>JAAVTI010000714.1:0-221812 GCA_011947335.1 Phytophthora constricta
GGCAACGCGTACAGACATGCAGATCAGTCGAGTAAACACAATGCTGCCTTCTCCGGAAACGGTGCCTCCAACACCTCCGGATCAAGCCGAAAAGAAAAGAAGTATTGGTCTTGCTGTACTTAATGCTGAGTTTGCGGCGCTGCGACGGTCCCTGATCCGGGGACCTGAAAGTCGAAAAAGCAAGCCAGATACTGCAAAGGAGGCTGAGGCTGTGTCTGCAATTCCGCCAAAAACAGCACCGATAAAACCGCAAAAAGTTTCCGAATGCGAAGTCCCCACGGGGATACTAAGATGTCCAGGCGCTTCTCTATTTCGACAAACCAGAAGAAGCCAACGTTTAAGACAAAGAACCGGCTGAAAAGTTTTTTTATCAAGGGGCAGCGCTCCGATGCTACGGTCTCACCTGAGGAGATTTTGTCGGCTCGAAACCTCGATGGTGAGGTGGGTCGCTTCACATTACGTCATGACTCGTCTTATCGCTATGCTTGGGACTTGCTCATCATGACAATGATAATCCTTGACGTTATCTTTACACCGTTATCGTTGGGCTTCAAGTACACGCCTCACTTTCTAGAGGGACTGAACATCCTTGGAACAGTATTGTTTGTGGTCGACTTCGTTGTCCACATATTTTCGTCCTACACAGATGAGCGGGGTGATCTCGTCTCGGGACCCAAACGAACAGCAATGAATTACCTGTTAAGTGGGTGGGCGATTCCCGACTTTTTAAGTTGGTTTCCGTTCGAACTACTCGTGTCATCCGGCAGAGGTCGTGTTCTAAGCTTTACCAAAATCTTTCGTCTGGCAAAAGTCAGCCAACTTGCGCGGAAGTTTAACTCGGCCAAGAAAGCTGGCATCCTCAGGTTCATCTTGTTACTAGGTGTAGTACTCACTGTCGTCCACCTACTGGCGTGCTACTGGAGCTGGGTAGCCACAGGGTGGCGCTCGCATCTGGAAGAAAACACCTTCGTGCCGC
Organism: Phytophthora constricta; assembly: GCA_011947335.1. Lineage (NCBI taxonomy): Eukaryota > Oomycota > Peronosporomycetes > Peronosporales > Peronosporaceae > Phytophthora > Phytophthora constricta. Next base: position 977 of record JAAVTI010000714.1, read on the forward strand.
AATCACTATTTGATGAGTACGCTATGCTGGGCGCTTGTAATCGGATGTTTAAATGCAAGTCCTCCCGCCATGTTCAGTGTCGTTGAACAGATATCCGTGGCATGCTTCATGCTGATCGGTAACATACTCAAGCCAGCGTATTCGGTTCTGTTGCCGTTCTCATTTCTTCGTTCGACGAAGACGAAGCTGCGTACAACAAAAAGATCATTTCCACGTCCGAGCGTTGTCACTTCCTCGGTATACCGGAAGCCCTTGCCAAACGCATCCGAGGATATTACGAAAACCTGTGGCGAGAGACTAAGAGTATTAGCTGCGACGCAGACTCCTTCATCAACGAACTCTCCCCAGCCCTGATCTGTGAAGTCAAGTTCCAGCTCTATCGTGACATGATCAAGCGGATTCCATTCCTCTCAGCGCACACATTATCTCCAGCCGTTATTGAGATGCTCATATTGCATTTGCGAACGGTGATTTATATGCAAGACGACGTACTCATCCGCAAAGGCGAATTCGGCGACTGGATGGGGTTTATCGGTTCCAAGGGATCGGTGGGGGTGCTGGACCCCTCCTCAGAAGCTCGCAAGATCATTCGCATCCTTCGCAAAGGAGATTATTTTGGCGAAATGGCGCTCCTTCAACGTGCCAAGCGTTCCACCACTGCTGTAGCGCTTACGTGGGTTCAAATCCACGTGCTCTGCCGTAATGACCTCGACAGTGTCAAGGAGCAGTATCCCACACAAACCGAGATCCTCGAGAGCGAGATCAACAAGTATATGCAGTCAAAGGTTCAATACAAGTAGATCCAAGTAGATATTTCAGACATGAAGACACTCTTTTCGTTCAAATGGTTCCAGAGCTTGCATTTAGATCTTCCGCTTCAAAGTGAAAACGCGTACCGAAGTGTCACTGCTTGCCACTGCCAGCATACACTCTCCGTCACGCGCAGTAGGTCCCCACGCCAGGCGCAAGATAGAACCAGACGCTGAAAGCTCCCAGGGAATTTCACTCAACAGTGTGCATTTCGTAGCAGTAGATTGTTCGCTATCGCGAATGGGTTTAGAGACCGTAAACAACCAAATAGCGCCGGTCTCAAGACCGACGGCTAGAAGATACGCGGGGGTTGTGTCAGCGTCTGTCGGCATCTCACAGGAAGAGAATGCAACTGCTGTAATGGCAGCTTCTAGAATCACTGGGTCACAAACGCGACCCCATTTTCCAAGTGATTGACTCCAAAGTGAGAACGACTGATCTCTGGAACCTAGAGCAAACATAGATGAGTCTGGTGACCAGGAGCAGCTCCAAATGATACGTCTGTGCGCCTTCACATGTTCCACGAGTGCAAACTTCCCACCAGATTCTAGTTGTCGTTCGTACAGGCAAAACTGTCGATCTCTAGATACAGAAAGCAGAAACTGGTCATTCGGCGAGAATGCCAGCTGCACCACAGAACTCTTGTGACCCGCCAGAGGCTCTTGCGCTTCGCTCCAATCAGAAGTATTCCACAGTCGTACCGCAGCAAACCGTTCTTCTCGTGACTTGCACGCTGACGCGATCAAATCGCCGGAGTGCGATGACGTCACGCTAAGCAGTTCGTTTCCGTGACCGTAAAGCTTCCGCTGTTCTGGCCATAGAGTTTTGCGGCTCAACGTATCTCCTACCGGCAATCGCAGTGGGTGATACAATTTCGCATAACCATCACCACTGCTTTCCGAGGTACTCGCAGGCGTTTCGGTCACTGACTTGTTGGTAAGGCTAAGTTCTGGCAGATACGCGTGATGGACGCTATGAGTTCGCACCTCTGTGTTCATTGTAGAGTCTGTAGCGGTGGCGCCTTCCTGCTTCAATCGATTTACAAGTCGCTTCATCTCGTCGGGGGCCTCGAACACACGTAGAATTTTCTCGTCAGCACCGCTCACAAATTGGTCATTTGTTGAGCGGTCCCCAAACGAAGCATCCGCAGTTAATATCATAGCCATGCACTTGTGCTCTTGAAATTTCATGCCAAGCAGAAATTGCTTGTTTTTTGTCAGCGTGTGGCTCCGATACGGAAGGTGCTACCACGCGCGCAGTCTGATCCAGCGACACGGACACAAAGTAGTCTCCTCGTGGTGACCACGAGAGATCAGTCACCTCGGCGCAATGACCGCTGACTGAAATCGCTGGTAGAAACCTTTAGAAGGCGCCGGCTGCTGCTCCCATCGCTCCAGCTGTCCACTAAAGTTAAGGGACAACAGGTTCATCTGCCCACTGTGCGAAGGCAACACGCCACCAGACAGCAATCCATTGCCTCCCATTTCACCAATGCGCAGCGATGGAGACCAAGAGCCACAACTACCTACAGACTTTTTCCACACGATAAGCGTGTTGTCCATGGAAGACGAAAGCACACATGGATCCTCCTGGGTAGCAGAGCTGGAAGCGTCATCACGAAGCAGCTGCATCCATTGCACAGACGTGACCCAATCTTCATGGCCGAGTAGCAGTGCGTCAAAGCTGACAGTGTAGACTGTCCGCTGCCCAACTGCTAGGAATCCATCATGTACTTCCCCGCAGCACTGGAGTTCGTCGCTCCGTTCGCGTTAGCATCACCTCTAGAGCATGCAGTGATTTTCCACAGCCGAATCCGCTGATCTTGCGAGGCCGAAGCTAGCATAACAACACCCACACCACCGTCCCTGCTCTGCTGTTTCTGGAAAGCTAGACTGCGGATCCATCCACGATGGCCCTCCAACTCCATGAGCGGCGTCAGGGCGTCGGAGCCACCAGCCACCTCCAACAAATGCACCTTGGAGTCCACTCCTCCTGCTGCTACCAGCACACTCTCTTCACCCGAGGTGGCATCCGCACACTCCACCGTCGCTTCTACGGCCTCCATGATGCAGTTCACGCCAAGCTCCATTTTCGTCAACAGCTTCACGTCGCCACTGCCGTCACACTGTCCGAAGACCGAGAGCGAGCCGTCCGAGAGCGCCACCACGTGCAGAAGCCGTCGACTGGTCTGCGCCATTGCCACCGCCGCCACCGCCAGCTGCGTGTCGCCCTCGTCCTCCGTAACCTGCTGCAGCGTCCAGTCTCCGTCCTGCGTCTTCGTCCACAGGAACGCGCGGCCGGTCGAGTCGCCGGCCAAGACCTGAACCGTCTCCGTCTTCTGCTCTGTAAACAGCCGCACGCACGTGAGTCTCGAGCCGTCCGCCGTCGTCTTTCCGGGCTTGAGCGTCTCCACGACCGTCAGTGGAGCCTCCCGACCAGCCGTTCCGACGCCGCAGCGCAGCAGCGCCACCTCGTTCCGGGCCGCAAACGCGGCCGCGTAGCTACCAGACCATGAGGCAGCAGACGAGCCGTCGCCCGGGACGCTCAGCGCGTTGGTGGCAGCGCGGCGGCCCACGGCCACGTGCGCCAGCGTCGCCTCCATCACGACGCTCAGTTAGTGTCCGCCACACCACCAACGCCATCACGACGCTCAGTTAGTGTCCACCACACCAGCAAACCGCTCAGTTAATGTCCGCCACACCAGCAAATTGTTGACTCGCCATCAACTCAGTATTAATATCTGATTCACATTTGATTGCGCTGATGTCTTCAACGACGTCTGCGGACGCCAAGCGCTCCGTGGCCGCGGCGGCCGTGCAAACCTTCGTGACCGCCGCCCTGTCCTCAGTCGTCCACGCGTCCAGCCGTGCTCCCAAACGCCGCCGCGTGGCCGTCTCGCTGGTCGAACCGAGCGACGAAGCCTTCCGCCGCGCCTTCGGCTGCCGCCGCCGCTCCTTCGCCTTCGTCTGCAGCCTCGTGGGGCGCCACTGGCTCGAGACCAACCGACCGCTCGACGGCTCGCGCTTCGACCTGCAGGACCGCGTGGCCGTCACGCTTTTCTACCTGACGCACCGCGGAGACCTGCAGGAGGCGGCCGCAGCGCTCGGCATGGACGCCACAGCAGCGACGCGCTACGTGTGGCAGGTGCTGGACGTCCTGCTGCTGGACAGCGTCAAGGTTCAGTATTTCCAGCTGCCGACCACCGAAGAGGGCTGGAGTCAACTCAGCGACGAGTTGGAGCGCGTCTGCGGCTTCCCGAGCTCCTGCCTCGCCATTGGAGGAATGCTCGTGGAGATCCAGCGACCAAGGCAGTGGGAGGGCTGGTACTGCAGCAAGAACTTCCCGGCCGAGAACGTCCAGCTAGTGGTGGACGCCCAGTGCAGAGTGCGGTCCATGGACGTCCGGCCGGGAGGCATCACCGACGGGGAGACGCTGCGCTACTCGCGCTTTGGAAGGGATCTGGCGGACATTCTGCCGGAAGGAAAACACGTCGTTGGACACGGAGGATACGCGCTGTCCAAACACGTGATTGTGCCGTACCCCGTTACCAGCATCATGCCGACGGGGCAGAGGCTGTTCAATGAGCTCCAGTCGACGACGCAGCGGGTCGTAAAGCGAGCCGCGGAGATGATCAAAAAGCGCTTTCGCATCCTCCAGACGCCACTCAACCAGAAGACAGAGGACGGAGACGCCGCCACAACTCGCATGGCGCAGGTCATTTCGTCAGCCATCGTCTTGCACAATGTCCTGATCGATCTTAATGATCTCGTCGAGGTCGAGTCATCCCTTGGAGATGACACGGACGAGGAAGACATGGAAGACGACTCAGGAGTCGAGGATTCGGACGAGGATGAAAGCATGGAAGACGATGCCGCGGTCCAGCGTGATCGCATCAAGGAGTATCTCTATGCGAACCGAGAGCGCATCCAACGCACTTCGGCTGACGCCAGGCTGTGTGATAGCTGAACAATCATAGTTCGAGCGAATAATAAGCAAATCATCATTGAACCGGCACAAGTGGATCTTCAAGCGACGCGGTCCCCGACTGCCATAATGGGGAGCTACTACATGGAGGATGCACGCCGATACAGCGGCTATGACGAGTACGCAGGTATTTTCGGCCCTCTCCAGGCTTCTTCGTCGCATGGCACTCGTACCCAAAGACGTTTACCGCCAAGTCGCCGCAGGTTTGCAGATTCAGGGGCGTTGGCTAAGCTGAAGAAGGGTCGACGCCCTTTTCCTCGGAACTTCGAGCGTCGTGCCAAGTTCCTAGCCGATCGTAAAGCAAAAAATTATCTTCAGTCACCTCTAGCGGACGATAGTGATGGCGCCGATGACTTGCAAGACCAGGAAACACACCCAGCTAGTCCTACACGAGGACTGCAACGACAGGTTTGGCTACCAACCCGAAACTTTGCGTTCCGACAGAGGGCTGGGAAATTGGACATTCGTTCCATTGCTCGACTTGACTTGGAGAAGATTGCTGCTACTACAGACATCGAAACCATTCAGAGACACTTGGAGAACCTAGCGTTCGCGGACGTGACGTTGGACGACGTACAGCACTACTCGGACGCCTACTTTCTCAAACTCTTCCAAATCGCACAGGTCTTCGTGATTGCTGCTTGGTTTGAACTACTCGAAGTTGGATCTCTTACTGACCGTTTGTCTTGTTGTGTTTTTCTTGCAGCTCACGTTGGAGTACCTAATGCACGTCCAAGATTCACTTGTAGACCATTCAGAAGGAATTGAAAAGCAATGTGACCAACTGCTGGCAGAGTGCCAGCAGCTTGAAACGAAAATGGACAGCACGAAATGGAGATCACCAGTTTGAAGCGCGAAATCCGCCAGAAGCAGCGTACAATGGCAACCCTGGAGCTGATGCTACTCAATGCTTCAGCTTCTACGCGCATTAACTCTTTAGCGAAGGAGAATGCTGCTAAAGAAGCCAATGTGATGGTTGATGAGCTTTTGGCAACTCGCACAGACCCAGAAGAGGGAATAATTGCTAACCGTAAGCGAAGATGACACTGATTTGATCAAAACTATTCGTCGATTTTCGATATTAACTCTGTGTGTTTGTTTTGTGTTTGGTGTTGCAGCGGTAACTTGCGTTTTGTGCGGGAAGAGGTTCGTATCGGCGGAGTATTTACTTCGCCACCAAGAAAGGAGACACCAGAATGCAATGGATAGGTCGACAAAGAAGAATAAAGTGAAATCATCTTCTGGATCGAGTAGCGACAGTGAAGAGCAGAAGAAAACTACGAAGCCCACTCAACTACCAAAGGAGATTGTTGACGCGCTGGAAGAGAAGAATCAAATAGCGAAGCAGCTGATGATCTTGCAGGACCAAGTCCGCATCGAACAAGAATCAAGGGATCAGCAGCGTCAGCAGATCGAGAGCCAACAGAATCACTTAAGCTCACGGATGGAGCATTACATGGAAAAGCTGCAGGGCACACTCATAGAGATCGAGAAGAAACAAGAGGCGACAAAGCAAGATTTGCGGCAATACACACAAGAATCAATCGCCCGAATCCAGCTGGAGGCGGCAAATGCGGAGTTGCTACGTGTTCAGCAGCAGAAGAGCTCTCGCGCTGGGAGACTCGAGAATGACGATGAAAACCGATCTCAGTCAGAACACGCGACCGCAAGATTGAGGAGAGAGGACACCAAATGGGCACAAAGGTTGAAAAGCTGATGGAAACATTTCTAAAGGCTCAAGCTCAGAAACAACAGGAGATTGATGCCCTGGAACAAGAAAGTAACAAGCTTTGGAACAAGTATACCAAGTTGAAAAAGAAGAAGCAGAAACGTCCTGAGCCAACAATGATGCTGGCAGACCTAACTGTGCTGGACGCCGATCGATTTGGTGTCGATCATGGCGAGATTGCCGAGGTCCCAAAACCAGTCGAGAGCAAGCTGGATGTCTTATCTGTGGGTCACGTGGTGGAGGATAAACTAGTTCAAACCGACGATGAAGATGAGGGAAAAGTGTCAATCGAACACCGCCAATTACGACATTCTCTCAGGAAGTCCAAACGGAGTTAGAGGAAAAGGGCACTCCAGTCGCTTCAGTTGTTATTCCTGCTGTCAAAGTGAAGGCGATTGAGCCCAAGGCATCGCCACCTCCTGTTGAAGATCCACCAAATTTAAAAGAGAACGTTGTATTGGCATCACCAGCACCAGTCGTTGAAATCGATTCCAAGCAACTCGATACAAAAGCAACGCTGCAGCAAGCGGCTCACGTGATTGGCAAAGTGGCGCTGGGGTTTCTGACACGCCGGACGCTGGAAAATTTATCGAATTGGCGCATAATAATCGAAATATCTTCGTTGGAGTCCTCACTTACAGCTGCAGAACTTGAATATGCTCGAAAACACTACATCAATGAACTGCATGTGCCGGTGGAGGAAGAAATGACTGCAAACGATTTACGCGTTCGGATCGCGAAGGTGCTTACTGGAAAAGATGAATTTCAGTCTGCGGATAAAGCTTCCAGTACCGATACTGTGAAGCTTGCGATCACAGCCACGATGACGTACCATCGTGTATTGCTTCACCACAAATATACGGGTGTCGAACTCTGTGGAGACACAGTTCTCATTCATGAGTTCAAGAACGCTATCGATATCGAAATAATACCATATCACGAAACAGCGGCAACGCAAATTGATGAAGTTGTGGACTTCCATGCGAAAATGTCAGACCTGGTGTTGGATATTAGGCGCTTCGTTAGAGCTGTCTCCGTCTGACCTACGGATGCTAGAGGTTAAGCATGATGATTCTACGGAAGACTCTCAAGTCGGAAATCTCGCGCTTGTGCGTCTCCAGGCGCTCGTTCGTGGATTTATTGCAAAAAGAAGGTGGAGCTCATAAAAATCGATCGGCTCGTGGATGTCCGACTCGTAAAAATGTCGTCCGAAGAACCTACTGGCTCAGTTGCGCTTGAGCCATCTTGGATGAGCCTGGACCCTGTGCTTGCCGTCGAGTACAAAAAATTCAGCGAAAGCTAGCCGAAGTTGTAAGAGCCAAATTAGGTCGTGATGGTCAACAAGGCACCGAAGCTCTTTCTGGTAGCACTGACGAAGGCATCTGTGACCGTCTTCCAATTGCAGAGTATGAAAAGCACACAGGTATACTTGAAGCTGAGGAAAACGCTCTTCCAGCAGATGTGCAGCGTCGTAGTCAATTGCTCACGGAGCGTATAAGCCCAATGGCTACTGGAGAGTACCGTCGAAAGGAGGCCGATGCCAAGCAGCGAGCGAGAAGTCGAATTGCTGGTGCTGCAGCTAAAATTCACAGGGCTGTCCAGGTTGAGGTGGTGAGAAAGCGTTTGAAGAGACTTCTTGCAGAGGATAGTCAACTCAAGGCGCAGGTTGGACAGAACGAAAGTACGTCGGGTGTAGCTAGTACCCAGCAACCAACGGCTATGAATTCGTTGCTATCATCCTGGCTTGCGAACAGCAAAGAACGACTCCACGCGAGCAATGACAAGTCATTGGGAAGCTTTGACAGGCACGAAATTGATCAGTTGGCGAACGCGTACGAGGAAGGAAAATCTCCGGTGGAGTTGCCGAGACTCGACGTAGCCAACGCTAGTAAGCATGTTGTTCCAGCTTCAGGCGACAATTCTGAATGCAAAGACGAGAAGCAGCACGGTATCTCTCTTAATGCTCGTCCATTGACCCCTCGAGCGGGGTCGGATGACGAGAAAGGGCCCCCGCCAAGTGGTCGACCTGGTACACCGAATCCGTACGCGATGGGCAGTGATGACAGAAGTCCTGACGCAGGGCGATCTCCTCGCCCTGACCCAAATGCCCACGTGATTTCACCTTTTTCCAAGACCCCATTGATATCGCGTCGTGCCGGTGCAGCTGCAAGAAGAGGAACCGGGTATTACAACGCAAGATGATAGCGCTCAGGGTAGAGGAGACGGACAGGCTTCCATTGCAGAAACAAATCTGCTGTATTTTGAATGATTCACGCTGACAAATGACCTGCTAGCAGATCAATTGCGAGCCTCGCCTGGATCTTCAAGTGGCGAAGTTTGCTGGCGGTTGGAGCAACGCGTAGTTAGAATGCCCGTTGGTGCTGTAGTCTCTACCCGAGTGCGGTAGGTAGCATGCTGGCTGAAACAGATAAAAGAAAATGGGTTCCTTGACTGCATTTTTGCAATAGGTTGTTCTTGCGTCACAGCATTTTTATCACTTCCCGATCATATCCAGGGCTTGCTTACTCTTCAGGGTCTGCACTTGCGATAGATGCACGAGGCGCAACTTGGATAGCTCCTTCTGAATGCCAGATAGCGCGGACGGCTTCACGAGACGACATTCAGCATAACGCTGTTGTAAGACCTGAATTTCCCGGTATTGCTGTTGCATCAGCCGGTGCAGCTGGAATGAGTGCTCCATCTTGATCTGCTCGGCCGATCTCGAGCCTCTTTGCGCCTGGCCATTTGCGTTGGAACCAAGGCGTTGAACCTGATTAGGCGCGAGCCGTCCAGCGGCTGCTGCAAGCTGTGCATGCATCTGCTGCAATTGCTGAGCCGTTTGCGGATTGTTCTGCTGCTGGTTCGGTGGAGGGCGGCTGACGAGACTCAACGCGTTAAAGGGACCTGAAACAGTGCCTCATGCTCGTCGATGTAGACAGAAAAAGCTCCTGCCCGTAGATCTGCGGAGCTGCGACGATGCGACCTGTCTTTCCTGTCAGGTTACGAGCTCCACATGCGACCAAGTCAGCCGTATTCTGTAAAGCCGCGACCAATACGGATACCAAGGAAGCACCCGACAGCAAGACAGCAAAACAGCAAGGCAACTAGGGTGAGAAAAACTGCAGTCGGGCGAGAGCTTAACAAATCCCAAAACGTACCCGGATGAGCACAGTGGTCCCAACGACAAAATCCGCTCGTTTCGGCTGCTGGAGTTGGGCCTGTGCATTCTGCATCTGCTGTTGGTGCACTTGAATCTGCGTCACTCGACTAGCTGCAGTCGACGCCGCAGTTGACGTCACTGTTGGCGTCGTCAGCGTCGTTGACGGGATGACCACGGGCCTCGACGCGGGCATCCCAGCAGCCAAAGGCTTCGGTGCCGGCTTAGCTGCAATGGGCTGCGGCCGCGGCAGCATGGCCTGCAGAGCCATCGCCGCTGCCGGGTTGAAGCCGGTCGCGCCAATCATGGACGCAGTGGGGATCGCCGCCGGGCGGGACGTGTACAACGTGCTCCCTGCCGACGGCTTGACGCTATGGTTCAGCATGGGGCGCTTCTTGCGGTTCAACACGGCCTCGTAGCCATAGTAGCCCACCTTGGCTCGGCGCTTGAGGTTGTAGGTCCTGCAGCAGCACAAGCGTGACCCGGTCAGCAGCAATAACGAGACTGCGCACAATGTCGGACTGGGAGGGATGGGAGCTGCGTACCGAGTCTTGGTGAGCTCCTCGTTGGCGTGGACCACGTCCGCCACGTGGCCAAAGTACTGCGCCGCGTTCTTGGGCTCCGCGGCGGCCGTGCGCCGAGTGACCAGCCCCTGCAGATGCCGCTGCGACGTCGCGGGCGTGCTCGTTCCGGGCGTGGCCAGCATTCGGCCTGCTCCTCGGCGAGTTATTATTTGAGGCTTTGGCGTTAAGTTCGGTTTTAATAAATAGTCGTACTTTGAAGGAGAATGAGAGTACAATTACCCTACCGTAACTGTAGGATTTATCCTATAAACTCGAAAATCTAAAGATCTTCTAATCTTTGAAGTGATACTTTAGTGAGCGCTCGCCAGTTCTTCCTTTCTCGGCTGCCTGAGGACAAGAATGAGCGACGGGACCAAGTTAATCGCCGTGATCGGAGACGAGGACACCGTTACGGGCTTCATCCTGGCGGGCGTCGGCCACCGGACGGCCGAGGGAACCAACTTCCTGGTCGTCAAACCCAGTGCGTCCCGATTCCGAACGACCTTCTCCCATGTAAAACTGAGCAGAAAAACAACTTACAAGTGCCGGTTCTTGTTTTTGGGGGGTTGCTGGTGGACACTGCAGCAACGCCAATCTCCGCTATCGAGGCCAGCTTCCGAGCGCTGACGAACCGCGATGACATTGCTATCATCCTCATCAACCAGCACGTGCGACGATCTCGGTTCTTAGTTAAAGGTCGTAAAAGATCACTAAACTAAGCTTCTGATGTGTTGTTGCTATTTGCAGGTCGCTGAAGAGATCCGCCACCTGCTCAATACGTACGAGAAGACCATTCCCACAGTGCTGGAGATCCCGAGCAAGGACTCGCCCTACGACCCGTCCAAGGATTACATCATGAAGCGTGTCAACCTCATGCTGGGCGAGTCGTGAGCTGCTAGCACATCTATGCTATTCTTCTCTGCCCGTGTAGTGGAGTCTCGAGTAGGTCTCAGTGGTTGCAAGATGATAGGAGTTGCTATCGGTGTAAATCGCGTGCTATCACGTGCTTTTCCAAATGATTTTTGTGTGCTTTTGCATGAGCCCTTGATGCTTCTCTCGGCTAGTAGCCACGTGTGCATTGCGACGAAGGAAAAACATGCACGGGAACACGGAGCTTGCAAACCAATAGATGCACTATTACAATGGCGGCGTCACTCGATCTCGATCTCTCTCTGCACTCTCCGTAACCTTTAGCCTCATGTCCTGGCGATGAAGAACCGCGTTACCCCACAACGGGGAGCGCGGCAGCATCACACCGGAGCGGTGCCATTCAGTAGCCTACTTCTGTTTCTGGAGCGTGGCCGACAGCCAGTCCAGACCCTCGTACAGACCATCACCCGTCGTCGCGCAACACGCCTGGATGAACCACTGGCGGTGGCGCAGGCCGTGCAGACCCAGCTTGTCCGTCATCTCCGCGGCGCTCATCGCGTTCGGCAGATCCTGCTTGTTGGCGAACACCAGCAGCACCGAGTCCCGCAGCTCGTCCTCGTTCAGCATGCGGTGCAGCTCATCGCGGGCCGCGTCCACACGGTCGCGATCGTTCGAGTCCACCACGAAGATCAGGCCCTGTGTGTTCTGGTAGTAGTGGCGCCAGAGCGGACGGATCTTGTCCTGACCACCGACATCCCACACCGTGAAGCTAATGTTCTTGTACTCCACCGTCTCCACATTGAAGCCTGCCGTCCGCAGCGCAACAGACACACACATATGAGTCAGTCTAAAGGCTCAAATAAGAGCTCGAGATCCAGTCTCCACGGGGTCCCTGTAGCCATCCCCCGCGCGGAGGGAAGAGGGGCGCCTCCAGGAGGCTCGTGGACTGGCTACATAAACTGGGAATGGCCAGTGGCTGTAGCGGCGACGTACCAATGGTGGGGATCGTGGTCACGACCTCGCCCAGCTTGAGCTTGTACAGGATGGTGGTTTTACCGGCGGCGTCGAGACCCACCATGAGGATGCGCATCTCCTTCTTGCCGAAGAGGCGCTCGAACACGCGCGAAAAGGCCATACCCATGGTTGCTGCTTGTCTTCTTCTACGCTCACCCTCGCTTCGTTACAGCCACCTCCACTTGAGAAAGCGTCGGAAAGTCTCAAACTGAGCTCCCAGCAGCCGAGAAGCAAAACTCCCCTTTTCTTTGCTCCGGGTCGTGGGCTCACGGGCTGACCCGTGCACATGACATTTTCAAAACCCGTCAAAATCTCCTGTCTGAAGTGATATATGTAATAGTTGATCCTTTTTGCGGCGCCTGAGTGCTTGCTACCTATGATCTCCGATAATCTTCTAGATGTAACGACCTAACTCCTGTTTCTTGCGGACTATTTCCCTGTCATTACATGCGTGTCCTGGACGCTCTTGGACATAATGCCGAGAACAGAGCACCTCCATCCCGTAAACAGAGGCTTCACCCACACAGTTCACGATATCCGTTACCTTAAAGACGCGGGTCTGGGACTCGTTATTTTTGGATGCTGAAGAGATAAGCACATGAGAGTGATCTCGTAAATGCGCCTGCACCAAGTGGTTAACCCTGAAGATGACTTGTGGTGAACCTACCGCCAAGCAAACACTGTTAGGATTTTGTCTGCCCCGGTAGAATGTGTAGAATGTCGATGCTAGACGCGAACTTATTTATGACCTACATAACCGCAAATAAACAAATAAAACAGATTTTACAGTCGATGCCTTGACATTGCGAATCCTGTTCACGACTTACCGCCACTTACCGGCAGCTATGGATGCGAGCTCTGTATACACTCGCCTCCTGACGCCCGGTTGGCAAAAACTTAGCAACCTTGCTATATCTGATGATATTGCCGTTTAGGGATTTAATCAATCCAGAGAGGCTATACCCATGGTTTTTGAAAATAACCCACGGGACTCTTTCCAACCCGTCCCGCAAAAGTGAGCTGAACCAGACGGGCTGGTTGGCCGCGTGGAGCATGTCAAGCTGACCTGGGTCGTTCGCATTGGCCACCAAGATGAAGTGCCGCCCCTTTCCACGACAGCGGAAATTGTGGTAAGACAATCATAGGATCTCGTGCACTTCAAGCAGTTGAAACGACTTTTGACGTCATGACCAAAAGCTGAAAAAGTCGTGCGACAGGCTCCATGCGTTGGCAGCTCGCGGCTCGATCGAAGTCTTTGGCAGGTCCTGGCCCAACACCTTCGCGTACGTGGCGGTGCATGTAACGGACATCGCACACTAGCTCCTTCTGTACGTACCAAGCAGTACGTACAAATCACTGCGCTGCATCAACAAACAGTTCGAGCAACTAAAAGGATGCCAACGACATGAGATGGTCAAACCACGCGTATGAAGCCACACAAACGCGAACTGCAAGCAGACCGGCAGAGGAGACACGAGATGCATGCAAGGCATTAGGAGCAAAATGCAAAATTATAGCAGCGCCTAATACCCATGATATATAGTCGTCTATATCTCCTCCCTATCGGCTGCATTGGGTACGTCAATGTGTGCTGTTTACTTGGCCTTCTGGAGCGTGGCCGACAGCCAGTCCAGACCCTCGTACAGACCATCACCCGTCGTCGCGCAACACGCCTGGATGAACCACTGGCGGTGGCGCAGGCCGTGCAGACCCAGCTTGTCCGTCATCTCCGCGGCGCTCATCGCGTTCGGCAGATCCTGCTTGTTGGCGAACACCAGCAGCACCGAGTCCCGCAGCTCGTCCTCGTTCAGCATGCGGTGCAGCTCATCGCGGGCCGCGTCCACACGGTCGCGATCGTTCGAGTCCACCACGAAGATCAGGCCCTGTGTGTTCTGGTAGTAGTGGCGCCAGAGCGGACGGATCTTGTCCTGACCACCGACATCCCACACCGTGAAGCTAATGTTCTTGTACTCCACCGTCTCCACATTGAAGCCTGCCGTCCGCAGCGCAACAGACACACACATATGAGTCAGTCTAAAGGCTCAAATAAGAGCTCGAGATCCAGTCTCCACGGGGTCCCTGTAGCCATCCCCCGCGCGGAGGGAAGAGGGGCGCCTCCAGGAGGCTCGTGGACTGGCTACATAAACTGGGAATGGCCAGTGGCTGTAGCGGCGACGTACCGATGGTGGGGATCGTGGTCACGACCTCGCCCAGCTTGAGCTTGTACAGGATGGTGGTTTTACCGGCGGCGTCGAGACCCACCATGAGGATGCGCATCTCCTTCTTGCCGAAGAGGCGCTCGAACACGCGCGAAAAGGCCATACCCATGGTTGCTGTCTTTGATAGTCTCTGCTCTCTGCTCGGCTCTGCTTCTCTTCCGGGCGCGATTCGCAAATGAAGGCTCCACTATGGCGAGGGGGAAACCGCAGCGAACGACCGCAGACTCCTCAACTGGCAACGTCCGGGTTGTCCCCTCGACTGGTTTTTACCTGTGTTATTCCGTATCTTGAGTTGCTGCGTTGCAATGACGACACGGATTAATCTGTTGAAGGCTTACAAGTGACCTGCGATTTTCAATATAGAGGGAATGTCAGTGACGGGGTGACCTGGACCATGAGTTGCAAATTGGGGGTGATGCCTCGAAACAGAAAAGAAGCGTGCCAAGAATAGAAACGGCCAATCAGACGCTGCCACCAAATACTCCGAAATAGGCCTGCTTTTAGGCCCAGAATAGGATAAATCCTCGTCCATCTCGCGCCATCGGATCCAGGCGAAGAAGCAAGGCTCTTCGTGTCGGGTGCGTCGCCGCGCTCTTGCTACCCTGCCCCCTGCTGGCCCTGACCGTGCTGCTTGTTGTGCTTTGCATCTTGCAGTACGTCTAGGTGTGCGCTCGTAACTCGGATCAAAGAAACACGGCCGGCCGGTTGCCTCTCGTCTCTTTGACTTACGCGTGCGTCCTGCCGCTCCGTCCCCTCCGCCCTTAGTCCCCTCTCTGTCCTGCGCCCTACCTGCCTGCCCACCATGGCGACCAATGGCATTGGCCCTGGCATGAAGCGCCAGCTGGAGGGTGCCCAAGACTTCGACGCCTCCAAGCGCCAGCGCGGCGCGCAACCGGAATCGCGGGTAACTACTGCAATCCTCCCTGTACTTGGCCCCTGCTCTGGCCCTGCCCCTGACCAGTGTCCTCCTTGACGCGCTCACTGTTTCCAACCTCTGTATGTCCTGTGTCCTGCCTGTCCTGGCCTTTCCTGGTCTGGCAACAACTAGGTGGTGTTCGTGCGCGGACTGCCCGCCGACTGCCTCGAGAGCGAGCTGCTGGCGCTGTGCTGCCCATTTGCAGTGGTCGAGAAGAGTCTCATGGTGCCCCAGAAGTGCCAGGCGTTCGTCCAACTGCCCGATGTCGCGTCCGCCGCCAACCTCATCTCCTTCTACCAGTCACGAGACGCGCTGATCCGCGGCAAAAAGATCTACTTCGAGTTCAGCAACCGCAATGAGATCACCGTGCGTCAGGACTACGAGTCCGCGCCTCCGCAACAGCAGCAACAGCCTCAGCAGTATCAGCCTCAGCAGCAGTTTGTGCAACAGCCGCCTCCAAGAGCTGCACCGTACCAGCAGCCACCACCCATGCAGCGCGCACAGACCCCACCATATCGTGCCGACGCTGGAGGTAAAGTTCTGCTTATGTTGCATTACCTGCGATTTGATCGTTTTAAGCAGACATTGACAATCTTTGCGAATAGCTCGAGGCGGAATGATTACGTTTGATGGCCCTCGTCGTGGCATTGGCCCACCGAACCAGATCTTGATGGTGTCTGTGTCCAAGATTGAGTACGATGTTACTGTGGATGTACTTCAGCAGGTATGATGAATTATACTGTTGCCACGATGGACTGAACATTGACCGAGCTTGCTAAACCGGGCGAATTGTTTTTGTTGTTGATGCTGCAGGTGTTCCAGAAGTTTGGCAACGTCCAGAAGATCGTGACGTTCTGGAAGGATAACGAGTTTAAGGCTCTCGTTCAAATGGAGTCGATTGATCAGGCACAAGCCGCGCAGTCGGCGCTAGATGGGCGCGATATTTACACCGGCTGCAACCAGCTAAGCATCGTGTTTTCACGACATCCAGAGCTTCGTGTAAGGTACAATGATGACCGATCCCGTGACTACACCGATCCGAGCCTACCGCCGGGCCCACCCCGCGCTGGAGATAATCGTAGTGGTGATAATGTGGCTGACCTCAATCCTGCGGACCGACGAGATGATAATGGGCGTGGACAACCTCTTGCCCGACGTGATGATGTCGGATATGGTGCACCTTCCGGTGCACCTGGAGCTGGCCGTAACGACCCATATCCCTCGGAGGTACGCAGTAGCCGAGAACCTCCATCGCGATATGATGAAGGCCCTTCGAACCCTTCGGACCGGTCCCGAGACTTCCGTGGTGGGCGTGATCTACCCGCGCATTCGACTGGGCGTGCCATTCGAGGCGATACTCGCCCATCACCTGCCTTGATTTGCAGCAACATCGACCGTGAATTGGTGGTATGTGTTGGATTCATCTCATATTTTTTGGTTCTCGGATTAACTCGCCTTGCTGTGTACATTTGCTAGGGCCCACACCGCCTCTTCACACTTTTTGGATGCTTTGGCGACGTAGTTCGTATCAAGATCATGTTCCGAAAGCGTGATACAGCGCTGATTCAATTCGTCGATGATGTTCATGTAAGTTCATTCTCCAACTGCAGCCACTCTGGTACCAGCTGCTGTGGTCTGTGTGTGTTTATTGCGTTGCCCCTGCCGGTGATTGATGATCGACTATCCACAGCGAGCTTGTGCTGTTGTCTTCTATCACTGTTTGCAGCAAGGCATGCTATGCCTTGCTCTTGTTTTTCTGGGGTGTCGTCGTGACTCACATTATGCCCTGTTACCTTGTGTGCTTTGCCAATTTAACCTTTGATGTCGTCCTCCAAACCATGTTATCGACACCTCATGCTGATTTCCGCCTGGCCTACACCAACGCTACTTGACGCCTGGATATCGTGCCAAATTGAAGTCAACCTCGGCGTTGGATCACTTAGATGGTGTCTACGTCTTTGGCAAGAAGCTACGCGTGGACTACTCGAAGCACACCAGCGTATCCATGCCGCACGCTGATGCAGACCGCTTCGAGATTGAAAATACGCTCGACTTCTCAAATTCGCCACTCCATCGCTACCGCCGCCGTAGCCCCCAAGAGGCCGTTTCGCCCTGCCCATTACTCCATATCTCGGGTATTCCCGTGGAGCTACAGCGCAACCAGAACGCACTCGTGGATCTTTTCGCTCAATATGGTTATGTGAAGAACTTTCACTACTTGCAAAACAACAACAAGATGGCGCTAGTCGAGATGGGCTCCGTGGATGAGGCCATCATGGCACTTCTTCGGATTGACAACATGTCGTATCCGGATTCGCACATGCGCGTGTCCTTTTCAAAGCTTACCAGTTCACTGCTGGCGCTGGTCCTGGCCCTGCCCCTGGTCCTATGGCCGGTGGCCCTCGTGCTGATCCAGGAGGTTGGAATCCACCGATGCAATCTCGTCCGAGAGACCGAAGCCGCGAGCGCGACCGCAGCCGCAACCGTGATAGGATTCCGCCACCAGGAGATCGAGACCGATCGTTCCGGGATCGAGGTCCTCCACCGCAGCGAGGACGTGACTACCAGCCACGAGACAACTCTCGCCGTCCCCCTCCGCGGTACTAGTCGCCATTCACCTTTCAAAGCTCTCGAAAGAGGGCAGCGACCTACTCTCCGAGGTGATGTCACGATGTGTCTTCCACCCTTGTAGCGCATGTTGAACCCGGCAGGTCTGGACATAATGTCCTCGCTTTTGAATCGCAACCACCACGGAGGCTTATGCCTTTGCTTGTTCATCTGACTCGGTAAACAAACACGGATGCTGACTTCAGCACAAATTTTGCTTTGATCAGCTTTTATCTCGTCAAACCCACAACGAGAAAACATTTATGAATGATAGGCATCGTATCCACTATTTGGCATGTTCTTGTGGGGTCGACAACGAGCTCTACAGGTCCACTGCACCACTCACGTCAGCCACTACAGTTGGGATAGTTGGTGCTCGTTGTAGATCGACGGTACTCTGATCCATATTCTCGTCCGGTCTATCGTGGTGCTCTACACCGTTATGTTCGCCATTCTTAAGCCGCGTCGATCTTGACATTGCCACCGGCGCCGCAGTAGCCGCAGTCAGCGCTTGCAGTTTACGCTTCTTCTTCTTCTCCACACGTTGAATCATGTCCTTATCCATGTGGAGTACATTCCAGCAGATCTTCGGGTGCTCCTCGCCTGGGTACTTGCGCGGTCGGATGCAGACCGGTCGCTGGCAACAGGCACAGTAGTGCGCCGTGTTGCAGCGAAGCCCACGAAAGTAGCACACCGAGCAGCGTGCATAACGTTTGTCACGACCACAACTTCCGTACAGTACCGCATATCCTTCCGGGTCCACCTCACGGACAGCCGTCGGTACGGGGCCAGGCGCTACACCGATCCCCCGTTCTTCAATGCTTCGGCATGTGCCAACGCTTGCTCTTGAAGTGCATGCTGCTGTACGTTGTGCGGGTTCTTTTCGGCTGGCTGCAGCTCACGAAGCTGGTGCCCCTCAAAGGTCCCGAGCGCATTCATGGGGTCTCTGATGGCGTGTACTGCCGCGTTGTCCGCTGCGTCTGCGATCACCTCGACACTTGACTCGGTCGTAATTTGCTGCAGTGGGTTGCCTGCATTCACTTGAGCCTGCATCATCTCCCCAGCATCGGCGCTGAAGCAGATGTAGCAACCGTCGTTGGCTGTAGCAGCGCTGCCGACAAGGCAGCAGCAGAGGCGTCCACGGCGTCCACTTCCCGCGACGGCTGCTGTCCGTTTTCTACAGGTTAATCCAGCCAAACAGCAGCGCCGTCCACATGTGAGAAGTAGTTAAAGTACAGTTATTGCCACAAATGCGCCGTCTACGGACCTTCCTGGTGGCGCAATTTGGCCAGGGTAAAGACCTTCTCCATGCGCTGCGGCTCCAGTCGATAGGCCTGCGAAACACGAGCGTCAGAAGACGGAGAGACGGGCAGAGACGCGTTAGGTAGACACCCACGTCCTCGACGATCTTGGCGAGCTCTTCGTCGTCCATGCTCTTGATGAACTTGGCGAGGGACGGCCCAGCCCCCATGGCTGTTGCTGGTGGGGGTCTTCCTGGTCAATTCCACAGTGCGTAGCGACAGCGTTTTTAGGGGCCTATATAGGAGTCCAGATCGAGTCAACCCCCTAAGTTTCGACTAAAAAGCGGTTTACACAATTGTACACAAATTTACGACTCTAATTTATGGCCTCTGACTCCGATTTATTGTTTTGAGGGCGCTGATTGGTCAGCTCTAAAACCACCTATGATTAGCTGAAATGCGAAGACCAATTTGGGTATTTATTAAATAACTATTTACGTCAAAAATTTACTAGCCAATGAGATCTCTCTGTTTACGGATATCAGATTGTAGACAATATACTCCATAGTTGATTGGATAAAGTTGCTACAAATGTTTTATCAACTAATAACAAAGCACAATTTCCTTTTCACGAAAAATGTCGTCTCTTTTGAGAGAGGCGCCTTCCGATATGTAAAAAAAAACTGGACAGGGGTGCCTTAAGATAAAGATTTGCGGTAATTAGTGCTTTCTTGCCCCCGTCAAGTGTTAAACTAGGAATTTTTAGCAGAAAAATAATTACGATATGGCGTAAAAATGGCAGCAGTAGTTTACGTCGCGGTGGAGGCTGTGGTGCGGCATCGAGGTGCGTAGGTACGAGCACCACATTCCTGCAGAGCCAGGTGTACACGGTCACCAGATGGGCGTGCCGATTTAAGTGTGTAGGCGCCTATCTGTTGGCACTTTCCGCGCCAACGGTGACGTTGTCAAGCACAGACGTACCAGGGACGATGGGTGAGCGTCGACGAATAAATGGCCGATATCAATTTACAACGGCAGGACGAACGTTGACTTGACGCACCTCGGAATTTTTAGTTCCAGGGCCCGGTCACTGAGTTACAGCCATGGTAGAGACCATCACCTGAGGGGTTGCTGGGAATCCTACTGACACCGCTCCGATGCCATGCGGGTGTGCTGAGGGAACTGTCAGTCGTTGCGACGGTTTAGGTCGCCGAGGTTGACGCCGCGTTCGTCATGCTTGCTATCCTGCTAAACAAGATATACATGTGTGGCTACACGGGTATGTTTCCATGATAGAGGAAGACAAGGCTCGCTGCCGAGCGACAAGAAAACAAGATGAATTTGACGAGATTCATAGCGAGATGAACGCCGCGACGAGGCTGCGAAAACAAGCGCTAAAAGGCAGAGAGACTCGGGCAAGGGCGACATGTATTCCAGATCGAGTTTGAATTCTCACTGGCGGAGACACAAATAATGTATGCGCGGAAGCAAATCGCCCGATTATTCGGGCTCGTGCAGCTGGACAACCTTCTCCTGAGAAACGAGTATCGACGATGAATCGTTCCGGTGGAGCGATAGTGTCTACATCTTGACGATGAAGAATCATTTTTTGTTGTCAATACGATTGAATCTGAAAGCTCGGAACTTTTAACGGAAAATGTTCACGCCCTTTAAAGATCGCGTTATCTTGTAATTTATTTATTCAATAGCACATACATCCCATCATATATCAGTGCATTCATATCCCCACCAAACAAAACACACGCCGGCGTACCGATAAAAACGTAAACCTCCTCTTTTCCCTCGGTAGTGGATCCTTGACTCTTGTAGCGAAGACCGCCGCCAAGGGCGGTGGACTGCTAACCCTTCCAGCCAAATTTACATAGCTAAAAGAGACTCAAATGACTTGTGCATAGTATATGAGTGGGGTAGGGTGTGCTATAGGGGCGTTATAATTTAAACGCCAGGAACCCCTATCTCGCTATTTTGTGTGTAGACGATGCGACCCTAAACTGGAATTTTGAAACCACCCAGCATTCTTGCAAAATGCAGCTCAGTACAAAAGCGTACATGCGAGGAACCGTTCTTTTACGAAGTTGCTGACATGTTAAGTAAACCTCCACAATCCCGTATGCTATAATTTACAGCATACGGGGAAAGGGTCACATGTAAGAGTTTTTGAGGAAACCGATGGGGCAGATAATTTTTAAAGACTGAATAGATTTATAGTCAAGGCAAGTTTGGCCTGTAGAACAAATGTCTTATGAACTGTACGTTGGCCCTCTTTCCTTTGGTTGCGAGGACACGCTGTTTGCTATTCCGAGACTGTGGGCACATACCCGTCTCATCGAGATTCCAGATTCGGGATGCAGGTATATTGCCCACGTCATCAAAGAGCCGGCTTAGATTTATGATAGTGTCGCTCCACATTATCACTTGTAGAGGCCTCCCACGGCAGACTTCGAGACTTTGGGCTGTTCTTGACCCGAAATCAACACAGTGATCAGCAGCAAAACGCTAGAAAAAACTTTTAGAGGGGAACTTTTCGTGAATTTCTCGCTTGTGAGGGCTGTTCTCGACAACCATCCTGATAAACAAAGCCAACTCGTCCTTCGTAAAGCACCTCCCGTTCATAGTGCGCCTGTCAACCACTTTAATGATGCCTTCAACCTCTCTGGGCGTCAAAACAGGGTTTGTCCGTTGCTTGAAGTCAACGCGACTTTGCCAGTCGTTGGCGATGAATTTTGCTCTCACTCACTTGATACCGGTCAGCAGCTGCACGCAACGAAAGCTGCTTGGAAGTGACAGCCTCTACAGCTTCTCTTAATGCTTTGATGTCGTCTGGGGGTCATTTATTGCATCGCGGCAAAATCTTGGCGATCTTCGCGCGTTTTAGTATGTGCTGAAGTGGGTTCTCACCGCCGACAGTGAAACGGCACGCCATTCGAAAGCTCTTTTGATTGGCTATAAGACAGATCCACCTAGAAGGAAGAACGGCGCGCGTGTGAGGTAGAAATACTCCAAATTTTTGCCTGTCCCGGAACTTGGTGTCCCGGAACCTGAGTCTAACGGATAGATTTACGTTCCGTAGAATGGTTGGCTTCTGCTGCAGACCCCCTTGATGTGTGCCACATTGTTCGTGTGTCGAACACGACAGTTAGGCTGTATGCAGTTATGCAGGTTCATAGCACGGGGCCACATCGTTCGTGTGTCATACACAACATTCGCGATCGCCCGCCGAAATGGAAGTGAATGGAGCTCCATGCTCTGACGTGTGTGTGGAGGGAAGGGGGCTTGATAGGCGACGGCGATACACACGATGTAGGACGGACCACAGACTGTATCGCGTGGCGAGTTGCCGCCAAGTTGCACTGTTGCCTGGCTTTTTCGTGGCATCGTATCGCCGATCGTGCGTGCGGCTGGCTCGTCGCCTCCAAATCTTGCGCGACCGCCCGACAGCAGCCGTAACGAACGGCTTTCTCAATTGCATTCGTATCTGGCACGTCGAAGCAGCGTCCGCTTCTCCACAGCAGCTCACGCCAGACAGAGGCACGAGTTGATCCACGCCACGCTTTCCTAGGTGACGCCAAACCCCATCTGCCAGGCAGCTGTACCCAACGCACTCAGCGATCTCAGTCCCACAACTGAATTGGGAGCAGCAACAGCAGCAGAAGCGCAAGATGCCGCGCAGCATCGGCGTCGTGGGTGCCGGTCGCGTGGGCAAGACCAGCTTCGTGCTGGCGCTCGGCGCCAAGGAGTCCATTGCAGTGACTGCGACCTCGCCACGGCACTTGGCGCCGCAGTATCTCTGGCCGCGGCCGGGCGGAAATGGGCACAAAGTCACGACCGTGCGCATCTTCCGCCACCACGAGGAGGTGGGCGACGACGACCCCGACGGCGTGTTCGTGCTACTGTTTGATCTGACGCGGAGGGAGACGCTGGCCGCGGTCATTGCGCAGTGGGCGCATTTGTCGGACGCTCCTGGACGCCGCTTGCTGCTGGTCGGCACGCACACTGACCGCACAAGCGACCGACAAGTGCTGCCGGATGAGGTGCGAGAGATTGCGGGCGAGTTTCACGCGTACGAGGAGGTTTGCTGCCGTCGAGCGTCCTCTGGTGATGAGGGCATGCTGCGCATCCAGCTCCTGTTGATGCAATGGACAGCTGGTGACTTTGTCAAGTGCAAACTCCCAGAGAGAGCTTCAGTTTGCGGCGCATACCCGAGCAGCCCCATCGTGACCATGTGGCCGAGCACTTCGCACAGCTTACCTTCGTCTCCTGCAGCACAGCAAAAACCTCGAGTACGAGCAGATGTGTGGCTGTACGATCCGGATGAAGAGGGCTCCTCTGGTGCCATCGAGTCGACCGGAGCAAGCGGTGATGTGAAGCTACGCGCCATTTCCAAAGCGATTTTTGACATCCGTGGTGCCGTTGCTGAAAAGAGCAAGGCGCTGGCAAAGTACCGCGACCGACACATGAGTCAGTGGCTCATGCGCAGTCGCTACTTTGGGCCTACAGAAAGCAGTCGGCACAAGCGATGGCATGAGGATCAAAAGAAGCGGCAGCAGCAGGCGCAGGGCCATCTGCATCACCACCACCCAAGTCACAGCCGACATCCACCAAGTCGCACAAACTCCTCCCAGCAACGTGTCCGAAGCCTAAGCCACCCAGACAAGTTCGAACCGGAGAGCGCAAGGCCCACCACACGCCGCAGTGCAGCTCATCCCTCCAGCGCTAGTTCAAGCGATAACGAGGAGCACCCCGTAACTCCGTTGGAGCGCAAGTCCTTTATGCAGCCCACAGATCAAAGCAAGCAACGGCAGCGACAACAGCAGGCAGAGACTGCACAGTCGGTGCAGATGCAGAAAAACCGAGCTGCAGTCAAGCGTGCAATGCGCAAGCAGAGACGCGCAGCATCCAACGACTTGTACGAACGAAGTACTGCAACAACAACAGCGTTTGACTCGTACCTGCTGTGCTACGACGAGATGGACATGCCTCCGCAGTTGCAGCCTTGCTCGCCTTCACTGAACAGAAAGTCTTTGTCTAGGCCGTCACCAGCGTCCTCTGTGGCATCCTCGCCGAGTCGGAGAGAAACAAATGGACTGGAGATGCAACCTCGACTCAGTGATGTGTCGGATTTGATTCTTGCGGGTGCACAGCCTCCCCTGGAGCTGCTTTCTCCTGGCGCAGAACGAGTGGCTTCCTGCCGACGCCACTACCAACAGCGCACTTGCAGTCTCCCATCCCTCCGGTTGCGAGCCCACCGGCTGTGAAGGCTGAGTCGCACTCGGTTGAAAGCCACCATTCTAACAATGGGCAGCGCGAACCTGCCGAACAGCAAACAGCAGCTACTTATGCTTCCCCTCTACTGCTGTTGTTGAACAGGTCCAACCGCCTCATGACGACCCTGCCATGAGTCGAACCACCACAATGTCCAGCAGCAGCTCAGACAACTTTGACTGCAGCGATATCGATGACATGTTAGAGTACTTCGAAGGCGTCACACTGCCCATCTGAATCTAATTTAGCTCTTGGCATCACAACTTGTTGCCGTGCTTGAAGTGCATTGTCTGTCATCTGTTACAATTCATGTGATGTGGGCCACACACTACGCTTTCGGACACCAGTCTTTTGTTGTCATCCTGATGCTGCACCGACTTGGAGCATTGCGAGTCCCAGCCACTGCTGCTCGTGTGCAGCGGTTCGCTTCTGCAGTCAGCTCGGACCTCCAGGGCGCCGGCGTCTTCGAGACCGACACCATCTACGCGCTGTCATCCGCGTCGGGCAAGGCTGGCGTGGCGGTCATCCGCATCTCTGGCGACCGGGCGGACTCGTGTCTGCAGCAGCTCACCAAGACGTCGGCGTTGCCGGCGCCTCGAATGTGGGTTTTCACTGCTTCTTAACTATGAGGAATTTGGTCGGTCATGCAGATTTTTCAAATTGTGGATGGTTCAATGGGTAGTGCTGCATTGAGGAAGCTGTACCACCCCAAGACCAAGGAGCAGCTTGATGACGCACTGGTGTTGCGGTTCCCACACCCGAAAAGGTGAAGAGCGTGGGAAATATTGGGATGATTGCACGGTGATTGCCTGTGAGTGGTGATTAGTAACTCGGAGTTTTCTGGTTGTGTTGGTGCTGGTCACTGTCAGCTTTACTGGAGAGGACATCGTGGAGCTGCACACCCACGGGAGTCTTGCTGTGGTTTCTGGGGTCTTAGAGGCACTGAGCCATGTTCCTGTTAGTATTTTGTGTGCAAAATGGTTGTGCTATCATCTGCTGCTGACTTAGTTGTGCGATGTTGGTAAATTGTGGATTGGGCAGCATTGTCGTGCCGCAGAAGCTGGTGAGTTCACGGAGCGCGCATTCGATAACAATAAGATCGATTTGGTGCAGGTGGAGGGCTTAGCAGATCTCTTAAGCGCGGAGACAGAGGCGCAGCGTAGTCAGGCATTGCGACAGCTTTCAGGCGATATTGGAGAGATCTACGAAGGATGGCGTGACAGCCTAGTGCGCTGTCTGGCCTACACGGAGGCAATGATCGACTTTGGCGACGATGAAGACGATGTCACAGATGCAGCCTACGAGGCTGCTGTGGATCGGTGAGAAGGACAAACCGTGAACTACATATTTAATTTGGTCCTGACGGAGTTTATATTTTGCATCCTGTGTTCTTTTTGTCTGTGTCAGCGTACGCGCCTTGGCTGATTCCATTCGGGGACATCTAGCAGACGGCAGACGAGGAGAGATCTTGCGCAGTGGTGTTCAGGTTGCAATCCTAGGGCCGCCCAATGCCGGCAAGAGCAGTCTATTAAACGTGCTCGCACGTCGGCCTGCAGCAATCGTGTCATCTATCGCTGGTACGACGCGTGACGTGGTGCAGGTGCCGCTAAACATTGCAGGATATCCTGTCTTTGTTAGCGACACGGCAGGCCTTCGAGAAACAGAGGACATTGTCGAGAAAGAAGGAGTTTTGAGGGCCCAGCAGTGTGCTAGTGACGCTGACATTTGCGTGGTCATGATGGACATTCAGGTACGATATAGCACAAGTGTGAAGGAAGTGGCCACCCCACTGGTCGCGCTGGTACTGATTGAGCCACGATGGTGTTTCGTGTAGAATGCTGTACTGCTTCACAACAATGAGTATCAGGCCTTCTTAAAGGATGGCGCGCTTGCTGTACTTAACAAGAGCGACCAAGTTGATGAAGACAAAATTGCAGACGTGTTGGATGCCTTCGATGAAAAGCAACGCAATCAGATGCTTGTTATCTCCTGCGCAGAAGGCGATGGCATTGACGTGTTTGTTGACAATCTAGCAGCTGCAGTAAAGCAAAAGTGCGTGATTCTGATAAGCTACAGTATGAGACGTGTGGACTTCTAACGTTCATCTTCTAATGTGTTACAGGCTTGAAGTATCGGCTGGTGGGTCTGCAAGTGGTGCGCTGATCACACGAGAGCGCCACCGCCAGAACCTTGTCGAGTGTCTTGGGTGCCTTGATCGGTTTCTGGAAGATCCGTACCAAAGCGAGATTGCTGCTGAAGACCTCCGTCGAGCCGTTGTTGCCATCGGCCGTATCCTCGGGCGTATCGATGTGGAAGACGTGCTAGATGTACTATTTGCCGACTTTTGCATCGGAAAATAAACTGTCAGCTCGCCTTGAAGAGACGCGATGTGTTTGTTTAGCATCCCATGTGAGCAGCAGGAATGATCGAGTTCACCGCGTGGGAAGCCTACGCGTACGAAAGCGACAACAACACCAGCAATTCATCCGCCGACGAACGTCCAGGAAGTCACCACAGCACAAAGAAGCCCGAACAGCAACAGGATAAGAACGTGACGCTCGGCAATAATCGTTTTGACCGCGTTGTGCAGGCAGAGCATCTACCTCAAGTAAGAACGTGGATTATCAATCCGTTGTGAATGGGGGGTAATTCCACACCAATAACGTGGCCACGTTCAGGTCTCCGAAAAAGGTGTTGCTTTCGAGAGTTTCCATGTTGAAGCTGAAAAGGGAGTTTTCGCGGGCAGGGTGGGGCAACGTGACCTGTGACAAAGGTTGATGTAGCTTTTCAAACTAAACGATTTAATCTGTGTTGGTGAACAGCATGATGGTGCTGTTTTACATTGGTCCATTTCGCAGACCCCAAGTGTGACGACACCATACGTACGCCATGCTACCATATTACTGCAAGAGCTCTGAAAAATAAGCATTTTTTAATTTATCTTCGTGTAATCTGAAGGCCAACGTATTGCGAGGACATACAGGTGCCGTGTTGTCACTTGACTTCGCGCCGGATTTGGGGCCGGGGGTCTTTTGTTTTCAGGTTCGGCTGATCGGTCTATCAAGGTGTGGGATCCATGGGGTAGTTCGGACTCACCGGTGCCTAGCAGAGGCGGGTACGCGTGTGTACAAACGCTTAGCGAACATTGTGGTAGCGTTGTCTGTGTGCGCGTCATGCCCAAGCAAAACAATGGTCTCGTTAGTTGCAGCTTGGATCGCACCGTGAAGATATGGTATCCAGCCGAGGGACGAGCTCTTTGCTTTATCCCTGGTACCTGCCAGCACAATCCATCTCACAGCCGGGAAGCAGTTGGCCATCAGCATTTTGTATTCGCTACGGCGCGAACTGTACTCTCTTTGTTGGCGACTCAGCTGGCTGCATATCCGTGTATACTCACGATTCTGAAGGCACTAACATGATAGCTCCCGACACAATGTTGGATGTTGTCGAAGATAAACTGCTTGGTGACCAAGTTGACCCCAAGTTCCAGTTTCGTTTGAGACGCAAGTTGTCTCACTTTCACTCACTGGGGATTTCAAAGCTTCAGATGGTGGCCGATAACTGCTTTGTTGTGTCACTTGGCTTCGATGAGAAAGCGCAGGTTATTGATGCCATTTCCGGGGCGCTTTCAGCAACAATTTGCAGTGCCAGTGCCGCTCGTTTCGTTTCTTGTTCGTGGGATGACCATGGCAATGCCCTGCTCCTGGGTGACGCTGCAGGATATGTTCACTTGTGGAACATCTTCGAAGACAAGCTCATCGGCAAGTCACAAATGGTGGTAGCAATGCCATTGGAAATTATTGGCTTGCACGTTTTAACGGGGTCTGCAGCAGGTGATTTCCTGTTAACAGGACTATCGAATGGTGTCAAACAGTGGTTATGTAATCGCAACGTGGGGTATGTGAATTGTAGTGGTCACTCCGATGAGGTTGTTGCGATAGCTGTCGTCGGCAACGACGAGGCTGAAAATGTAGATAGTCTTGGAGAAAAAGAAAAGTCGAGGCACTACATCGTACAGCTGATGGCTTGGCAAAAACCTGCCAGTTCTTCAGTGCTTCATTGGATGGGTCAATCCGCTGTTGGGACTCATACGACATGAAGACTTCGTACTGTTTTGAGGAGAGGCATTCTGAAATTTCGTGTATGGTTGCGTCAAAGCAATTCCAGCGGATTTCCACTGGACATGACGGCGGCTTTATCAGGGTCTGGAGCATATTTGCGGGCGAAATTCAAGAGGCGCCGCTAGAAGGGAAAAGCTCTGTCACCTGCCTCGCATGTAGGTATATGCGTTGCTTTCAATCGCTATTCTTAATATGTTCATACTAATAAATATGATCAGCGGGAATGGTGCGTGACCAGGAAGTCCTAATTGCAGGCAGCGTCGATGGACTTGTTTCGATGTGGGAAGTGACTTACGAAGGACTTTCACGGGCAAACCCGTTTAATCCGACACTTCTTCGCGAGAAAACTGAAGAAGTCACGTGCATAGCATTCAGCAAAGGCGAATTTCTAGCCCCGGAGGGGCAAGAGCTAATAATCGTCGGCTACTTTACAGGTCAAATCGCTGTAAGTAGCCAGCCGACAAAAGCTTTGAGGTGCTAATTCGTGCGTCTCTGAGACACAAGATATTATTCTCTGTTTTATTTATATTTCCACTATAGATATGGAGTTTCGCTAAGAAAATGACAGTGTGTGTATTCAAGGGCCATAACGATGCAGTGTGTTGCCTGGCTTTACACGGCTGTATCCTGTTTTCGGGATCCGAAGACACGTTGCTTCGAGTGTGGAATATGTTCAACCTGAAGCAGACCTACGAGCTGGGCGTACTGCGACCGCCGTCCTCGTCTTCCTCGTCCGGTACGGGATCACCCATCGTGTGCTTGGATATTGTGCCAATACGAGGCCTTGTTATCAGCGCTGCTGCCGATGGGACGGTAATCGTTTGGGACTACACATCTTTCGAAGACGAGAACACATTCGATGCCTACGGGAAAATTGTGTTCCGTGCCAAGTACGTGTGTGCTCTATTCAATGGACCTATACATGTCATTCATTGAATTTCTGCTAACTAATATCGCCGTCGTGCGGGTACAGCATCGACAGTCCAGTGAAGTGCCTCCAATGCTGGCCAGAGCGCAAAGCCGTGATATGCGGCACCACCGAGGGTAAACTACTAGTTTTCGACCTTCCATCACACGTACGTCAAACCTCTGTATTTTTTGCCTACGCACACCTACTCTGATACTTCGCATGTCCCGTCCAGTTTTCGATCCTCCATCGCGAGAAATTCCTCAAGAAAACACTAACACGTCTTCATAGCAAACTCGTTCACAAGTACAACAGTGGCAGTAATGAATAGTTTATGATTAAGTTGCTCTTCTCGCAACTTTATCATCGAGGCTCCACTTTCATCGCATTTTCGTATAAAAACTATCGCTAAGCATGGAAGGCCCCACCAAGACACTGTACTGCATCCGCCACGGGAGTCCACGTTCAACGAGTGGCGCAAGACCAGCCTGCTCAACTTCTCGTGGATGTGGGTGCGCGATCCCATGATCTTCGACGCCCCGCTCAGCGCCAAGGGCAAGAAACAGGTAGCATAGTCTTCGCCGAGAAATAAATACCCTATAAGTTTTACTTATTACGAAATGCATGTATTCATCGTTGTGATGATGCGGTGCTGCCAGGCGGCTAAACTGCACCAACTCATTCAAGAGAAGAAGTTGGAAGACAAGATCCAAGTGGTACAGACGAACCTTCAAGCGTTGAGTGGTGATTTGAGGCTGACGCTGTGCTGGTTGTTGCTGATCTGCAGATCATCTCAAGTCCATTGACTCGAGCTATTGAGACCACCATCGGTGCATTTCCAGACACGAAGATCCCCATCATAGGTTCGGCTGAATGTCAATTTTGCTAACTTTTCAAGTGTATATTGCACTGACACTGTAGTCTTGTAGTGGAACCTTCGTGTCGGGAAATGCTGGATACTGCCTGCGATATCGGTCGCGTGCCGGCAGAATTAGCTGAGCAGTTCTTACCCCAAGCAGATATCGACTTTTCGATGTTGGACCCGTTCTGGTGGCTAGAGGTGGAGAAGTTCCCGCGAACGGGGCCAGGCAACGCACCCCGGCTATCGTTGTCGCCCCCAAGACAGCGGAAGAAGTTCTGCCACTGCGCGAAACAGAGAAGGAATTGGACACGCGGATCCGTGAGTTTATCGCCAAGTTGGCGGAGAGACCGGAGGAGCACATCGCTGTGGTTGGCCACTCATCTTACTTCAAACGGATGCTTGCCATGAACCGCAAGCTCAACAATTGCGAATTGTACGAAACCTCACTGGGCGAGATTCAAGTTCGCTTCAAGTACTAGTTGCGTCGTAAAAGCTGTTGAAAAAAGCGGGGCTACTTTTTGGCTGTGAAAATACAAGGCAACATGCGCTCTCTTCTTAAACATTTGTGGCCCCAGGCCAGCCGTATTACAACTACTCACGCTGCTTTCTTCTTCGACTGCTTAATACTTCTAGTACAATGTAGCAGCGAGGCCCCACATAGTCCGCGAAACCCGATGAATATAACTGACATCATAATCGCCGTGAAGATAGGCTCGCCGCGTGATATTCGCCAGTAACTAATGGTTTCGAGCGGCGGTGAGATGATTAGCCCAAGCCAAAAGATGATATTTCCGAGAAGCGTGACATAAAGAAGACACCGCAGATAATAATCACCACTTGTCCCATCTGAGGTGAAGAAATGCATTTTGACTGTGCAAAATTTGATGACAAATACGCACTCGTGCAAGATCGACGACAGAAAGAACTTAAGTGGCGTAGCGTTGAGTCTCGAAATATGGACCTTGGTGGCGCGGCGATCTGCCACGGCTGCATTGGACCTTTGCTACCTCCATCGAGCAAGGCGTGGACTGTCAACATATTGCATTATGGTGGCGCTGCTACGCTGTCAATTATTCGAGCCATTGATCAGGAGTCTTGACTAAGCAAGCTATAGGCAAGTTCTAGATAGCGTTGATCGGCTACATTCCTCTCTACTTGTCACGGCTGATGTGCATGAAAGACGCAAACAGTATCCCGCTGAAGGCAACGACGATGACAGGCATCATGACCACCATGAAGATAGGCTCACCGCCATAGAATTCGCGGCAGTAGATGACAGCTTGCAGCGGTAGAGCGATGATCAAACCTAACCAGAAGATCATATTCCCGAGTTGGGTGCCACGGAGACCTCGTCCGTAAATGATGAGGATGACTTGAAGCATTTGCATGATGAAGAAGTACATCTTCACGGCGCGGAACATGATGACAAATACGCACTCGTGCAAAATCGACGACAAGAAGAAAGTGAGCACCGTCGCGTTGAGCTTGGATATGTTGTAGCTGTCCCGAGTATCGAGGTACACATGCCGCAGCAAAAACTCATGCACAGGCTTGTTCCACTTGCGCGCAAACTCGTCGAACGTGGTGCTATTCCACCAGTCCGAGTAAAACTCCCGGTCGGCAAAGTACGTCACTTCAGCCAGGCCATTGCAGATATTCTCAAAGATGATGAACCATCCGAGCAGATAGCACGTTAAGAATGGAAGAAGCAAACCCAAGACCGACAATATGGGGTTCTCTGTACCAGAAGCTTCTAGCTGAGGCATCACATGATTTGACAAGATAATGAAGAGTGTCGAGATCCCCAAGATGATAGAAAATAGCTTCTTGGCCACATATCCCCAGCGAATTCGCTGGGTACGCGGAAAGTTCGACTCGTACACAAGTGTGGGCATCCAAAGGTAAACACTGAAATCCTTGATATCTGGGGGCGAATATTTGCCTTCTCTTCGTGCAGTCTCCTGCTTTGTACGAATGTACGAATGCATCTTCATCATCAGCACGAGGCCCTCGAGGAAAGCCGATATAGCATGAATCATATTCCAGTCGCGCCACACGATGCACACAACGGTGAAGAAGAAAAGCAAGCTTTGTAATGTGTGATGAACAGTGTGAATAAGTAGTCGGCGACCTGAGAACAATTTCGTGCCAGCCATGTACACAGGGACGAGCGCCGTGTAAGCGTACGCGCCTTGGCACGCAAAGGTCGCTAACACCTCCAACAAGTGTGTTGAAAAGAAGATCGAAAGCAACAAATTCATGTCGGCGGGTTCTTCGCGAGTGATCAGGCCAGTGACAATTGTGGTGACGGTGTAGAGCACTCCCAAGAGCAGTCCAAGATTATAAATTCCGCGGAGGTCAGACGTGTGCACTCCTGAGCGTTCGTCGGCAGGGTCCAACGGCGACACAGTGGCTTGGAACTCCTTCATGCGCTTTTCACTCTTAGTAAGCACGTGGGTGGTGCTTCGAACTCCACCATGCGAAAGCATCTTGCGGTCGATCTTAGTTCTCGACGCCCCCGTGGGTTGTTCTGGATATGATGTGTATCTTTCGTGTCTCCTTGGAACTCGAAAGTACGTTATCCCTGCTGGAGATGTGAGAATGCTCTTGTTATGCTTTTGCTTACAATACGCGCCTAAGCTGTCATTTGTCTTTAAAAAGATGCAAAAGCCTCAGTTCTCGATACTAGTATTCTGCATCATCACGGTCATATCTCTGTTGATGAATGAACTGTGTCTTGAGTTGGTATTTCGCTGGCTAAGCGTCCTTCTTCTTCGACCGACTAATGTGCAGCAGCGATGCAACGAGTGCTCCACCAAAACCGAAGATCATAGCAGGCATCATAATCACCATGAAGATTGGCTCGCCGCCATGGTACTCGCGACTGTAAATCACGGCTTGAAGCGGAAGCCCGAGGATCATACCAAGCCAGAAGATCATGTTTCCGAGCCGTGTCCCTCGGAGACCCCGGCCGTAGATGATAATCACAACCTGTACCATTTGCAGGATGAAGAAATACATCTTCACAGCGCGGAACATCAGAATGAATACGCACTCATGCAGCGCTGCCGACATGAAGAAAGTAAACACTGTGGCGTGAAGTTTCGAAATGTTGTAGCTATCCCGGTCTCCAAGTACACGTGGCGCAACAGGAATTCGTGCACTGGTTTATTCCACTTACGAGCAAACTCGTCAAATGTAGTGCTATTCCACCAGTCTGAGTAGAAGTCGCGATCGGCCAAGTACGTCACCTCTGCGAATCCATTACAGATGCACTCGAAAATGATAAACCACGTGAGAAGGTAGCATCCGAGGAATGGGAGCAGAAGACTTACAACTGACAGCGCAGGATTCACAGTTCCCGAGTCTTCCAGTCGAGGCATAACGTGAGTCGTCACAATGATGTAAAGCATTGAAATTCCCAAAATGACGGAGAACGTTTTCTCAGCCAAATACCCCAAACGGATCCGATCCGTGCGAGGGAAGTTCGGCTCGTACACGAGCGACGGGATTAGCAAGTACATTGTATAGTCCTTGATATCTGGCAATGGTGCTTTGCCCTCTCTTCGTGACATTTCCAGCTTTGTGCGGATATACGAGTGCATCTTCATCAGCAGCACGAGACCCTCGATGAAAGCAGACACCGCGTGGATGAGATTCCAGTCGCGCCACACAATGCACACCACCGTGAAGAAGAACAACAGACTCTGCAGCGTATGGTGCACGATATTAATGAGCAACCGCCCCGAAAACAACTTGGTGCCGGCCATAAACACTGGGATGAGAGCAGTGTACGCGTAGAGCGCTTGGCATATGAACGTCGCCAAGACCTCAAGCAAGTGGGTGGAGTAAAACACCGACAGTAGCAACTTCATGTCCGCAGGGTCCTTTCGAGCCATCAGGTTGGTGAAGAGCGTGGTGAACGTGTACAGCACTCCGGCGAGCATGGCCAGGTTGTACATTCCTCGGAACTCGGACGTGTGCACTCCGGAGCGAGCATCTGCAGTGTCTAATGGGGACACAACCGCCCGGAACTTTTCATGCGCTTCTTGCTGGCGGTGGGGGACCGAACGCTCGGAGGCTCGACACGGGGCGCCATCTTGCAGTCGTTCTGGGTGCTTTGCCACGCCGGACTTTCGGGATATGCCACACCTGGAATGGGATGTGGCGTCGGCTGTTACTTGCAGAAGTGCACGCATTTGACAACGGTCGGTGGAACGGCCGTGTGCGATTTGACGGCGCAACTTCAAGACCTGAGCTAACGTATATGCGCTCAGAACACTCGCCACGGTTTCCTGTGTGGCGGTCGCAGTTATTCTCAACCGCTCAGTCGCGAATCCTCTCGGACAGCAGCAATGAAAGGTGAGCGTGCTCGTTTTACAGGACTGTGCGAATGGGATCCATGACGAAGCTGTTTGTCTGCAGACTTCAAGACTTTGCAACCGGTGCAGTCCGAAAGGCCCGAGAAGTGCTCTCTTGATGGACCCAAAAGCGTTTGGAAGCTCAAGGCTGATGGATGTACGGAACAGGACTCGCGACTACGCAAAATGTGGTCTGAGCCGACCTGGTCGGGCTTCCAGCTGCGCTCTAAGACGTACCTGCACAGCAAGGTCAAGGAGGCCTCAGCACCACCCCGTACGTTTATCTCGAGTTGTGTGTGTGTTTGCTGACGCTGACTATGTGCAGTGTTCGAGTTGCTTTGGTTTGAGGTTTTCAGAGGTACCCCAGAAGAGCTCCACCATGTGTGTAAGTCCAAGAAGAGCTTCGCAAGCAAGGCGATCGCCAAGTACGGCAATGAGGTACCGCCCATGTTCGTCGTGACGCTGATCGTGCCGGGCACCCCACGGTCGCAGGGGTGCAATATTTCGCAAGGACAAGCGGCATCGTCCAGTCCGAAGCGAACGATCTCTGGCAACGGTTTCTCGACAGTGACGACGCGTTCCGCAAGGAACGGCTCAAGTTGGTGCCAACTGTCCACGACGGTCCGTGGCTTGTCAGGAAGAGCGTTGGCGCCAAGCCTCTCATTATTGCCAGGGCTTTGGAAACGACGTTCTTCCAGACCCCAGAGTACCTAGAAGTGGTGGTGGATATTTGCTCCGACCGGATCGCCAAGCACGTGACTGCACTTTGTCGGTCACACTCAACGCGTCTTACTGTTGACGTGGGTTACGTAGTGGAAGGTCGAGATGAAGTCGAGCTGCCTGAGGCGCTCCTTGGGTGCGTCCAGTACAACCACCTTGACCTAACAATTTCAACTGCGATTGCTGACTAGTTGTAGATGGCAACCGCTGTCGCACAGCACAATCCTGAACGCTTCAAGAGTTATGAATATTGTAAAGAAGCTACTGGTGCTTGCACAGCTACTTTTCATACTTGCACGCAGAATTTGCAATTTGCTATGTGTGCGATGCATGGAATGAGATGATACGTCGACCGGGACCTTGTGGTTTTTGTGTACTGTAGTTGAAAATCGTACGCATGTAACGAGGATAAGTGGACGGCACGATAAGCATGGAAACAGCAATGTATGTGCGTTTTGCTGGTATAAATAGTGAGGACTTGACGCCACCAAGCTCATTGTTGACCTCTATTCTCGAAGATCGACGACACGGCTCACATCTCGGTCCTCTTCACCCATTCGACACTATGATAGGTATGGTTACTCTTGGGCGCAGACAGCACGAGCGACAACTTGACTAGCGCTCGGACGATCGTCGTTCTGGGTTGCCACGGAAGCCTCCTCTCCATTTAGCATTGAGGATACCTTGCTTGACAAGCAGTCACAAAGCGACACTCGCTGACTTTGTGAATTCGAGCAGATTCCAAAGCCCTCGAACACGTCAAGTACACTCCCGCGCCAATCAAGTCGTGGAAGACTCAAGCTGAGAGCTGCACCACCCAGGATCCGCAGCTACGGAAACTATGGTCTCAGCCAGACTGGATGCAGTTCAAGCTGCGCTCCAAGTCCTACCTCCAGGACAAGGTCAAGTCGGTAACAGCTCCTCCCCGTACGTCCACCATCGTCAAAATCATTTGGTAGTGTGGATACTAATACTGGCTGTTCTGCTCGCATAGTGTTCGAGTTGGTCTGGTTCGAAGAGTTCAAGGGCACTCACGAGGAGCTTATGCACGTGTGCAACTCCAAGAAGAGCTTTGCGAGCAAGGCATTTGCTAAATTCGGCAATGACATGCCCCACCTATTTGTCGTGACGCTTATCATCCCGGGCACCCCTTTGATTGCCACCGTGCAGTACTTTGCCAGGACCAAGAGCGGCGGCGTCGGAGGCCCCACTGAGGCCGAAGCCCTTTGGGAGCGCTTCCTGAACGCCGACGACGAGTTCCGCAAGTCGAGATTTAAACTCGTGCCGACCATCGCCGACGGCCCGTGGGTCATCAAAAAGAGCGTCGGCAGCACGCCGTGCATCATCGCCAAGGCCATCCATACCACGTACTACCAGACACCGCAGTACCTCGAAGTCCACGTGGACATCTCGTCCGACATGATCGCCAAGCACATCACGGCACTGTGTCGCTCCCACTCGACGAGCTTCACGGTGGACATGGGATTTGTCGTGGAGGGACAGGACGTGTCCGAACTGCCCGAAACGCTGCTGGGCTGCGTGCAATACGCCCGCATGGACACTTCGCTCGCCGTCGCCATCGCCGCTCCCACTTCAACCAGCTCTGGATAGTAGTTGATACAATAAGTACTATTTTGAATCGAATAATGATATGAGACGTAGTATACTATAGTATACTATCTCCTTTTTCTTACTATTGCCGTTCAGAATCGGATCGACAGTGATGTACGTCAGCGATGTCCATCCGCCTTGGGGCTGCAGACTAAACCCCGTGCGTTGCATTGCGCTGCCAGGTCCGCGAGGCAAGCGAAGCGACTGGCGAAGGAGCGGGAGGCAGCGACCCACGGCAGCGAGGACGAGGAGGAGCTGGAGCTAGAGCTGGAGGAGAAGCGGCCAACCAACGTCGGCTTCGCGTTCCTGGCAGACTCAGACTCGGACTCGGACGGGAGCGAGAGTGAGAGTGAAGAGGAGGAAGAAGTGAGGCCGGCGGCTCCGGAGCCTCCAGGGGGAAAAAGTGAGGCAGAAGTGATGGCAAAATGGGTGCGACGTGCTTTGTGCTCATTGGGTGTGGACTGTTTGCTGTGCTTACGTAGGAAG
Organism: Phytophthora constricta; assembly: GCA_011947335.1. Classification (NCBI taxonomy): domain Eukaryota; phylum Oomycota; class Peronosporomycetes; order Peronosporales; family Peronosporaceae; genus Phytophthora; species Phytophthora constricta. The sequence goes on from JAAVTI010000714.1 coordinate 38,438, forward strand.
GGGAAGAAGGACAAGAATGGAGACGATGGAGAGGAAGAGTCCGTGGACGACATTTTAGAAGCATTGGCGGCGGAAGCGGGCGAGCTGAGTGTTGATGCAGCCACCTCGATCCGGAACGAACAGGAGCAGTCTCTGTTTGGAGTGCAGCTCAAGTTTGCGAACGCGGACAAGGAGATGAAGCGCATCTTTGGAGTGCGGCAGCGGCGCGGTCGAGAGAGTTTTTATTGGAAAAACTGTTTTTCCTGACGTTTTAATATTTGCTCTAACAATTGCAGGTGAAGGAAGCGGGTCACACCAATAACCGAAAGCGTGGAGACCCACGGTGCGATGAAGCAGCCAAATCAAATGGACGAGTAATAAAATCTGATAGAAGCTTTTGCCATCGCGTCCGCAGAAGCGCCGCTCGACTGATGACAAAGAAGGTGACGATGGTAACACCGCTGGATGAATGGCCTCGCCCGCCCACGTTTGTCGGTGGTGGCATCCGTTGGACGCGCGCAAACAAACCCAAGGGTCCTGGCTGGAACAGTTTGTGCAACTACTTCGAGATTACGTGGTCGATGGCCTACAAGAAGGTTTGTTGCTGCTGCGTGACTTTACTTTGCCTGAAGATCTGGCCCGGTTGATTGACGCCCTACTTGCTGTTCTCTGTGTTAATAGTTGCAAGAAGAGTTCGAGCTTCTTCAGCGAACCCACGACCCGAACCTTATTGCTCATTTTCTGCAACGCTACCCATACCACATCGACGCACTGCTGATTATGAGCGAGGTTTTCCAGCACCACGGCCAGATGGATCACTCTACGGACTGCATTAAGCGCTGTATGTATGTGCTGGAGCTCGCCTGGGCTGACCAATTCGACGTCTCAAAGGGGAACTGCCGCATGGACATCAAAACCGAGCACAATAGCGGCTTTTTTAAGGCGCTGTTCCTTCTGATGAAGCAGGTTGGGCGACGAGGATGCATGCGCAGTGCATTCGAAACTGCCAAACTTTTGCTCAGCTTGGATCCTCAAGGCGATCCAATGAACGTGCTGTTGGCTATCGATTACTATGCGCTGACGTCTCGTCAGTGTCAGTTCGTGATTGATCTATACGCGTCGAAGACGCCTGCGGTGGATCGATTTGCTGCAGTTGATACTGGATCGACGAAGGCTGGCAAAAAGGTGGTGCAAGCGTATCTGAAGATATCTCGGCGTTACCAAACCTGCAGTTGTCGCTGGCCCTCGCACAGTAAGATCGCGATAAAGTTATCGTTGGGAACGTCAATTGGGTTGAGGACTAACCAATTGCTCCACCCTTGTTGTCTACGATAGCTTCTTCCTAGGAAATGAAACCGAGGCCAAGGATATGCTGGCGACGGCGCTGCTCAGGTTCCCAACCATTCTCAAACCACTTCTGGAAAAAATTGCTGCCAACACCTCCTCGTGTACGTCTTGCTTATCCCCGCACTTTGAAATTTTTATTAAGGTAAAGTGCTGTGGTCCTAACTAAATTGCGTGTTGCTCCTAACAGCTACGTGGCAGCCGATCTTGTCAAGTCGCGTATTTGCCAACGCTCGGAGTGTCGACGGCGACCACAGTGTGCTGCAGCACCTGCTCGACATCTACGTCTCGAGAAACTTCTCCATGTGGAAGGTGAACGATGCTCAGGCGTTCCTCCTCCGCGGTGCGCAGCACGCTCTCGCCTCGCCGGCTCTGGTATCCGCGAACCCTCAGGTGCTACAGCTTCCCGTCAGCTTGCACAAGTACCTTGGCGCTGTTTCAGCAGGTACGAGAGAAGTAGGTGACATTATTTGCTTCGTTACTACCGCACTAACTGTCTTCTGTCCTTGACTGCAGACTACTCGGACGAGATCACGACGCTGCCTGCCGACCACCCGATGCTGCAGCCCCCGCAGCTTCAGAACGGCCAGCCGCTGGACGCGCAGGCACTGGCAGCACTCGCTCAGGCGCAGGAGGAGTTCGAAGCGGGAATCTACCCGCCGACGCCAATCCGCTGCTGCTGTTCCTGCAGACGCTGCTGCCCTGGAACCACGTGCAAGGTGCAGGTCAGCAGCCTCCACAGCCACCGCAGTAACGCGACGGATGTTTACGACGCAGCAGCCATGTCACGCAGCAGCAATGCAGCAATGTGCAGGAAATGCAGCAATGGACTGCCCACCATCAGAACGATGGTGACGCGACATGCTTGTCATTAACCCGCACAAAGTGGTCGGAGTAATCAATCTTGCAGTGGATTTCCAAAGTTGCCTTTGAACCCATCGAGCATCACTTGATTTTGGTATCGGATATCCCCTGCGAAACCGCATCCGCTATCTTCTACCTGCCAGACTTGATATCTCAACATGTCGAATCTGCGTCTCGCCTCCCTCACTCCAGAACGCGCCCGAAAAGACCTCCCCCAGCATGGGCAACAGCAGCAGCAGCAACGCCAGCGCCGCCAACGTGCGGCCGCACGGCAAGCGCAACAACCCGTCGCACCGCCGCGCGCAGCAGCAGAAGCAGGCGCAGGCGCAGGCCCAGAACCAGCCGCAGACGCAGGCGGGGGCTCCCTCCGCGCCCCTGCCGCCCGCTGCGCCCACCGCCGTGCACCGCAATCCGCAGACGCGCGAGCGTAAAGCGTTTAAGGAATTGGTAAAACGTGGCATTTTAAGTTAAAGTTTAGGGAGGGTCTAATTGAAGTCTGTGCCTATTGCCATTGCCAGATCACGGGCGAGCTGCGCGACGTGAACGAGTTGTACGAGATCGAGAAGAAGGAGCTGGGCCACGGCCACTACGGCACGGTGCGCGTGGGCGTGAGCAAGGCCACGGGTGAGAAGGTGGCCATCAAGACCATCCCCAAGGCCAAAGTCAGCCGACCCGAGACCATGCGGCGCGAGATCAGCATCCTCAAGGTTCGGACAGCAAATTTTGAGATGGTACACACACTTTTTGCACTAAGATTTTTTTATTTGTTACTTTGTTTGTATTATTATATTTTTATGGCAGACGCTGGACCACCCGAACATCATCAAGCTGTACGACGTCTGTGAGGGCAACCGCCACCTGCACCTGGTGACGGAGCTGTGCACGGGTGGAGAGCTCTTCGACCGCATCATCGCCCGTGGCCACTACAGTGAGGCCGATGCCGCCGTGTTGGTGCGCAAGATCTGCGACGCGGTGAAGCACTGCCACGACCGCGATATCTGCCACCGTGACCTCAAGCCCGAGAACTTTCTGTTCGCCACAAAGGCGGAGGACGCCGAGCTCAAGGTCATTGACTTTGGCCTCTCGCGAATGGACGACGGCCTGAGCGCTGGCGTCATGACGACGCGTGTGGGCACTCCGTACTACATCGCCCCCGAGGTGCTCGGCCGCCACTACGACAAGTCGTGCGACCTGTGGAGTATCGGTGTCATCATGTACATCTTGCTGTGCGGATACCCACCGTTCTACGGCGACACGGACCCGGAGATTTTTGCTTCCGTGCGTGCTGGTCGTTACGACTTCGATTCGCCGGAGTGGACGAATGTGAGCAGCGAGGCGAAGGACCTCATCAGCCACCTGCTGCTGGTGGACCCGTCGAAGCGTCTGACTGCTGAGGAAGTGCTGCGTCACCCGTGGATCTCTGGATCGGCCCCGAGGTCGAGCATGACGCTGAACCCGAACATCTTCTCGAGTCTGAAGCGTTTTACCGGCAACAACAAGCTCAAGAAGGCGGCGCTGGGTGTGATTGCCGATATGGCTACCGAGTCGGAGATCGCCGAATTGAAGAACCAGTTCATGGCTATCGATTCGGACGGAAACGGTGTCATCACGGTGTCGGAGCTTGCGGAGGCGCTGCGTGACACTGGTCTCGGCATGATCGAGGAGGAAGTGCTGGAGCTGGTGAAGGGCATTGACATTGACGGTGACGGACTTGTTGACTACCCGGAGTTCCTGGCAGCCACGATGAAGCGCAACCTGGCCAACCAGGAGGAGCACCTCATCAACGCATTTAATTATTTCGACACTACGAACACAGGCCAGATCAACAAGGCCGACCTTGTGCAGTTCATGGGCAGCGAGGAACAGGCGCAAGAAGTTATCGATGATGTGGATGCGAATGGCGACGGTGTCATCAGCTTCGAGGAATTTGTGGCCATGATGAACCGCAAGGGATACGGCGATGACTCCGAATTGGACAGCATGGACGACAACAGCTTTCTTTCGACGGCACAATTCAACGGCGGCGCAATTCCGTCTCCCATTAAGGAGACCGAACTTTGATTTTTTGTGCACCGAGAGGTACGCATACAGATACGACAGCCGCAAAATTGCTACAGCATAAAAGACAGCCACTGGCAGGCCAGCAACGTCAACTGTCCTGTCGGGTAGTGTTTTGTGTATATGAACTTTTGCGTTGGGAAATACGGCTTTATTACTTGTTAAGTGTTGACCACACTGCTCGTAGAAGTAGTTCGCATGATAAACTTCTCTCTCGTTCGTTCCATCCTACCGACCAGCCTTATTTCGCCTGTTAATCTTGTCGTGTCTCTTCTCAGCAGCCAGTTTTGGGTGCGTACAAGAGCCTCACGCTCGGCACGCCTTGCTTCCTGGGCCGAGGTCATTGCAGACGACGCAGAGCCATTTCCGCCACGCTGAATGTTTAACTCTTCCTCGCGTTCCTCTGAGCGCATATCCATATACTGCGCGAGCTTGTGCTGGTAATGATGCCGTGAGTTTGTCGAGAAGCCTCCGAAAACCAGACGTCCAGGACCTCGGCGCTTGAAAGCAGGCTTCTTCTTTTCCTCGGCACTTTGCTCAGCAGGCTTGTTTCGATGAGCACGACTCCTTGATGATGGTGAAAGCGTAGAAGATTTCAGAAGGAGCTCGTACAGGTTTGTTGAGGACTCATCAGTCCGGTGTTGTGGCGATTGTCCACCCTCTCTTGGAGCATTTTTTTTGAAACTTTTTCCGCCTCAAGTAGGTTCTTGCTTTGCACAACTTGCTGTAGCTCCGATAGCGACGACGCAAGATGCTTCTTGCGCGTAGCACTGGCGCGGCCGATAAGAAGCAGCTGAAGCTGTGGCACTCGTGCTGTCGAGGAACTGAGATCACACGACACTTGAACTTCCACCTCGTCCAGAATACGAAACACAGTATTCTTGTTGTCGGGCGCTACGACCTCAAGAGTTTCACGTTCGGCGTCGTCCCACACGAGGTGCGCCTGAGGAATTTTGCGGATACAGTCTGCACCAGCAAACGCTCCAGTCGCCGGATCGGTGTCTACAATGCGCACACCAAGCAACAAGGGGTCCATTTGAATGACACCACTCTTGTCACGCAGATACACTGGGGCACGTAAATCATACTTCGGCACGTACACGATAAAGCCATTTTGCTTGAGCGAAGTAATGATGGCCGGTACTTTCACGGTATGGCTGCTGAAGTAAAGCGCCAGGAAAAGCTCATCGCAGGCGTACGCAGCGAGCTTTGCTTGCCGGTTCTTTTTGTTCAGGTGTCGCGCAAGCGGAACTAACTCTTCTGCTGGGAACAGGTTGTCCCCATTTACGACTGCTTCATCGGTCGTTGTTGAAGTCGCTCCCTGTTCAGTTGACGGAAAGGTAGCGACTTGAAGCTGGCTACCCACTGAAGAGATGAGATCATCTAGGAAGTCTTCATCACCATCGTTGTCTAGTACTGAGGGTACGAGTGTTTCTGGTAATGCCAATGGTGTGGTCGTACGGACTGCAGGTCGTTGAAACGGTGATGACTTAGTGTGATACGGCGTAACAGCTGCCAGGAGTTGTCGGTGTACAATGACATCGGCATAGCGTCGGATCGGCGATGTGAAATGTGTGTAGTACTGTAGGCCCAAACCGTAGTGTGCAAACCGTGTGACGTCGCCATTTAAGGCAGCTGCGCTTTCCGCAGCCACCGATCCTGAGCTCACGTACTCAGCTTCAGTCATCACACGAACCGCCAGAGACTTCAGCAGTGACATAGTTTTTTTATTCATGCGTCCCGAGCGCTCCGCAGCTGCAAGTGATTGCTGTAAAGTGAAGTTGTTTGTGGCATCTATAACCACATCACGCGCTTTGGCGAGCTGAATAAGCTGCGCAAATCGATCTCCAGAGGGGTGGGTGGCGACGCAGCAGCGCATGGGTCGGAAAACACTCCACGAGTTTGCGTGCAACGGTCGAGTTAGCAAAAATCATGAGCTCAGCGATTGTACCGTGGATCTCCAAGCTCTCCTTCACTGTGATCTCTACGTCTTCCTCACCCAGCTCCGTGACATTTAGCGAGAATCGCACTTCTTCCTGCTTTGACAAATCCAAACCACCTTGAGAACCACGCGTACGAGCAAGACTACGAGCGACGTCGGTGAGCAAGCGAAGGTCGTCGCGCACAGAACTTTGCAGATCCAATGGGATACGACCACCCGCCACACCCTCCGGGTGCTTTTCTGGTGTTGGCTGTGGCTTCGCAGAGCCACGATACGTTATGTCGTCGGCATCGGCGTTAACGCCCTGTAAAAGACGATGCGCCTGCTCATAGGTCATTGAGGAACACGAGCGAATAATAGTGCGGCCAAGCCAGATGGAGTTCTCCACCACGGCGTATGTTTCGCCATCAAGTTCCCACATCACGCTTACGGCTAAGCGGTCTCGATTTTGGTGCAGAGAGCACAAATCCGCGCTGAGCACAGAGGGCAGCATATCCAGTCGCTGTCCAACGAGGTATACTGTTGTACCGCGGCGCCTACCCTCGAGATCCAAAGGTGATTCATGCTCCACGTAGTAAGAAACATCGGCAATGTGTACACCTAGCTCCAAATTCCCATTTGGAAGCCGCCGGATCGACATAGCATCATCAATATCTTGACATCCGCGTGGGTCCACACTAAAAACACGGTGCGATTCGCGCAGATCACGACGACGTTGGACCTCTTCATCGGGAACTTTCCAGTTCAGCAGCTTACATCGACTGGGTCTCTTGGCAGTTGAACACTCCATAACACGGCCACCCTCAATATCAATAGGACACTCATCGCTTGACGGGAGGCAAGCAAGAGCAGCCTCGCTAAATGGAGCCTCTTCCACTTCGTTATCCACAAGTAGCGCGCTGAGCTCCGTTTGTAAACTTCCAGGAGCGCCAAGAATGCCTACGTAGTGCCCGTTGGGATACGAGCTATCATCAGCCCAGCTGTCAATAACAACTTTAAGGCGTTTGTCCAGTAGCGCATCGAGCCTCTGAGAACGCAAACGAACCTTGGGTAAACGCAGGTCCATGGGAACAGCAAGTGCGTAGTCGTCACCTGCGTTAACGGTAGAAGCCAACACCGTAGCTACGTGATATCGAGGTGACCGGCTAAGGATACCCACAACTTGACCCGTCGGCAGTGCACCCGCTTCGTGGACTTCTGTTTCCATATCTTCGCTTTCAGCATCATGCTCGCTTTCGGCTTCATCCTGTGTGTAATGCACGAGCAATCGGTCACTCTGCGGTGCACGCCAATGGTCCTTGGAAAGCATCTCCACAGCCACGCGATCTCCGTGCACACCTCGGTTCATAGCAGCGCGTCCAAAAACGAACACGTTTTCAATTGCATGGGGGCCTTCGACCAACACGAAAGCCTCCATTGGGTTGTTCGCGCTCACTTCAAGCTTGCCAGCCAGTACTCGAGGCATAGGCAGAGACAACAACTCTTGTAGCTGCGCAGGCGCCAAGTGCGGCGCAAACTCCACTCTTGTACCCACGCAACCCCCATTTTCATCAGGAACGCGTTGGGCTTCCTCATACCGCAAGGCCGCAGCAGTATTAACAGCAAGCTCCAGCAAGAACGCCGTGTCCTCCGACTTAGCAGGCAGTCTTTCAAACAGAAATGTCTCACACGTGACTGCTTGTGCGTTCACCGAGGCTACCAGCTGTACACTCAGCGACGCATCAACGTCGCGCGTCATGAACACGACCTGCGCCGAGCTCGGCAAATGACCCTGCGTCACATACCACTCGATCGTCTTCAGCATTGCTCGCTCATCCACCGCAGCTTGAGGTTCATCCATCGCCTTCAACTCCACAAAGGTCTCGGCGTGATGCTGATCCGGAAACAAGAAGATGCCAACTCCACCATCGACTCGCTGGTCTTCTCCCCGAAAGAACTTCCTCAGCCTGGACGCATCCCTACTGGGGGCCATCCTCAGTGCAGCTTGGAACACGCTCTCCAGCACCAGCAGCCTCTCGACTGCTCGGCAGAACAGCGTTTCCTCCTCCAGGAGCTCCATGCACTGCAATAAACTGAAAGCGTCGGGCACCACGAACTCGCCCGCCTCTGGAGCTCGCGGCAGCACCTTCCCAGGCAGCAAAGCGCGCGCATGGCGACACACCGCGCAGCCCTCGACGCCGCAGTGCACGTCCCGACGGAGATAACGCTCTTGGGCTCTCAGGGCGCCGGGCTTGCGGCGCCGACTGCGCTCGACGAAATTGACGTCGGTGCGGACGGCCTCCCACCGCGGCCCACCGTACTGCCGAAACCCCACGCGAAGCTCACGAGCCTCCTCCTCCTCCTGCCGCTGCTGCTGCAGCTCCGCGTGCAGACGCCGAGCTTCTTCCTGCTCCTGGAGCCGCCATGCCGTCGCCATGGTCTGCAAACGTTTGGGGGATTTCAGTGACAGGCTCCCCCGATTCAGTGACGGTAGCTATCCGCATAGTCAAGTTGAAGCTGTCTATGTATTGATTGATCACTTGTGGTTTTGCCAGTTCGTATGGTGTTCGTGCAGCCGTGCAATGACGTTGGCCGTGATGCCTGGAACTCTCTGCAAGTCTTCGAGTCGGTCGAAAGGGCGAATGACAAGTACCAAGTCTGCCCGCTTGCCACCGATGGAGTGAAGCTCCACGAGCTCGCTCTTGCTGCCGTCGTTTAGCGCGGCCATCAGATCACGCTCGAGTACCTGCTGCATGTAGGCCGCAGGAGAGAATTCTTGCGAGGGTACGTGGCCTGCTATTGCTGGATGGTCGTGTTGTAGGCGCGTTAGCCGCTCGGCAAGCTTCGTACTCTCCTCGTGAAGCAAGTGGTGCGCGAGCTTGAAAATGCTGAACGCGGTTGAAAAGCGATGCTTCTTCTCGAAACCTATCGCAACCCGCACAAGGTCCTTCGCCAGCAACTCCATCTTCTTATCATCAGGGAGCGTGGCTGGGCCAGTGCACAGGCTTGTGGATCCTTGGCCAACGGTATCGGCTTTTTATCGACGACTGCATTGGGTTCAGGTTCTAACTGGTTGGGTGACACGAACACATCTCTCCGATTTTCTTTGGCCATGGCGGGTCTTCCACCCGACGTTAGTTGTTTTGGACTCGAAACTTGAGGCTTGTCAGAACGGATAACTTCCGATAATCGAGGTTTCACCTTGATTGCCGAACTAATGCTCCGGCTGGTCATCGCAAGCTTGGGAGAAGACGCTGAAATGTTGCACACGTTGCCTCCAGTAACGTGAGGGTTCTTGTGCGCGACAAGCTTGCTACATCCATGCACTGCAGGCGTCAGAGCATTTGACTGGGTAACTTCTTCCGGTCGCTTCCGCTTGACGCCATCTGTACTCAATAAATTTGCCCCCGACTCCCGATCTTTATTTACCCTTCTCGGGCCCACTTTGCACTTATTTTTTGCTTGTTTCCACTGGTGTAGCTTCTCCTCCATCGTGAGCTTCGTCGTATCACTATTATTTGTGTTTTCATTTGCGACTGCCCGCGCTGGAGAAATCATGAGGCTTTTCACAGTATCGTGAACTTTCCTAGCTTTGCGAGTCACCTCCGAATCCACAGAAGACGGCGATGGTCTTTTCACTTGAATTGAATTCAGTGCTCTTGGCGGGTTTTCTGTTGTAGCTGTCGTTAGGTCAACCACCTCCGGTTTTGGGGGTGTATTGATCACGACTGAACTCACGATTGGTATCGGCCGAGCCTTACATAGGATACGACGTGATTTGACCGCAAGCTCGAGCATTTTCAAAGTGTCCTTATGCGCTGTAACCAGAGGGGACACATTGCAGATCATGATAGTATTACAACTATCGCCGATCAGATCCAGCATCAATTGCGTGAACTTGTTCGACCGTGCGGGTGAACACAGACCATTTTCACTCTTCCCATTCATCACCGCCATAACCTTTCCCAGTACGAACAAACTCACTGTGCTATCGCATTCTTCCATATCGATGAAGTTAAGCTTTCCGAGGCGCTTCTCGCCATTCGCATTTTTCGACGCCACATGCACCGTCAGGCTCCTGTAACTTTTACTAGAAACCAAACTCATACCGGTAGCATCGGTATTACGAGCTACCCTCCCACGATCGTAAAGCTTCGTAAACTCCAGCAAGCTTTGGATGCGCACCTTGGTCAAGCCTTGAACACCAATTGGCCTATCGGGACGTTTTTGAACCTCCACACCCGTCTTGACGTTCCCAGGTCTCAGTAAATCAAACACTTTGCCATAGTGAACTTGTTGATACGAAACCGTGACTTTACACGCAGATCGGTCCTCGACAACCTTAAATATTTTCTTTAAACATCGCGGAACGATGTCCAAGTCACGCTTGGAGCCTTCCATGGTGAATGTCTTGCCCGCCCCACGAGCGCCGTACGTCAACACCGTCCCGTTCCTTCCACTGAAGACTTGGCTCACAACAGGCGCCACCTCGTTCTGGAACAATTCACCTAGTGTGGAGCTCTCGTCGTAGCATTTGTCGAAGCTAAAGGTCACTGGTTCTGTTTCTGGTGCTGAGAGCGTGAGGATGCTCGAGGCGCGCTCGTCCCTGGGTTTGATGCATTGTAGGACGCGCTGCGAATGCTCTTGATATGGAAGAGGATGCACGTGAACCACCACGTCGAGCTGCGCGGGCTGCGTTCGCCGTTCAGCGCCATCAACGCCCGGCATAAATGCTACGAAGTAATTGACAAATGGCGGCAAATTGGATTTGAAAACACTTTTCGTGTATCGGACGTAAAAGGGTTGGGCAAATGAGTCTATTTCAATCGTATTCGCAATGGTGGATGTGCGTCAGCGCGTGGCTGCCCTGCATCTGCCATTGCTGCCTCATCCTACTGCTGCTTGTCCTGCTCCTCCTTCTTCTGCTGCTCTAGCTGCTGTCGCACCTCCATGACGGCCGACGGGTTCGGGTGGTACTTGGACGGGTCGATGGCACGACCGCCTCCCATGGTCTCCTTGTCACTGCGAATCGGTTCGGCAGGCTCCTCCGTGATGCTGCCCAATCCGTGCGACTGACCTTCAGCAGAGTAGTTGTCCACCTTCATGTCTGCAATACCCAGCACGTCGTCCTCGTACTCGCTACGGGTGAACTTCTCGGCGGTCATGTACGGATCGTCGTCAGCACTGCCGAACGGCGAGTACACGAAACTGTTGGCCAGCGGGTCTTCCAGGATGAGCGTGAAGGGCTTCCCACCACGCTTGAGCTGGTCCAGTCGGGCCAACCAGGCGTTCAGCAGCGAACGGCCGCCATCACTGTCACCAACAGCGAACGGGTTGCCTTCCTCGATGTTCTGGCGAATCTTGTCAAGCAGGCCTTCAATCGTCGTGTACAGTCCGCCCAGCGAGCCGTGGGCCATCTCCAGCTCGATCTCAGGGATGTTCACGCAGGCAGAGTCCGACTTGAGCACATCGCGGTCAAGCGCATCCTTGTCTTTAGACACATCCACATTGAGCGTAATGCGCTCACCTTGCGGCGGAATGGCGCCGCCAGCCTTAACTTCGTTGGTCTTAAAACCACACGCCTCGCAGTTGTACGACATGATAATCACCTCCTTGAAGTGAGGAATATCGGTCATGCACATGCACGAGAAGCCCGGAGCTCCGCAGGCAAAGCAGTTAGCAGGGATCTGAATCACCTCCTTCTTCGCGATATTAGCCTCCTCCACGAACTTGTCCAGACCCTCGTTGCGGTTCGGCAGGACACGCGGGGCTTGAGAAGGAGCATCATGCGACATATCCGGCTGCAGACCACAGTCCAGGTCCTGCTGCTCCGAGCGGTAGTAGTGCGTGACCTTCAGCTTGGGGTCAGCCGCGGGGGCGTTGGGGTTTTCAATGTGCGAGTTGCCAGCTGCAAGAAAAAGCAATACACATCAATCAATATCCAGCAATGGCAATAGAAGAATTCATGGCTCTGCCACGTACAAGGATCGTCCAGCACAATCGTGAAGGGCAGGGAAATGCCCGCCGACATCAACGCTAGCTTGGCAATGAAGTCGTCGATCTTGGCCGTGGTTTCCGGGTCGATCTCGCGACGATGCTCCTGGTTCTCACGAAGGTCTTCAATGGCCTTCTGCAGCACCCCTCGATGGTGTTGATGCTGCCGCGCTGCGTCTCGCGCGGGATCTCAAAGTCCAGCGCCGGGAAGTAGACGAGGCCGGCGTCGGCCTTGATGAGCTGGCGGTTGAGGTCCGCACTGTCCGTGACTTGCAGCTCAATCTTGGCGCCTTTCTCCTGCACCTTGCCGCCGAACTGCACCTCGCTGTTCTTGAAGCCGCAGTGCTCGCACTCGAAGGACATGAGGATGACCTCGCGGAAGTACGGGATCATGGTGAGCAGCAGCTTCGTGGTGCCGTTATCGTGGCAGTTCATGCACAGACTCTCCATGGTGGTCACCTCCGGCACGTCGTCCTCGGCCTGCAGCGCGTAGATGGACGGCGCCGTGGTGGTCTCGGCCTGGTCCAGCTCCTTCTCCTGCTCCTGCTCCTTATTCTCGACGGTCACGTCCGCGGCGCTGACTGCGGTCTCGTTGCCGTCCACGTCCGGCAGGTGGAATCGCTTCTCCACGTTGGGGCGCGTGCCGCCCAGCACATGAGGCGCCTTCTCGGACATGTTACCGGTATGCTGGCAATAAGCGTCTTCTTGATTGGGTTGTGGAACGCCTCGGCTGGCTGGCGATGGCTCACTGCAGCAGAAAGTTGCGCCTATTGAAATGTTGCGTGAAGATGGTTCTCGAAGTTGAGGGTCGAGTCGTCAATGGAAGTTGCGGGAAAGTTGCGCGTAGTCGAGCAGTTGAAGTTGCTGCCGAGCTGCGCCAGCAGATCGGGAGGCGATGGCCACCATGGCCAAGTTGCTGTGTGCACGACCAATTTGGTCGTGTCTGGAGGAGATTGCGGTGTTTCGGCATTGCTGATGTTTGGCAGTCGGAGGAGCGTCGACAGAGACCGCTTGAAATGCACCTCAGCGGTGGCAAAGTCTCCTAGCAGGAAGCAGCACTTGCCGAGGGCGTCCGTGCACAGCACAACGTTGTCATCAACAGCTCCGAACAAATTCTCGGTGTGTAGGAGGCACTTTAAGTACAGATTCTGAGCGTCGTGCACTCGTTTCTGACAGTACAATTAGGACAGTGCGTCGAGATTGAATGAACAGAGCAGGAGACTGGCGTTCGTACCTGATTGAGTAGGACGGTGGCGAGTCTCATGGTCAGGTGGAAGACTTTGGCGTTGTAGCCACCGCCGTAACGATCAGCGAGATGTCGGAGGAGTGTGTTCAAGTGTGCTTCAGTTGCCGCCAAGTTACCGGCCTGGTGATACGCGATGGCCAAGTTCTCCAATGCGACGAGCACCTCTTGATCCGCCTCGCCTTTCAAGCTGCATGACGATGTCAACGCACATGTTGCATTCAGTGGCTACCTGAAAACCGGTGGCAAGGATAAAATAGTCTCGACCTACGTGGTGAGCGTGCTGTGCGCCTCTGTAAGACAATGGATGGCTTGTTCGAAATGTTCTTGAAGCACGAGTAACTCACCGAGCGCAGTAACCCAGCGAGTCGTGTCTAGGTGACTGCGACCATGAGTGGACTCACACAGGGTGAGTCCATGATCGGCCATGTTGATCGCTTTCGTTAGATAGTCGTCGTCCCTGTAGAATTCAGACGGCACGTGGACTTAGACTCCAATAGAACAACCGATTCACCATTTTGGCACACCTGTAGAGATTCAACAGCTTGCCGTATGTGGCGAGGAGCCCAGGATGACTGTCACCAAAGCACTGGCGTTTAAAGTGGAGTGCCTGCAGCTCTAATCGAACTTTCGGGTTCGACTCTTCTTCAAGTGCACGTTCTAACTGCTTGACTGAAGTTTTGCTCGCGAGAAGTTGCTGTCGGTACTCGGCTAGCTCTGTTCAACATGGGGATCAATCTGTGTGCAACGCTGAAGATTTCGTAGCAGAAGGATTTTAATTCCAAGGCACACGAACCTTCAGCACTGAAACCCAGTGGCTTCCAGTCTTTTAGCAGTCGGATATGTTCCTTGCGTGCAAGCGCAACTGCAACATCTAAAGTGTTGCCGGCGTTGTTTTTCCGCCGGACATCAGCTCCGCCTTCCAATACCAGAGTGACACACCGCAAGTCTCCCCATCCGGCGGCTACATGCAGAGGTGTGTTGCCTTGCTGAATGTGGCAAATGGATAATAACGTGGTAAGCTCGAGCTTGATGCATGTCCCTACTTACACCTTACCCAATCTTGCAGATCGACGTTGGCATCTCGTGCAACAAGCAGCTCCACCACGGCGCTGTGGCCATACCGGCAAGCAAAATGCAACGGACTCCAGCGCGTTCTCTGAGGGCAAATGAAAACGTGAATTAGATGCTCACCGAAACCAGTCAGAAGTGTATGTTGTATTTCTTACGAACTCTTGAACATCGATCGAGGTGACAGCTTGGCGATCTAACAGGGAGATGACACGCGCTAGCTTGCCATATTGCGAAGCGTACCAAATCGTCCAAATATCGACGGTAATCGAATCCTTCTCCACGTGCTGGATGGGTGTCGATTTAATTTTCTTCTTTGGCGATTTGTCCATTGTTGTGAAGTGAGCTTTGAGCAAGAATGAGCACAGCAGGCAGACACGACGATACGTTCGCGCAAGTTTGACAGTGGTTATTTTTGCGAGGCTGGAGCACTTGCAAGGGTCGTTTCGCGCAATTGGTGAGCCCTTTTCGGATCACCAGCCTTGGTGAGCGTTTTGCCTGTGTTTGCCGTAAATCGACATGGAACGCTAGCTCTGTGGGGGAAGAAACAGAGGCAGCGCCACGACGTCGCTATTGCCAACATGACTAGCGAATTCACCGATCTATCAGCGGTACGCAGGCAAACGCAAGCGAATCCTGCTCGTGTGACTCTAGAGCTGTCCTCACTCAGGCAAAGATTAACATGAAATGAACACGTTTGCGATCGCGACAGACACCATTAAGGAGCAATGACAAGCAAGCGAAGAAGCGCGGCGGGCGAATGCGTCTCCTTCCGCTGGCAGACACATCTGCTCAGACAGCGTACGAGATGTTCTCGGGCAACAACGGCGGCAGCACTTCCAATGGAGGCAAAGGTGGCCTCGTCACACAAAAACTCAAGAAGATCACTCAAAAGCGCGAGCTTGTAGAAGCCGTCCGCAAGGCCACCATACCAATCGTACTACCTGGGCGAGATGCAGGACTATCTAGCTCAGGCCGCGAGGTTGGCGGGAGTAGTAGTAGTACAGCACCGGAGATCGACTCGAGCCAGCGAGACATCGAGTGTCTGGAAGATGGTGTCCATCTGAATGCCCGCAAGTTCAACGAGCTCAAGCTTATGGTGGATCGAAGACACCGTGAGCTTAATGGGCTGCTGGTATGATCTTGACTGTGACGTTCCTGTATGAACAATGACTGATCAACGATTTCGTTTGCAGGATGAACTGCGCGTTTTACAGTTGGAAAATGAAGCGCTTAGTCGTATGCAGAATCAAGAAACACCCGTGTCCAAGAAAAATATACAGATCAAGCAGCTCATTGCACAGTGCACAACCAGCATGGAGGAGCAGATGCACTTGAGGCGACAGCTAGAGCACATGATTCGGCGACTGCAGACTACGCAATTGCGTGTGGACGCACAGCTTACTGGTATGGCTGGAGCTGTCGAAAGTAGTGAGCGCGAAGTTGAAGAGGTGAAGATGCTTTGTAGGCAACTCGAGGTCGGTAAGAGCCGCGCAGTGCAGTTCCTCCAGGAGGTACAACTGCAGCTGCAAATGGAGCGAAAAGCGAGAGCTCGAGCTCGGTGACCACGAAGTTCGCGCACGAAATTCGCAAAAGATGGAGGTCTGG
Organism: Phytophthora constricta; assembly: GCA_011947335.1. NCBI lineage: Eukaryota > Oomycota > Peronosporomycetes > Peronosporales > Peronosporaceae > Phytophthora > Phytophthora constricta. The sequence goes on from JAAVTI010000714.1 coordinate 54,520, forward strand.
CGATTGCAACGGGCTCAAGAGCGTGCTGAAATGGTCGCTGAAATGCGTGGCGATTTATCCGCAGAAGAGGAGGCCCGGTTAATGCGCTGCATCGAGAATCGTGAGCGTGCTAACGAGGCACTACATGCCGCGAACATGGCCAAGTCACAGAAGAACGCTGATTTCGAGGCGGTGCTTGCTGAGCTTAAACTTGCGATGGGTGCCTCGACCTTGCGCGAAGTAGTAGAAAAGATTGCTGCGCAGGCAGCCACCTGCGTGTCACTAGACAAGGAGAAGACACAAGCAGAAGAGCGTTTAATAGCTGTGCGTCAGGAGAAGGAGGAGGTTCTGCAGGAGCTTAACGAACTCAAGGCGTCGGGCATTGGTGGCATTGAACTCAACCGCGAAGTGTACAACACACTTGAGCGAGATTCAGCAGGCTAAGGCTGCACTCAAGGTTAACAAGTCCGCCTACGAGCGACTGGACGGCGTCATGTCGGCCGTGCGACAGGGTTCGTTTGGTTTAGCACGTCGACTGCAAGCTTTTGACGATGTACTTGAAACTGGCATGGGTGATAATGCCTCGGGATCAGGTTTGTCGAGTGCACCAGGCGGTGGAACTGGGCCTGCGGGAATGGCACCGACGAACTCGATGTTATCACTGATGTCGGGCGGCGAGCATGCAGGTTACTTGGTCATGGCAGAACTCAAGCTTACTAAAATCCTGGAGATCGTGGGTCAGTCGAGTTCGTCGGTTAACAGCTTCGGTGGCTACGACGGAGCTGGAGCAGATGGCAATGGTGGAGCTGGCGATGACAACACACAAGGTAATAATGCGGAAGAAGGTGGTAGCTTGGCACGCCTCGAAATACTGGAAGACGGTCATATGATGTGGGCACCAACCGCAAACAACGATCCACGCCTCCACGAAAACAACATTCGTGTTCGACCAGCGACGCGTGGTTTGCCGGCAGCAGTTATAGCAGCAAGAATTGGTGCGAGCATCCCTGAGAGTGACGACGAACCTGACTCGGCTCGCTCCGACGTATCTGGAGCCCGATCGGAGCTTGAAGGTGATCAGATGAGTGTGTTGGTACCATCGAGGGATATTCTAAAGATGAGCAGTTCTCGCCATTTTGCAGAGGTCATGCGGAAGAAAGAGGTACGAAGTTGCTGCTTTATGCTGCCTCATGCTATTCCATCACCATAACTCATCTTGTTTTGCTTATTTCACGAAGTTGGCGGAGAAGCAAAGGTGTCAGCCGAAAAGGGCATTTCGGACGAAGAGATGATGGCTAAGCTGCGCAAGCGCAATCAGCTGGAAGCCGATGCTCGACTCGCGACATCACCAACGAAACATGGTGCCGAGCTCTTCTTTGCTAAAGCTGCAGCTGTCGCAAAAGAAATCAGCAGAGGTGAGACGTTGAATTCGACTACTGGACCAGTTCTCAACCCCAGTCAGTCGTTGGCATTCGTCACTCAGATGAGCTTCAATGATCTCTAACACCGGAATGAAAACAAAAAAATAGTGTAGAATTTCTTTCTGTATACAGCCTGGGTTCTGTCTGGTGGCGCTCTAAGACACATTGCCAGTGCCGCCCACCTGGTCAGGACAGCGGTAGTCTTCGGGCAGCAACGACCGTTGCAGCTTGTTAAAGGCAAACTGACGCTTGCCTGTATTCTTGAGTGCGTTCTCGATACGGACACCATGACTTCGCATAACTGAGACCGTGGCAGGGACACGGTGCGCAGGTAAATCGTGATGGCGCTGCAGAATGCGCACCTGCTCCAACGTCACTGACATGGCTGTGCGGTCCTTGGCACTCTTGCACACTGTTACACGACCGCCACCCAGCTCACGGCAAAGATCTGAAGATCGCTTCAGGATCTCTGTGCGCTTCGTCTTGACCAAACTCTGAGCTGCGTCGTTGATGCACGCCTCGAGAGCACGTAGCTCCTGGGTTACCTCATCTTGCGTAAGGTGCAAGGGTGACGCAGCAGTTGAAGAATCTACAGACATGGCCTTGTAGCGGTGCGAGCCGCTGCGATTATGACTTGAAGAGGACAAACCGCTCATTCCGCTGTTTGGCATTGCCACCACAAGTCGACGGTACTTCTCGCAGAACGCCTTCAGAGGCTTCAGGCTGCGGAAGTTGATGATATCCTGCAGCTCGGTCTTCGCACGCTCCGTGTTGTTCGCGATAGTTTGCATCTCATTAATACCCTGTGAGAATAGTACGGGCGTCACATGGATCTCACCACCGGCGGCCAAGCGGTCAGGCAACTCGACTTCGCTTGTAGCCACCTGGACCGTCACGATGTATTTGATGTGAGACCGCTTCGTGCCCGTCTTATTTCCGACAGTCACCTTTACGACACCAGCCTCATCAGCAACGTCCTTGCGCCGGGACATGCGGAATGAGAAGCGGTTCATAGGTTTGTCACGAACATCCTGAATAACGAACGCCACACAGCTTAGGTGCTCCACTGAACCTGCCATATCTTCCAGCATACCAATTTCCTTGCCGTGCGTAGACAGTAGCGATTCCACATGGAATAGGAAGCCAAGACTCGAAAACTGTCGCAGCATATCTTCACCACGGACGACGTCGGGGTTCTGGAGTGCGACCTCCACTTTTCGCACAAAGCTGCACGTAAGCGATGCCAGCGCCTGTGCAAACGCACAATCCATGCGCAGCTGCAGATCCCACTTAAGGTCATCGTACTCACGCACCTCCTCAGGCCACTTGGACAAGTCCAAGTCTGCCTCTGCAATCTTCGCCTCCATTTTTTGCGTCTGTTCTGGTATGAAAGAATGCCGCCCTTATTAAACTTGTATACGTGCGCTGCTGGTGCACCAACCGTCGTGAAATCATAAGCAGAAACTTCCTTTGATGACCGCCGCTTCTCATCGTTGATGAAAGCATTTGTCGGACCGATCAGCAGGTCCTGAATATGCATGTTAATCGGCACAAATCGCAAGTCGGACGACTTCTTCTCCACACTGGCCTTGAAGTAGTTCTTGTGCTTGTCGCGGTTCACCAGGTATTGAATATTCCTGCGGAGCATGGTAACATACTCCTTGCGTCTTCGTACACGATCCTCGAGCCACTCACGAGCAAGTGAAGAGTCTGTGTCATCCTGGATCTGTCCGATTAGAGTGCCATAGAAGCCCAAGTTTTGTTTGCCCTTCTTCTGGTTCAGGAAGTTGTGCAAGTCTTCGCGGGCACGGTCGGCCTGCTCTTGGCGCTCTGCAGCAATCAGTTCAATTAGCTGGCGTGGAATGGCGTTCGAATAGACACTCTCCTGCAGATCCTCCACGACAAGACCACCACCACCGTCCTCCGTATCGTACTGGAAGAAACGAATGATGTTTCCAATGTTTTTGTGCGACGAACCCTCTTCGCGGTTACCAATATCACCTGGCATCATGACTGTCTGCACACTCAGCTCCGCGTTCTTGGCGTTGCCCATCAACATGTCGTTGATTTCGCTTTGCATTGACGGGAACTCCTCCAATATGGCACACGTGTGGTCATCCGTTGGGTGGATGTTTAGAGAGTGGCCACTAGCTGCAGCATCTAACACTGCTTGAGAGGACGTCACAAACTCCAGCACAGGGTGGAACATTGTCATCTGGAACGACAACTGCGGGTTTGAAGAGGTATCTTGACTTCGCGAGCTCGAACTTGAACGGTCGAGATATTCGTGCGTAGATGTATCCCGTTTACCTAGCGTACTCGCATGGACCATGAAGCGCAGCAGTGTGTTAGACGCAGGTCCAACGACAGGAACCTCCAGCACTGCAACGAAAGGGAAAATAGCGTGCGTTGACCCTGTCGTCAACACAGACTCTGTCTCGCCCGCTACGCCGACTGGCTCCGTAGTACCAACACACTTCCACGCAGCAGTGTTCGAGATGGTGCTCAATGAGTTGCTTGAAGTAATTGTTTCCTTCGATGAGAAGAAGTCAAGTGATACAAAGCACGCGCGATCAAATGATGCCGGTAGCTTAAGCCGAACGATGATGCGCAGACGGCTGCCAGGCTCATCATTATTCAACATTGACTCCCCCAAGCTCATTCGGTCGCGTAAGAGCTTCGAGTATGGCATGTGGCTTGAGGATCCAGACGATCGCGGCGTGTAGTTGAACACATCCTCTTTCGAAGATTGGTCAACCGAGGGTGCTTCATCCTGTCGAATGTTCTCCGTGCTCGGGTTCCATTGCAAGAATAGTAGCAATAGGGGTGGCAGGCTGTGCGGCAGCCACACAATGAAAATGTACCACACGACATCTGAGAGTTGGTTTTCCTCACCCCTGTGAGAAATATACTGCGCGATGTAAATCACTTGAGCTGAGATGTACAGAACACAAGTGGTGGCAATAATCGCGTAAAAATAGTGAGCGACTTGCGAATTCGCGCGTCTGAAGGGTCCTCGTTCAACATGAGCGTGCGCCCACGGCTCATGACCATGCAGCCGAGTAACATCAACATCAGCGTGTAGACAATAAAGCCCGTACCAAAAGCAAGGTAAAATGCTTCCATATCGCACACTTCAATGGCAGAGCGAACAATCTTGCCCTCCGCAGCAATTGAAAGCGCACATTCTTCCTTCGATGAACACTCGGTAGACTGGTCATCGTAAACGCACTCCAACTTCTCTTCCGCCATAACGGACACCACAATAATAAAGGCAAGTACACACAGATTGAGTAGTATGTACGCCAGCACAACAGGTGATGTGAATGTCAGTTTCTTGAAGCACTTGAATGACAAAACAGTAGCCCAATGGAAACAGAGCGACAGGATCATTGCTGTGTTGAAGAAGTATTGCGCCGTGTACCAGTGCACATATGCCTTGGATGGCTGGATGACCCACACCAAATACCCGCCACATCCCGCTGCGAACGAAAACAGGGCGCTGATTGCCACCAAATCCGTCCACAGTGTGTTCACTGTTAGCGGCAATCCATGCCACCGGATGATCACCAGCGAGAATAAGAAGCATGCTCCATAAACAACAACTGACATAATGTCCAGCGTAGCCGCTTTGAGTGACCGACGAGAGTCATCCACTTCGTAGTAAGCAATCGGTGAGTTGTCCACAGCGTTAGCCAGACCTTGGTACGCTGAGAGATACACCTTGTCAATCGTAGCTGAAGTGTTATCCGGATTCTCCAGCGAGGAGAAAGTGATGTTCACCGTGTCACCATTTTGAATACTGCCTGTGAATGAATCCGGGATGGTGAACGAAACGTTGGATGCTCCAACGAACAGGTCCAGTTCCACCGCATCAGTGCTCGACGAGTCCGGCAACACCATAGAAGCCGTGGTAACGTTGCGGATCCACTGGCCAAACTCGTCTTCATTGTCACTTGCTACACGTAGCAAGAAAAACCCGCCAGCACTGAGCACAGCACCACTTGTTACGCTTATCGTAACTGGCGTCGACGTCATTATTACGTTATTGTCCGCTTCCATAACCGCATCCGAGAAGGTGCCGATCAGTGAGTACGATTCCGACGTAAGGTCCAGCTCGAAAGCCTGTTGGCTAAATGCTGAAGCACTGCTCGATGAGCGACACCCCGTTCCGTTGAACTTCATAGCCAGCGTGTTTTCTTCAGTGAAAGTGCCAGGACCTAAACGCGTCGTCACATAGTCCACTACAAACTCATAGTCGTTGTGTATTGCCATGAGCACTGCTAGCGCACCCGCGTCCAGCTCCATGATGGTGGAGTTCCCGTCGCGCGAGCAGTTGACACTGGTGTCCGTTGTGCCTGCAAAGCAGTCCGACGAGGTGCCTTCCAGCACCCACAGCGTGGGCGTGTTTAACGTGATCTCCGCTGAGAAATTACACGCCGAGGCGGCCACCGACTCGGCTGTGAGGTCGAAGGTCTCGAGCATCTGCGGAAGTTGTACACCGTGGACGCCACGAGCGAGCAGTTCGAGCACGTTCCATTCAGCGACGACTTGAACGTGACGCTGGCCACGTCCGTGAGGTCGCTCCTTCGTCCACATTCTGCAAGTCTGAGGACCGACACGCCTTGACGCAGCTCACCGCGTCTGTATAGAGCGTGCCGGTCGAGTTCGTCGAGTCCGTCGTGTACAGGCATTTGTTGCTCTCGCAGGCGTAGGACAGCGAGGAGGGAAAGTCGCTCATGTCTGCCTGGGCCGTCCCCACGCCCGCCAGTAGCGCCGCGAAGGCCGCCAGCGCCCTCCGCCCGGTCGTCATACGTCCACAAGCGCCGGGGGCATCTTGGCATTCTCCTGGGGCCGTCCGCGCCCGCTGAGTCCGCAGTCGTCCGCCAGCTTGGCGCTCAGTGTCAGCGCGGCTCTCTCCGGCGGCTCTGTACGATGGAGGCTGCTGCCTGGTCTGGTCCTGCGATCCGCCAGCGACACCCTGCTGCCCCGTACGACGGAGGGGCGAAAAGACACGATGGAGCTCGCTCGCTCTCTCTTCTTCTCCGTGGGGCGACGGTCGAGTCGATCGGGCGACGACTGCGCGATAGTATTTGCGAGTATTCCCAGTGCACAGCGTGCCGCTCGGCGCCCGTTTGTTCTCGCTCGTCTGTCCTCTCCCTCAACAAATACGGAGAGCCAGTGCCCAAAGTCGACGTTGGGAAATTCACGGTATGTCAGGGCAGGCATACTGAAACTTAGTGAAGATTGGACCACTATCGACACATTTCAACCCATACAAAATTCGCGATGAACCCTGATGGATAGAAGTATTTGTTGATGGACGTGGGCTCCACGCAGCAAGGAGTTCTGCGCACTCGGCACTCGCCCCCACTTGCCAGTCTGTGCGACAGATTCTGAACCGCGTGGTCGGTGCGGCAGAGATGGCATTACCCCAGCCTTTACGATTTTTTTCGTGTGGGTTCGCCCCCATTGGCAGGCACGCTTCCTGCGTCGCGAGGAAAAGTTCATTCCGATGAACTGCAACGGCTTGCACCCAGCGCTGCTTCGGAGTTCCTCGCGGTGGTGAGGATGGACGACTGGAAAGATGCACGTTGAACTGTCTTCGTCTACGATATCACTCGTTGTGTATCTCTTTTCCTTTTCGCAACGGTTCGAGCCGGTTGTTTTGTAAAACGGATCGTGTCCTTCGTAGAGCTCCGTCAAGTCCCCGTCGGCTGCACAGCGAGTCGCCGTGTTCGCCAGCAAGGCTGGCTGGTATGCTGTGCGGTGGCCACTAGCTATAGATTACGAAAGAACTGCTCTGCGGAGGGCGGTAGTCGTTATTGGGAGTCATTCGTAGGAAAACGGCGACGTGGCATTGATAGAGAAGCCACGGGGCGAGTCCGATGATCGTAGGTAACACTGCTTGTTGACAGGCCATTGCAGATTTCGAATAGGATTTTTGGGATTATTCCTACGGATTATGGGAAATTCTAATTTCCAATAGACATTCTTTCCCATAACGTTTTAATGACGTCTCCGCGGGGAAAATGTGCCTGTCACAATGCCGCCATCTTCAACAGGTACTGTCAAACAATTTATATAGTCAGCAGAAGCTGTCAGACATTTCAAGAGCTGTCAAACGTTCTTTTAGGATAGAGCCCCGTGAGGACGCTATTGGAGACTGTGTGGGAGACGAGAAACGTCTTGATTGCGAGAGAACTAGACTGCGCAAAAATATCTGCAACAACTACGGCCTCAAGTGTATATGATCTTATCGTGCTCAGGGCAGGATATCATACCATTTCGATTACAATATTTTGGTTAGGGTTCGGGGAACAGACGTCACAGTTTCTGCCATTCCCAAAATAGTCAAAGTCCATCCACCCAACAAGAACATTTGTACTTATAGAATGCTGCAATGTATCAATACGTGTACAGTAACTGTTATTCTGAATTTTGCCGATCGTGTGCTCAAGTCAAAACCGATCCAATACAAATTCAAGTCATTTAGCGAATCGCCCCAAACCAATAGAGTAGCACAGTAACCGCTCGACTAAGTCTGACTCATTGCGAAACCATGAACTTGCGCGATTTGATTTGCTGGGTGGGGGTGGGGGGAGGGGGTTGATTGACCCAATCGCGCAAGAAATGTTGGAGTAGAAAGCACAATACTAGGTCGCTAGCTACAGGGTTTACAGTAATGAGTCAAGCTGAAAAATTAGTCTGTGTTCAATATTAGTCTATGTCAGACTAATTACGATGATTGAACTTCAGGTGAGTTCAAAATTAGTCAACGTTCAAATATTCATAATTAGTCTGCGATAGAACCGGGCTTGTGGGTGTCGCCTTGACTACCAGAAAACTATTTACGCCCTTGCAGGTGTATACACAATTATCTGAACCATCGATCACCTAGAAGGACAATCATGAAAACAAATGGAGTATGAAGAATCTATAGTTTACGAATAGCAAATGAAGCTTCCTTAACCACTTGAACTGGGTCAAGGACGTGTAACACGTGACTCACTCACTGGGCCTCGCTAAGAAGCTGACGCTGAGCTGATGGTAGGAATTAGCTCCAGTTGGTTCGCCACAAATCCATCTCCAGACGCTTTTTCAGCCAATAAAATCTTGTGGTACTTCGGCCGACCTCACTCAGAAACTGACGGTGGCTGTGATGCCCACTCATCTCACCCGTGCGCCCGCCCGCTCCAGAGCACCTGCAACTGCACGAGGCCCTGTTGCTGCTCGTGCCCCGCCTTCACACCCTGACGAGCCTGGTGTGCCCAAGCCGCTCTCTTATCTGCCCCGTCTGTCTCTCAGTGATGAAGCGCTGCTATCACCGAGTGATCAAGTTGGTGATGCGTTCAGTGTGCTGCTCGCGGACATGTCGGCGACAGCAATGGCTGTGTCAGCGCCAACTCAAGCTCCTGTCGCCCATGGAAGCCCTCCCCACCCGGAGAACCTGCCTCCGGATGAAGCAGTGACTCGCCGAGGAAGGCCCGACAGAAGGCGACCGCATCGCCCAAGCAGCATTTTGCTTGGGCGTCAGATGCGGCGGAAGCGCTTCTGCGTGTACGCTTTGTAGCCACGAAAGGGCGTTTTCAGCGGTCAAAGAGCTCGAAGCAGCTCGCGGCGGCTTGGAGCTTGGTCGCAGCGGAGACTTTCCGTGTCGGAGGTCTCGAGGTGGATGTCGGCGTGCAAATCTAAGGTAAGATTGTTGCTATAACGCTGATTAATCTACGCTGTGAGCTCACGTGTGATCACTTCATTTTCTGGGTTTGCTACTGTAGGCGAAGCACATGCACAAGAAGTATACTGCTTATCGAGTTGCCCAAGAAGCAACCGGCAACAGCACAGATAAACCTGTGAAAGAGCCTTTATGTTACGCAACCATGTGCGACGTGTGGCGGGATCTTGACGGCATGGGTGCTGACGCATTTTGTTTTAGCGACACCGCTAGAGACGACATTCTCGACACTATGGTGGAGGGAAACCCGACCCCACGTTCTTGTAAGAGGCTAGCAATCCGTAGAAATGTCGTCTTGGTACAGTGCAGATTGTTTTCAAACCAAGCTGCGTAGGCAGCAGACGTGAGCATTGGCTCAAAGTTCAAAATTGATACCGTCAGAATCTGCTTTTTCCATTTCGCTGGTCGTTATCGCTGCTCGGTGCATACAACCTGATGGCCCCCGCAACGACAGCACATGTTGCAACGACCAATGCTTCTTCGCTATCCATTTTCGTTGGCGACTGCGTCTCCAGATGCCTCCTCCCTTCTCCACCTCTGAGAGGTTGAGACAAAAACACAGGTTTGTCTCCAGTCGCGACGTTGTCAGCTGTATATTTTTAGCCAATCGAGTGTTAAGAAATGTCTTTCGGGGAGACCATCTCCAGCTGCGTAGCGAACACGCTCTAAGAGAGAGACCTCAGGCGTTAGAACAGCTCACTTCTGAATCAGCATCAATGCAAGCAAGGGATCCAAGGAAGCCATTAGCTTCCCTAATACGTATTTTTGTGAACCGACTACACCACTGTGTATCACTATACGATGAGGAGTCATCATGCACTGCAGCAGTGGCCAATACGGCGGTGGAGATGTCGTTGGGATATGAGGTGTTACCAGCTACTTTGGCAGCGAACAACTCCGTCAATTACCCATGTTGTAGCGCTGCGTTTTGCCTTGAATTTCAGACCTATTTGGGTTATCAAAATTAGTATGTGCACAGAATTAGACTGTCCACCTTTACGCTTGATTATTATATGTATATCGGTAAAAATTGTCTTTACACAAATTAGCCTGGGTCAGACTAATTACTGTAACCACTGCAGTTAGTTTCCACCACGTCAAATATCCCATCATAGTCGATCTACCATAATTATTGCCATTCTTGTAAATAACACAGGTTTTCCGTAAATAAAAGGGCAGCTCCGGTGGAACATGTGTTTATCACGAGCAATAATCTCTAACAAGAAATACGTTGCAACAGTAAAACACCTGTTAATCTCGTTAGTACGCAATACGTAAACTCCTTGTACTCAAAAGCACTGACTGATCTAGGATAAGCATCTTCACTAGCATCGTCCCCCTGCCCAAGTCTTCAAAATACGTACTGCTACCGCTGGGGTTCTGCTGGCTGTGCGCGGAGAGGTGGAGTGAAGCTTGGCTCTTTATGTGGTTTCTTACATGCGCTAGAGATACCTGCGGCACCAACGAACACTTTTGAGTGGAAGCGCATGCTCGGTATCGAACGTGAATACTGTATCACGCGCACACGTGCTACCGCAAAAAAGAACGGAGAGTGCGAGCCGTTCGATCTCGCGCAGCTTAAGAATCACGATCACGATGGCTAGTGGCTTGAGATATACGACCGTGGTTTGAGGTTCACGAGAGCGCGTGCGCTCCGTTCAGATTTGACTGTGTCTTGTATATGGACCAGGAGAAGACGAGGTCAATCGGGAAATGACTAACAAAAACGCCAAGAATGGGACTTGCTCGGTAGAGACTTCGTTTCTCGCGTGAAGAGATCTCTCCCGTAAAAGCTCATTACTTTTCGGGTAACTACTGTTTTCCTGATGCTAGGAGCAATTAACTTAGTACCGAGACTCCCACCGGGACACCACGTGGTCCTGGGATACCATCCGATATTTAACCTGGAGCACATCAACTGGGAAAGCGCCTACAGTACTTTGCTTTCGTGTTAATTTCGGATGCGCTTTGTGATCCTCTTTTTAGATCTCTTTTTGACAGACGATCGGCGTAAGAAGTTCTTACTAAGAACTATGAAAGGCTTACCCAAGACACCCAACTCGTTGCGGGAAAAATAATGTTCTTAGACCATCATCACTGGGACGACCGCTGATTTGGCGCGTGGGACGGTTATTTTATCACCCACAAACCAAGTGGAGCCTCGCTGAGCGGGGCTCTTTGGGCGTGGTTTAGCTGGGCTACCTAGAATAAGTTCGCAAAGGGTTTCGACTCGCTTCGATCGGCGGAAAAAAGCACGCTCGCATTTAGAAGAAACAAAAGTATTAAGTTAACTACAAAAACCAACCCTCAATATCGTTGCAGACACTGCTCTTCGTATAGAATTTTCAAGCCCTACTGGGTCGGGATGATTTTCTGTGTGATGTGACGTGCGAAAAAGGCACATATGTGAAAACACAGGCTCTGGAATGTAAAACCCATTGTGGTGGATTGACTGGTCGTTAGATTTTTTGATCGTCATTGCAAATGCCACTTGAAGAGAAAACTGTTACCTTCTTAACTTGAACGTCAAGCCGTAGCCTCTCTGAACCGAAGTAACGCCAGGTATCAGAACTCGCTGTCCCGCACGCAGCCGAGTGAGGTGGGTAGCCTATACATAGTGATATCTTAACCCCTCAAGCCCACGATGCTGGATCATCCAACATAGCAGGTGTATCGTTTTTTCTGGCATCTTTGTCCACCACGAATATGTTGGATGATCCAACATATTCGGAATTGCTTGAAGTTTGTATTGAAAATCTGTGGATAATAAAGTTAAGTGTGAAATAGTAGTGCGATGCACAGGTGTAGGGGCCAGTGGGTTGCAAGAAGGTACTCAACGAAAGGTATAGGTCTAGCTGTGGAAATGGGAACCAAAAGCAGATCGGCCTCAAACTGGTGGTGACCAGCTCCCCCATCTGCCATTCAGAGATTTACTGCCAAAGCCCAATATGGTGGGCCCTGTCGGAAAGACGCCGAAGCGAACGCTAACGGCAGCGCAGAAGAAGGAGCTGTTGAACGAAATGCGCCGGCAAAGAAGGTTTCGGAGATCTGCGCCTGCGGGGAGCCAAGACCGTCAACCATAGAGCTGCGTCACCAGATGAGGGTTCGTCTGGAGGCTGAGGCAGCGGCTACGGCAAGAAGAAGAGGTACAGCCTCCCGCGCGGCCTCTGTTGAAAGACTTCCTCGCTCAAGCGACGCAGCAGCAGCTGATCATAGTGTCTCTACTACTGCAGGAGAGACAGATGTAAGTCCTGATGTGATCATTTAGAAGGAGTTGCTTGATACCAATATACGCCTTCTTTTCCATGTATTGTGACAACTGTATAGCATTTCGAGGAGCGGGCAAGAACTGAAAGAGAACCTAGTGGTGTCAACAACGAAGAGAACTTGTTGGAGCAGGATCCAAAAAAGCCACCACAGCTACCCAAGATCCAACATCAGCTCCAACATCTCCAAGGCGTGGTGACGAAGGTATTGCATCGGAGATAGCAGCTACTGGATTGAATTCCTTACCATCCACGCCTCGCCGTGGCTCCTCTCCTGCATCAAGGCTTCCAGCAAGTGTCGGTAAGCGTAAACGCAAACGCGGCAGTGTGGAATTCGTTCGAAGTGGAAGTATCAGCGAGGAATCAAGTGACGATGATGGTGGGGATGCAGAATCGGGTGCTGACCGCAACGACGACGCTGAATTGGCAAAAGATGACCCTTGCCTTGTGACGGGTGGTGGCGCAGCAGATGACACGGCGCTGAACTCAGATGCTGGCGACGAGTCAAGTGACGATGATGAAGAGTCTAAAGGTGAAGAAGACTGGGAATTGCAGTGTTCAACGAGCGAAGAAGACGCTGTAGAGGATCTGCCTGATAGCCATTTCCTCCGGACGGCAACAAACAAGAAGCTCATCGCCTCGATGCGAAAAACGGGGTGGGAATATGGTACGCATCTCACGTTTGGAATTGAAATGAGTAATGCTAACTAAGTTGGCTAATTTTGGTTGATATGTTGGATAGACCCCGAAAGGTTTAGTGCTGATCCAACATACGAAGGTCTGTATGATGGACCGTATGGTCCCAGCCGCAGTGTGCTACGTGTAGCGGAGGATCCGTCGGCACTCTTTTTTACTTCATGCCCCCGCAGTTATGGAGAAAGATTGAGCGAGAGACGAATGTGTATCGGCGGCAGAACATCACGGACCGGGTGCATGAGATCCAGAAGGCGCAACGAAAGAAAAATCCCAGAGATGTGGAGAGGGCTAAAGATATTCGTGCGCGTCTACGAGATGTGCGCCCGGTTGAGGCATGGGAAATTCTTCGCGTGATCGAACTACTGATTACAAGAATGCTCGCGCCACAAACAAGTGGGTTGGCTGCGCACTGGAACCGAACTCACCGCGGTGCCATACCAATGGGAACGTTTGGACAATGGTTGGGGAGAAACCGCTTCGACTACGTTATGCAAAATTTACATTTCACCGACAATAAGTCCCCGCGAGCTCAAGAAGATCGTGGTTGGAAAGTTGGGAGCGTGTCTTCAGAAGACATTCGCTCGTGGCTACAATGTCGGTTCAGTCATCGCATTTGATGAGGCTATTATACCTACAAGATCGAGACGCAATCCAACGCGGCAGTATCTCCGTAACAAGCCTCACAAGTGGGGTACGAAGTTCTTTCGGCGTGCTGCGGAGACACTGCTTATTGTTTGAGATAAGTGGTTTGGCGAGCTCGTGCTCGTCAATTTGTTTTGACAAGATTTTTATGCTGGATCTGACTAACAAACGCTTCTGCTTTCCAACATTTTTGTCCAACATAGAATGGAGATGTATGTCGGGGCTAAGACAAACATGAACACACCTGCTCCTGCAGATAACTCAACTGGTGCTGCTGCGGTGACTCGCAACCTCAACAAGCTACTCCCCTACACCCACCGATCCTTACCGGATCGTAGTCATGGATCGGTACTACACCTCCGTCGTGTTGGCATTGAGCTGCTTCACCGTAGGTTGTACTACACAGGAACAATTCGGACGGATCGATCTGGCTATGCAGAGGGCGTGATCACGCGCAAACTCGCCCACAAGATTCGGCCATCAGAACCACCTCGTGGAACCGTTAAGCTCGCAGAGAATAAGACATTTCCCAGCTTACAGCATGCATGTGGATGGGTAGCAACCCTGTACACATGCTGGCGACCGGTGGGAGTCGAGCGCTCGGACCAGTGTGTAAGTCAGCTATGTTTGATTTTTATGCTGGATTCACGATGCACTAATGAGCGTAATGTTGGATAATGTTGGATTATAACCTAGGGCGACGAGTAGGATGGACGAGGCAGAGTTTCCCTGCGCCAGGGCTGGTCACGGATTACCAACGCTGGATGGGAGGTGCAGACGTCCACGACCAGCTCCGGTTGCAGCGCTACAGCGTTCAGCTAGCCTACAAGCCCAAAAAGTACTATCGTTCGTTGTTCTTCGGCCTAATTGACATGGCCCTTGTCAACGCATTTATCGTCCACCGCTGGCACATGAAAGCGTCGGACCAGCAGCCACCTGTACACCACAAGTTCCTCCGTCAACTTCATGAGCAGCTGCTAGCTCTGGACGCGGAAAAGTTTGATGCGATTGAAGCAGCAACGCGAGCGGAGGATAGGACAGCTGCATCGCCGAGCTCCCGCCCTGCTGAATGAGGAAGCTCGCCTGAGCATTATCTCGTCGAGTGTCCGGACGAGGTGGACACGAAGACGGTGAAGAAGAACGGCGAGTTTGGAACGAAGTGCATTGCGAGGACGTGCAAGGTGTGCGCTCTCCACCGGGTGAAGCCTCGAAGTACTCGAAGTGGTACTGCAAAGGATGCTCACAAGGCGAAATTCGGTACGTCTTGCAACATGTTTTATCACTAACTATACACTAACGCAATGGTTTTCAATGCAGCAAACACATGTGCAACGTCGCTCGTGAGGGGCAATCGAAATCATGCTTCAATATCTGGCATGAGGACTGGGAGAACGGTACTGTATCCCCACTCGCCTCACGCAGCTGCACCGAGTGCAGGACCGTCGCCCAAGGAAACAGCGCAGGCGCCGTCAACGTCGCGTCAAACTCAGTGACGAAGAGGTGAGCGGGGAGGTGGCGACAGTGAGGACACTGCTGAGGACGCTGGTGAAGTGGCAGCTGAGGAGGAGACGGCAGGGGAGGGTCCCCATGCTGGCACTGGTGGGTCTCCTGTGGACAGCGTCAGCGGAAGTGATGGCGGGGACTTGGGTGCGCGGAGTGCGCGGAGTGAGTAAGCGATCTTATTGCGTTCAGGGCGACGCTCGCTGCCCCGTCGGTTTCAAAATAGTGATAGCATGTGAAATGAAGTGAAAAGCTTGATTGGTCGAAGCAACACATGTTGATGCCTTTCAGGAAAGTGCGTACAAAGCCAGAGGGTGAGTTTTTTAAAAGGACAATTACATTGTTGGAGGCTCCAACATTGACGTCTCTGATATCAACGTTGTTCCAACTTATAGCTAGAATATGTTGGATCTGCCTGTCTACGACCGTGTGTTCATTCCAATTCGCACTGCTATATCTGTTAGTAATTTCGCACTTACAGATGCCTATACAAAGTACTATATTAATTCATGCTGGAGCTCCAACATAATGAAAAAACTACACCTCGAAAAAGCTGACGGGGCTTGAAGGGTTAATCGAGTGACTCGCCAGCATGTTCCGTTGCACAGCGGTAAATTTTCGCATTGTCATCTCTGGAGTACCCTCTTTCGACCGTAATGTGTGAGGTGGCATTCCACTCATCGTCAAAACGCGCAGAAGCTCAGGTGAATAGAGGTCATTGCGCAATTCTCGTTCCGGTTCGTCCGACCCTTCCATGCTATTGACTGAAACGTACTCTTGAAACCTCTCCCGGACGCTCATGCTAGATCATGTCCTTAATTTTAATGACGACTCCCGTATTCGAAGTCAATAAACGCTGTCCTCAAAGAACCTGTTTGGCAAGTTAGCTTAGTTGTATAGTTCTCCATAGACTTATTGGATCAACATTTGCTATTGTAACATTTCTGCTTCTTCAAGCAACACTCTCAAGTTGGGATACACGTGTAGCAGCTTATCATTTGGCCCCCTAACGACATGAGGACCCAGGTCAGGCGAAACGTCATACCGATCATCACCACTCTTTAGTAAGAAGTCTGTAAACCCGGAGTTTCATCAGCGGTGTGCAGATCACTCGCCTATTACACCCTCATGTTGGGCGTAAGCTTTAGTGGCGAGAAGTCAACCCAAAGTGAAGATTTTTTCAGAGAAGCAGGTATTAGCTCAACTGACCCAACTGTTTTAATAGCGAACTTTCGGAGAGGACTTGAGTTTCAGTTTTAGTTGAACTGGCGTGCTTCTATCCAATCTGTAAGTGAATCTCATTCAGCAGTTTCGGTTTCCTGCCAGACCTGGGAATTCATGTCGAAAACCAAAGGTGGTGACGAAACGGACGAGAAGGATTAGTGCTTCGAGTGGACGCAGTTCTCAGCCCCATACTAGCCTTCTTCAACTCGAGGCATGAGGGTTTCCTGCGCCGACGCCATCTACAAACACACGACCGCACCCTCCTGTGCTGCACAGATTGATAAGCCTCAGCCCATCCGAAAGATGTTTGCCGCCGTGGACGATGTTGTTTTGCTGCGGGCTGTAAATGCTGTTCGTCCATGGAGGGCTCCAGTTGGTACTTCTAAGCACCCACACAGAAGCTACCACTTGAAGCGCCTGCTCCGTCGAAAGCTTTGGCGCGATGAACACTAACTTGGGAGTTAGAAAGCATACTGTTATCGCAATGCCTGCTTAAGATAGACGCCCTCTACCACTAACATATCCGCACTTGTGCTAAGATTGGCGCCCTATTCCCTGCGAATCTGAACGTGAAGCTGAAACGTAGTCAATTTTGGCACTCCGAGACTTCTCTAATCACCGGCTGCGTTCGACGAAATTCTTCAGAAAAAAGCATAATTACACCACCAAAAGGCGCATTGTGGCCACGGAGCCTATGTAAGGTGCGATTGAGAGACTAAAATTGAAACTGGTGAGTCATAGGAGCTTCGTCTCACACAATCGAAATGGTCATTCTCAGCAATTTGCTGAAGACGACTGTTGTGAGATATTGCAAGCAGATGATTCTTCTGTGTCGGGTAGATAATGTGTCGCTGATACGAGAATAGCTTCAAGAAGAGTGATTTTACCATTCCACCGGGGTAAGCGAGAAAGAAAAGTACATCTGAACTTGAAGACTTCATTGTATCCGAGGCGGCTGATCGACTTCGGCTAGTGTTCGTACTTAGACTAACTCTATAGATAGCGACCCTGTATATAAACTTTAGTTAGTGTGTATCAGGTTTTACATGCATGTTGATGGAGTTAAACGCTTCCATCATTTTCGATCCAAGGTGCCCCAGGAGCGCAGCCAGCTCATGGCGGGTGCAGGCAGCTCTTGGCCTTCTGGTTGGACAAAATATACTATAATGAAGAGGAGAGGTTAGTACGCACCGGGTGGCGTAGCTCAGCACAGTACAGATTTCATTACTGTTTCCTGTAGCAATGGGACACTTCACGGTACCAACTCCATCGTGTCTGGGGTGTTAGGTGTTTGGCTTCGAAGGGTTTGAAGTCGCAGTATTTTACTAGGGGGAAAGGTGCAAAAGCTGCCGGTAGTTGTTCTTTACACGAATTTTGTCTTCCCCGACACTGAGGGTCTGACAAACTACGTAAGATGCATAACCGAGGAACAAACCCACAGATAAACTGGAGATAGCTGCGCTGAGAGGACAACAATTGATATTCATATCGGAAAGAGCATACATATATGGTAAAACATGTGCTACCGCTACAGTAAAAAGCGTAATTAGTGTGGGTCACGGTAATTGCGAAATGAGGATTGAAAGTGCTCTGACTGTATTAGTGTGGCCCATGGTAAATTTGCACGCACACAAATATATACAATTAATCCTTGTTAAACCATACTGAGACCAAGTTTAGCCATTCCTGTTCCAAAGGAGATATAATGTGGGCCTCGGTATTTCTGCACTCACGCAATTTTGCACCTACACTATTGAATGTAGTTAATGTGTAGTAGAAACCACTGAAATGTTTGCAGAGTACACTATCCTTAGCTATTATAGCGTCGAAACGACGTCTTTGGTCTTAACCCTTTCGCGCTGCGGGTGCGCATTTTTCGCCCCTTTCACGTTGTTATCCATAGACGGTGAAGAATGACCTTCTCAAAGGGCAAATCTGGGGCATTTTGAGCCTTTTCATCCTTTTCTACGCTCTCTACGTATTCGTGCATATTACTACCAATCACATTAGTGAATGGAAAGGACTGGGGGTAATTTTTGACTGCTCATCTACATTTTATTGCTCAAACGACCGTAATCTGCCATGGCTGTGTGAATGTTTGGCGTAGACAGCGTCCAGTCATTGTGTCATACAAAACTCAACGTACGTGCTTAAATCAGTTTCTACATTTCGCCATATCAAAACCAACAAGTTTCACTGACTCGGAAGACAAGCTGTTGATGCAGATTTCCTTTCCGTTTGATAGAGAGGGCCTCCGCATCACATGGGACATTGTGGTCCGTCGAATGCATACCAAGCGTTCTCCGCGACAACTTCGGCTTCGGTTGAACAGCCTTAAGGGGATATATGACAGGTTGATTAGCGGATTCCCACGTTGTTGTTTTTGGCTTGACTTCGAGACGTCCTTTACGCGGCAGTTCCAGCTTGTGCGCGCTGACAGTGGTTGTGGTGGATCGTATGTGGTTCCTTCGGTGGTGCGGCAAAGTGGCCCAATCGAGGCAAATGCTCGCATAGTACGGTATTCAGTGCGGACAAGACGAACTCTCGTGCGAGGGCTAGTGACGACGTAGGCGGCAGCGTTAGTGTGCGTGGCAAGTCTCTTTGTGGTTCATCGGTTTTCGCTAGCGACGTCGTGGTGTTTGGCGGTGTGGGTGCGGCGGCTGAAGAAGTCGTTTCTCTTGACAGCGGCGAGAGCGAGGCTGGGGGCGATGTTTGCGTGAACACCTCGTCTGACGAGGGCTCTCTGGGCAGCCGCACGGTGCGTGTTGAGGTCGGTCCGAATGTCGTCGCCGCTATCAGCAGTTCGAAGCTGGTAGGCAGCGTTGAGTCGTCCGATACACATTTGAGCGACGTGGCTGTTTCGTCAGGCCCGATCACAACTAGCAGCGGTAGGCAGTCGTCGCCGAGTGGGGAGCACAGGGGACGACACGAGATTAATGCTAGTCTCTACCGACACTCGAGTCAAGAGTTGCTGCGGAAGCTGTAGCTTCCATTTTTGAACGCAACAGTGCGAGCGGTGTTCACCAGCAAGCTGGGCGTACCTATGGGAATGCTGGGGAAGTGTTACCGTCAGGTGTCTCGAAGCTTCTGGAAACTATTTGGCCTATTGGAGAGGAGGACATTTTGCCCGACGTCGGGTCCGCTGTGGGAAATATTCTCGCGCAAGTGGCGCGTATGACAGGTTTGAAAACGTGCATTGGCCGTAAGGTCCGCAGCGATCTGGTTACACTTGGACTGATCTGCATAAGACAACATACCAAGAATCACCCCGGCTTGCTAACATGCAGATCAACTATGCTGCCAAGTCAGTCTCCCTTTTGTGAAGCCACCATTGTCTTTGCTAACACATTTTGTTTCAAAGAACATGCGAAGTTAGTTTTTCAAGAGCTTAGTGCAATGCCAGCGGTATCGCAACATCGAAGTTTTGTCCAAGACATCGCCCCCAATGCATGGAGCCATATTGCAAGTGCTGGATGCTACTACACTAGATAGAAGTGCGCGTGAGCTGGAAAGCGCCATATCATCCTGTGTAAATCCACCACAAAAAACAAAATCAAACTACTTTTTCTGCTTCATTTGTGATTACCTGCCGTTTTTCGTCAACGTCTTTAAGAAGCCTCACCAAGTCCTGCCATCGGTCCTGCGTAACCGCCGCATGCATCAGCTACTGAACCACCCATTCTACCCGCCCCACTGCTGTAGCGTGCGCTCCCGCGGTGACGAGTCTTAGATTTTCATCAGCACCACCTCATTCAAGTCTACCAACACCGCCACCACAGAGAGCGGCCTCGCCGGTGGGACTGACAGTCGTCTCGCCATTGTTTTGGGCCATGCTGCCACAGCTGTCAAGTTCGTGATCAACACCAAGACCTGCATCAACGCCAAAATGATGCATATTTTCACCGTCCGGTGCAAACGCATAAAGTCCGCGAGCGGAACTGCTGTCACTCAGACCAAATGCAGCAAGCCCTTGAGGTCCATTAGCGCCGCGCCTTAGAGCGCCATCTCCCGCGATCGAATTTTTACCAGTTCCCGGAGCAGGTTGCTGATCGACAGCAGGTCGCCGCACGGCTTCACGTCTTAGTTCATGAGTGTCCATTAGTTTGGCGAGGTTCGATCAGCGCCGCACATTTCCTTTATCCGTAAAGAGCCCGTTGGGATAATAAAGAGATGTAACTTATCCAACAGGTTGAAGTCGTCGACAGACACATCCATGACTTGCAGGAACATCATGAATGACACGACACCGATACACACCGGGTCTAAGGCAACAGGTTGTCACCTGAGTTGGATACCTTGCCTCCCATCTGTACACGATACAATTGGCGACGCTTGATACATTTGTCAAGAAAACACTGAAGCGCACGCAGTTGTTGCGATAGCAGCAGCATTCAGCTGCTGGCACGAAGACGTGGCAACCTGCTCTGCATCTCCTCCATCGTGTATTGCTCCACTGTAGAACATGCGGCCGTCGCTGGATGCGTTTCTCCATTGTCATTCAAAAACTCTACTAATAGCTCCATTTGAAACTTCTATGAGGATCACGACTCGCCGGCTCCGACGTTACCAGTCGCCGCGTAAGATACGCGTTGGATCTCGCCAGATCGATCGGTGCGATGACCAGCTTCTTGTGCCAGCGTTTGTAGAATGACCATCAGCGATAGAAAATCGTCCTCGTATTTGGTCCAGCTTGTCGACACCTTGAATGTTGGTGTTGTACACACTCTGGGGCTGGAGGGCTGGAAATGATTGGGTTTCGCTGCCAATCCTGCGGGATACAGCAGTAACCTTGACGAGTCATCATTAGAAGGCATGTTTACGACATTTCCGTCACACCACAACGCCGCCATCATACTGTGGTCATGCGAGACTTCGTGGTGATAGTCGCCACGGACGTAGTAGTCCTCGTGCAAAATACTGTGGGCTGGGCAGTGTTTACTATTTGAGCTGACAATGTCTCGTCCATAGAGACCCTTCAGGCGAAGGCACTGCAGCAGCTGAACCGAGGTATAATTATTGTCCATGTTGACAACATGATTCGTACCAAAACGTGGCCGCGTCACTTCCAACACATGCTGCCATACTTTTGCTTTTTTCCAATTTATGTAGCTGACCACTCAAAACTTTGCGCTTCCAATTGATCGACAACACAGCTAGGCGATCCAACATGTCGCTTCGCTTGTAGTGAAGATAGTAGTAAAACGCTATCCACGTAGTAGAACAGCACACCAGGTATAACCGGAAATGGTATTTCCCTGTAACATGGTTTTATGGGGTTATACATGTGGTGACCTTGGCGAGAGCGGCATGCAACGCTGGCTTCGTCACGCGCAACATTTTGGCCAGCGTGAATATACTGCTCTCCAGTAATCTTGAGCAGGTTCCTGATTTGAGCCGATGCGTCTTGGTCGTGTTCGGTAGGCGTTGCATTGAAGCTTAGACACCGACGCAGCAGCTCGAACCGATGGAGGGTCATAATCCCGTCTAGGGATGTAGTAGCACCACCAAATATTAGATCTTCGGCTTACAGCCCCCAGTAGTTAGCGTACTCATCTTTATCATGCACGACCATAAAAGAGAGAATGCCAAGAAACATCATGAGCTCATCAAGCGTAAAAGGTGTTATAATGCGTATATCGTGCACTACATCATACTTGTTCGTCTCAGGTAGAGCTTGGCGCCAAAAGTAGAGGATTATATAAGCGCAAAAAATTGAGTTGGCGGAATGCTCGAAAAAATGCATGGCCTCAGGACGCAAGTAAGTCTTGGTCGACCCGTCGTCGTGTTGGTTCATATATGAAGGTGGTTCAACTTCGAATGACGGTACGAAACGGATATTCCTGATAGCTTCAACCTATTCGAGGCTTGTAGGAAGTAATTCCATGGGATCGAAAACCTCGAACGGCCCTTCTTCTTCGCAATCGGAATCATTCTCCTTAAAGCCGACATCGTCGGGAGGATCAGGCCTAACCAATACACGCCAAGCTGGGTTTGTCAATCGTGCTAGTATCGTGTAGTTTTTGACGCGTTCTGTACAACCCCTACACTGACGCTACTCTCGAACTGGCTGTCCAACCAACGAATCTCAAAAAGCGAAGCGTGCTCCTTTCTTCGTATGGCAATACACCGACCATTATTAAAAGCAGACCCAATTGAGCGGTAAGCCTTCGCTTTCATCCATTTTTTCTTATTGAGGGAAAACGCAACTAACTTGTACCCTGCCGTATGACTGGCGGTGTGCGTGATGGCGTTGTAGCAACTTCAGGAGCCCCATTGAATGCAGCACTTCCTTCCTCGAGTGGCTGAGCAACCGTGGGCCCTCAAGGAAACCACGACCACACGATCCCACCACACACAATCACAAATTTAGCTCCACCACTCGTACTTGCCGTCGGAGAACATACCACACACCTGCTGGAGGAATAACATTTGTGCCACGCTGCGCAGTACATACCCCGTGTCCCCACGAGCACCACGTCCCGATGCACCACCACATCGAGCATCACCACCGGGCGACGACAACCTGGTCGGCGACTGGCTGTCTTCGGCGGTGCTCCTGCGGCGCCCCCACACCGGCGGTATCTTTTGGCGTTGATCGCCTCGACATGCTTGCGCTTCTGCCCGACCGACGCTTTTGGCATTCCAAGATATTTGGTATGGGGATGACAATCAAAGGCAGGTAGGCATCGTCGAGACGAGAAGGGAATAGAGGTCCACAACTACATATTCTGCATGTTTAATACCGATAACAATATCGAGTATATAAAAACCCTGGAGTAGCCATAACAAATTGCGCGGTAAGATTTGTTGTATAGAATCTTCTTGTATACAAAACAAAGTCTTAGATATATGCATCAGTGCGCAGCGTTACTCTTGGTGTCTCTACACCAAGGTAGGGGTCCACGAAAATGAAGCTGCACGCAACACTCGTTCTTGTTGCGTCTAGTGTGTCAATAGTATGTAGTCACTTGTAGTAGCATACACATCTACTGTTACTCGTTGTTCATGGAAGCCTGTAGGCTAGAAATCGAGTCGTAGCCGAGTCGTAGCCTCGTCACTATCCACGGTTAGATGATGGCCCGACCGCATGCCGCAGCGCGATCGCGCGCATCATCCTCCGACCAACGCTGTCGCGTCATCATGCCGAAAACGGTCGAATATATTCGTAATGTAGCCTTTATATAACCGCGGCGGTACGCAGTGCTTTTTACCAATCACACTTATAGCGGCTCTAACGATCACTTATTAGCCAATCAAAACGCGATCTAAAAGGGCACATTTTGCGTCCTTGTGAGTAGGAAGTCGACAATCCCAATTGCATCACGTTTGTGGCCCCCGTTAACAGCTTAAAGCGAGAAATTTGGGCCATTTCACATCGATCTAACTTGACTTTGTATTGCATAATATAGAGGCGTTTATTGCTCGTCATCACGAAAGGGTTAAGCCACTTTAAACCCGATTGCATCAAAAGGCATCAAAAACGGAATTAGTCTTGACACAAAATTGTGTATATCCTTATGAAAAGGCCCACACCTGACTTGGTTATTGTGCCTTCCCGATTTTTTTACTAAAGCGGCGTCTTAAGCTGAGAATAAGAAGCGGAGGACTTGACCCCTACCTTACAGTTGTAGTGTGATGACGAAAAGGGTCAGATTATTCACGAGACAAGAGGCCGTGTTAGCCTGAAAAACCTGAATGCCTTAACCTATCGAGCCATTCGGATTTCCTCGCTACTAGTCTCTAAAGGACCCAAAATAAGAACCCTGAATAGGTTGGCAATCTCGCTAAAAGAGACAATACCAAGAACGACCACCCACATGGTACCATGAACCAACGCCCAGTAAAAGTTAGGCATTTGCAACAAAAGGGCGAGTCGCGCTAGCCAATAGCAAGGCTGTTTTCACATTTTAGCGAATGGTAGGGCCAGAATAACGTGCTGCCATGCACCCGGTTCACTAAAACAGTGGGCACGGTGCTCCACAGTGAAGAATTGGAGGCATTAAGGAACTTATATATATGATTGGGGCCGGGCGGTCTACCGAATTCCCCCAAGAACAATCACATATAAGCCTGCCTATCACAATGCAGTAATGAAGGGCCCTTCATACTTCCACTTATAAGTCCCGGGCTATTTTAATCACCACGCATTTGACCTATTCCGCACGTAAATACCTTGATTAACCGCTCAATTCACAGAGGAATAAAAAGCTTTGCTAAACAAATCCGCTAATTTGGTCTTCGGTTTTACCAAGCTGCCAGGTGATTTATTTGCAAATAGCCGTGATGCCGGAGTGAATGTGGACTTTCCAAGGGGATCGTAAGTATGCTCACTCGAGGGTGCATTTATGCTCATTCAGGTTGCTGTTAAAGTGGGTGTGCTCGGGTCAAAAATATAGTTTTTGCTTTGGTGAAGATAGTGAAAGCTTTACACAGCTAAGCTCCAAACTTTAAGAGATAGTTGCCGCTGCACTAACAGAATATGAAACCAAGACAGTTTGACCGGACAATAGCTTTTAAATGAAATTGCGTGCGATATCACCTCTGCGAGAGTAGGGATATCTGTTACCGAGCATACGTGGTCTACGGAGTTCGACACGATACTAGCTAACCACCAGTGAAAAAAACGGCCTCCAGATCGTCGGGCTTTTCGTCTCTGTCGCAAAACAGCAGTCAGGTATACGTCGAGCACCTGCTAGTCGAGTTGAAGAAGCTTCGCGTGCAATTGACGAGCACCTGAGTGAACGACCTGACATGGCGGTTGGCGAAATAGCCCGCACATATTGTGCTATCTCGCACGTTCGTCATCCGAACGGCACTGCTGTAGGCATTCCAAACAATGCAACATTTATTCAAGCACAGCCCATCAATGCCATGAGAGCCGCCCAGCAAAATCAAACGAGGAAGAACCTTACCGCACGCTTAGGGTTAGCTTAAATGACTCCACACCAATTTGTCTCTCGTTCAGCCTTAGCGAGCTGAGATGGCTACTGGGTCTTTCAAATTACAAATTCTTACCTGAGGGAATTTTCTTGGAATTCCAGCTGCCACCTGAACGAACAGAGACGTAGAGGACACAGATCAAGCGTACTTCTCCGTTCCACCTTAGTATAGATTTGTTGGTTGTCAATTTCTCCTGGTTGATCCAGAGCGAGTAAGACCAACTTGAAAATAGCATCGTAAAGCTCGCAAATTAACGCATCCGGCAGTGTATTTTGTCTATGTATACGACGCTTAGAGCAAGCATTAGCAACACGTTTGTGCTATTCGTATGTGGAGGGAGAAGGTTAAATTTCGTAACTCCACCAATATTTAGCGATATTACCCAAATTTTGGCCACGTTGTGTAACGCGTATATACTACCATTGGTGTCGTTTTGGATTGTAAAAGCACAGTTTTAAGGCGACTTTTAAAATGAGGTTTTATCTTCCGTCGATTGAACTGAAGCAAAATTTTGACCTATACAATTGCATCTACAAATTAAGCTATCATTTATCGACAAACCTCTAAGATAGCTTTCGCACACGCGGAAGTCGATAGTCATTGCCGCCACCGCTGGCGATCACACATTGCATGATTTTTTGCAGCGTGACGAAAAGCTTGTTGATCGTGGCCGAGGGGATTCTTTCAACCGATTCATTGACAGCTTCAATAAGGCTATCTGAGCGCAGACCTTGGCAGCTAGTCGTCCGGGCCAACAACACTCCCTTAGCACGACTCCCGTCCCGAACCTTGACAACCCCTCCGTCCTTGGTCCTCGCCGAGTCTCGACTCCATATGCCTCCCGTCCTCGCCCCCACCTTGCCGAACCGCTCCTACAAGCAGTCATCAGCGCCTGCCGACCGATCTTGTAGCTTCCGAGAACACCGCTCTTCTCACACTATCCACGGCTTCACGACTGGGGTCGCTGACGGTTGGATTATTACACCGGCCAATGAGCGGCTAGACCCACCAGTTGTCCTTGGGACACTCTGATCCGCTACCATATCAGGTGCAGATCCCGATCCGACACAGCAGTTACCCTGGCCGTCACTCTTCCCCTTAGGTTGACCACCCTCGGGCTGTGACGGACCATTACCTCTCCGCGCCCACCATCACCTTCCGCCATCTTCCTCAGACATCATCGCCTCCGCTTGTTCCTTCTTATCTTCGTTCGCGAATCGCTGTCGGCGCCAGCATCACCGGCTACCACGTCACTCTTGCGCCTTGGAGCATCCCCTTTCGCGTTTTTTTGAACTGACTGGTCTGAACGAATAGCGATCGCTCGCAGCACAGAGATTAATCTGGGCGGACATGCGGGATCTGCTCTTTTACTCGTGCTGCCTATATCAAGCTCTTTTTGTAGGATCTAACCTACCCTCGTTTAAAACTACAAAAACCTTGCAAAAGGTGGAGGTCTTAACAGGCTGTACTTTACAACATGTTATAACAACGTGTTCAAAGCGGTGTTGTAAAAATATTAGGTGTTGACCCAGCACTTACGGTTGTATAATATAATTGACAACCGTAAGTGCTGGGGTACCGCTTCCGAGTTTGTAGACGAGATTCGACCGCTCGCTTGGTTGGTATTCTTCGCCTATCTGACCTCCATGGCGACGGCGTCTCATCTTCTTCATCTGTTAGTGCGGATGACGCTGGCGTCGTGGGAGACGCTATCGGCGCGAGAGACGAAGCAGCTGTGTCGGATTCTAGCCTGTGGTTGTCGACATCGTCGTATGCTAGAGTCGAGGGGAATCACGTTGTGGCAGGCGCTGGGCAAGCTAACAGTTGGATTGGGAACGATTGTCGCAGTGCTAGCCTTTGGATGCATTCTGGATTTACTTCAGAAAACTGAGCGAGCTTGTTTCCGACCGAAGGCAAATGGCTGAGAACTGGTTGCGCAAAAGTCCTGTCACTGAGCTTGTTCCCCTTCTGTCGTACGATCTCAAGAAGCTTGCAGCAGTTAGTGAACAATGTAAAGTCACACCGTGCATGGAAGGCGCTTATAATGTGCTGTCCGTCGGTCCTTCGACAAATCCAGGATTCGTTCACCCATGGCGTCTCGTCGATCTGCCTACTAAAGAATGCACGTGCGGAAACTGGCAAGACAAAGAGTTTCCGTGTGTGCATGCTATACCAGCAGCAGTGAAGGAAGGACAGGCTCTCGACACGCTATACGAAGCCAAGCGAATGTCAATTGATCATTTTCGAGAATCGTACAGAGCTCCTTTTCGACCCTGGCCTACTAGTGTGACACTCATCACAGACTTGTCTGTCCGTGTTCCGTTAATTCAGTCGGACCCCCAGAACTTGGCAAACGCGGAGGAATGAAGCCTGGGCCAAAACCGAAGCACAAGCGAAAAAAGCGAAAGGGGGTGACTGAGCTAAGGCGGCAGATTGACGATTTCTGTAATATTTAGATGAAAATCTGAAGCAGGTACGGCCTAAAGCAGGATCTACAGAGAACGAGAAAAACACGATAACCACCTACATAATACATTTAGCACAAGATGCCATACATTTATCACAAAGCCTCACTTCAACGTGAGCAAAACCAGTCGAAAATCATATATGTATCACATCATATATGAGTTTAAATATGATTACTATTACTAATATGACGGATCTAAAAAAATGGCTCTTAATGAGCTAATTGGGCTGTTTTCGCCGTCACTCGGTCAATATACAGCATATCATGAGAGCTACTCTGACCCGTTTGAGGCTGATTTGAGCCAATACGAGTCTAACAACATCTGACCGATTTTGAGCTTGTATTAATTTTACGGTACTACAAGAATAGTACTAAGCTAATACTAATCTGCCTTGTTGCTAGCGCAATTCAATGACTTTCGTCCAGTTCATGCGGGCTAATTCCTTAGGCCGTCGCAGATTGTCAGCTTGTCCCACCCAGACTTTCTGCGATTGCTTGCTCTCCATGTCCTCGTCATCATCGTCGGTCTTCGCCTCCTCCTCTTCCTCCTACCAACCAACCTTGTCTAATTCGCGTCTAATCGAACACACCTTGCTTGTCCATCTACTCGCAGCTTTCCTCTTTTCTTTTTGAGTTTTTCGGACTTTGGTCCACACCCTGTCTTGCGGGCAAGGTTGTTCTTCAGCTTGGTAGAGGTGCTGAGCGTTGTGCTGCAACGCCAACACGTCCGCGTCTTGCGCGACTTCGGGCGACCTGGCTTGCGAGTTGGGGGCGGCGTAGAGTTGGCGGCATAGTGCGCGGAGCCGAGCACAAGTAGAAATGGTATGCAACTAGCTAACAATCTGTGCACATTGCCTCCAACCATTAAGCTATATTTTCTTACTCCTACTTGTTGCACGTAATACATGCGCTTTGTTTGATGGAAATGTAGTAATGCTATTTTAAAGCACTGTGTCAGTGCTTTGCACGCTACACACCTATCCGACAAATCTCAGTGCTTTTCACTGAGATATGGAAATTCCTCGGGTTGGAGCTGGTGGACAGTACGTGCTGATTTGGCCACATATATTCAGGGGCAGGCGCAACAGCTGGTAGAATCTCTATATAGCTTTACTCAACCTCCACATGCTCATCATCAGCTGTTTCGTCAGCTACCGCCCATCTGTTGGATCTTGCAATTTGCATAGGTATGATTGTTTCGGACGAACTGGCGACTGCACATGCCGACGACGGGTCAAACGACACCCTCTTGAATGCACAAAGCGATGATATGGCGACAGAGAGAGTTTTTTCTTCAATTTTTCGCACATGAGCACGACTTACTCATGGTGTCTACAATCCAGCTGCATGCAGGCATTTCCTCTGCGTGCATGCGCCTCGCATACAAAACATATGTAGTTCGCAACTAGATGTTGCTTGGTAGCTGTGAGACACAACAGATTTGGTTCACCCTGTACAAATCTGCTTCTACAGATCAAACATGTGGAATAGGATCCACCTAAGGGCACCCCCGGTTTTAAGTAATTCGGTAGATCTTCATCAACCGCTCAGATGATATAGCCACAGAGGTGAACCTAGTCTCCAGGTGTGAAAGGCGAGCCGCACCCCATCCAGGTTTTTTATCAAATCGCTGGGGATTGCTGGAACATTTGGGCACTAGATATTTACCAGTCTATAATACTGCTCTAGGGTATTGTTTGTGGCCGCATAAGCACTGGCTGTCCAAAATGTATGCCACCACGAAAACCGCTGAGAATTAACCCACATTTTTGTAAAGTGATCAGTTATCATTCGCTCCAAATAACCGACACCGAAAACTTCCCCACTTTGCTAGCACGTGTTCTTTAACAGTAGACAATTTTTCTCGCAAGCGTAGTGTACGTCATACAAATCAGTAAAAACTGCCCGTACGTTCGCATACTCACACGATTTGCTTGTGCGTGCTTCCATACATTTTTGTCACGTGAAACCAGCACAGTACCACAGCCGGGCGAGGCAGTTCAGTGTCACAAGCTCTGAACTAAGCTTTGTTCTCAACTACCTTCACAAAGAAGTCTCAAAACGAAAGAAGCACGCATCGAAACAGACGTGCTTGATGTACTGAATGCACCATCCTATATTGATCACTCGTTTTTGCTATGTGCAAAAGTACACCACAAAAAGAACGGCTGCTGCGATCCGAATACCGAAAAGTAAAATCACATATCCGTTGATCACCATTCTATGGTACTGTCAGCGGACCGAGTTGTCGTGCAAACTGACCAGTTCTGCACCGTCATGTAATTCTTTATAATATATAAACAGGTCATTCCAACTCTCAAAATATATGCTTAGTATCTTTAGCGGGGGCTACACTTATACAAGCAACCCCTAGTGTGTGGGACACACGCACTAGCGACCGACATTACGTGCCGTCAAGGCATCTATTATTGACGGACGCTCAGATGCATAGCTATTGGTTGAAAGGGACACTTTTAACCAATCGTGTGCCTGCATTTCATGCAGACGCGTGAAATGCAACCGTGCTCTCACCTTTGCAAAAAGGTAATTCCTTAGGAGGGTTAGCGAAAGATAAGGTCAGCCCGCCCGCGGCGGGCTACCATTCAATTCAGACTTGTACTTTAGTCTCAAGAGTCAATTGTTCTTGAGATATACACGAGTCCGTGTCTTTCTGTCTTGCATGAAACCGCTAAGTCTATGTTTCCTGACTACGCGCATACTGTTTATGCTAGAAACAGAGTGTTCCTTTCACCCTGTTTCAGATCCATCACCGAGGTGGGAGATAAGCATCATTTCTTCGGCTTCATATGCCGGTTGGGAATCGCGTCGAAATTCCATTTCTGTGTCTGATAGCATCTCAATATCTTGTAGAGCATAGATGTGGCCATCACAGAGAGTACTCGTGGGCCCAGATAGTATCTAGGCTTCTTGCGCCTCCCTATTTTTACGTAGTCAGTCACATGGGTATTCTTCGGGGCTGGACCAGACATCACGTTGTCGCCCACTAGCATGCATAGCTGAGTGTAAAGCATTGCAGCCGTATTTTGTTGCCAGATGTCAGACGATCCAGACTGAAATCCTTTTGTGTCAATTTGAGCTTAAACGGTGTATGGAGGTCGTTTATGTCCATAACCCTGCTGAAACACCTCAAAGGTAATAGACGAGAGGCAAATCTTAAACTTGTAACGAGACGGACACAACACAGCCGGTGCATGTCCAATGTCGCGGAGACGTTCTTGGTAGTTCTTGTAGCACACGGAACTGGTACTTCACGCCATGCCCGATTCGACATAAATCGTTGTTGTTATCAATTATATGTCTGACAGTACATACAAACTGGTTCGTTTTCTTGATTGTGTGTGTTGGTACAGTAGACTTAATCGGTAAATGCTAAAGCGCCGTGCGTTGAAGATCGCTAAATACGAGCCCACGGTGGTCGTCGACAGGATGCTGTGTCGTCCTCCGAACCCGAATCCATTTCCTTTGGTTGTAGGTTACCGTGAAAACCATCATCGTCGCTGCTCTCATTTGTGTGGGTTATCGAGAGAAAAGTATAATGCTTGGAAGAGTCAAGAAGAAATTGCGGTGACGGGAACACAATAATTCCATTAATAACTGCAACATTGAAGTTGACCTTGGAGCTATATGTCGCTACTCTCCTAATGGAACACATTTTGAGCCCCTTCTATAACTACCACGTCGCTACC
Organism: Phytophthora constricta; assembly: GCA_011947335.1. Taxonomy (NCBI): domain Eukaryota; phylum Oomycota; class Peronosporomycetes; order Peronosporales; family Peronosporaceae; genus Phytophthora; species Phytophthora constricta. The sequence continues at coordinate 86,097 of JAAVTI010000714.1, forward strand.
ATGGCGATGGTCCATCGCCGATGTGGTAGACGTACACGCTCAAGATGCTGCGCGAGTGCGACGGCAAAAAGCCGCCTCTCCATGTGAAGGAGTCGTCCACCAAGGCTAACGAGGCCCACGCCATATTCTGCTTCGCTATCACGATTATAACGTGTATGAACATGTGACGGGATGTCATATCGCTACTACGAAGACTTCCTGACCTACGGCACTGAAGCAGAGTTGGAGTGGACGTGACATGACGACAAGAGCGCCGGCTCATACTCATACAGTTGATTCGCAACTTCATCAAGGTTTCGTCCCAAAGAAGAATTTCGGTATCCGGTCGACGTGGACCCACACGGTCGAGGGCCGCAAGCTGAAGTTCTGATCCACCTGCTGCGCTCGGTGCTCCCGTTTCGCAGCACCATGAAGTGCTTCCACGCGCGTTAGCACCTGCCCAAGCACTTGTCTGTGTTTGGGGCGTAGCCAACAAGCTCACCCTAGTGAGGGTGTACGTCGACAATCACCAGAGAGGCACCAAGAAGTCCGCGATGACGGCGGATCTGTCCCGGCTGGAGAAGAACTCGCTGAGCTCCGTGAAGAAATCGGCGAGCACGTCGGATCTCGCTGAAAGTTAGCACATCGGCCCAAGTGGTGCATTATTTGCCTGGCCGACGTTGCTCCGATATCCGACACGGAGCCGTCTATGAACGACAAGTCCCCGGTGGTGCTGCAGTGCCAGCTCAAGATCCACCGCGAGTGACAGTTCGTCTGTCCGACGTTCCAGTACCATTGACCGGTGTGCCGTGCACAGGTGGGTAACCTCTGTGCTGACGATCTTCTACCGCCGGGAGAACCATGTAGTAGTGGCTGGGCAACTTTGTGGGGGATCCGCTGAAGCTCAACTCGGAGTAAGCGTAGCAAAGCCGTCTACAGTATCTAGGCGTTCGTACTCATGTTTTTAGACACTATTCAACAAGCAGTCCGGGGCTTTTATAAATACCTAAATCGCCGTCACGCTTCCTTTATAAGACCAAGAGCTTATCGTGAATGCTTGTGGGTGTTGGTTGGTTAGTGGACAGAGGAAACTGTCGGAGTAGTTAGTTCTACACTATACCTGACTACAGTATATGCGTTGGATGCATCACTACAGCTTCACCTGTGCCGCGTGCTTAGCTTCCACAAGCTTGTCAATCATGATATGATCGACAGTGGTGCACCCTGTCTCGTGCGCGATGATGTTGGTATGGCTGCTGCTGCTGCCTGATCCGTTGATGCCGACACACTGTTGCCTGGTGGTGGTTCACATTGGCTGAGTGTGTGGTTCCCGCCTGTTCTTTGGGTGCATCTACACGTTTTTAGGACGCCACGACACCGTTTTTATGTTTAACTGACCTCCAAGTCGATCGATCGGGACGACAACTTCAGCGCCACGGTACAGGCGGACATCCTGATCAATTTGACTCATCGGACAAGACATGCCCTTACCGATGGAGGTCAGCGCCTGCTCTACTAGCTGCGTTTTGTTTCCTCCCCTCCTGCTGCTGCTGCTGAACGTGCATTCGCTATCGATTGGGTCTGAAGGCGGCCGGTCCACTCAGGTAGACCGCAAAACGATAGTGCTGAATACGAAGTTGCAGCCGTTCTCGATGGACACAAATAACCAGCCGGGCTTGCTGGCCCAGGGGTTCGAGGGACGCACGACAACAACTTGCAGCCTGGACGGCATCGTGGCATGTTTCCAACATGTTTTCCGTACAAAACGGCAACGTTCGCGTGATTGCACGCTTTCCTCCGCTCATGCCGGACGCGCGGAATGGTCGCCACAAGGAAAAAATCGTCTAAAACCGCTGGCCTCCGCGTTAGTGAAACTAATACAGGTAATCATGTCCTAACTGATGTCTGTCGTTACTGATACACTTCGTTCCTAGTCATTTGCATACATCCACTTGATAAAACTGTCAAATATCAAACTTGATACAGGTTTCGACCAGATTTTATAGAATTTTGTTCAGGATTTCAGCCTAAAATGTTGAATATCGCAAGTCCTGACGCCAAATGCGACTTGTGAAGTAGCGTCAGCAAACGACTTGCGATGGTGGAGCGACTTTTCTATTAGCCCAAGATGGAACCCACGATGAAACTACCTATGCATATTAGACTAGAGCAGAACTTCTAACTTACTCTTCAATATACCTGGTGCGAGGCACCCCAACAACAAGCAACCTTGTCAAGTGCTCAAGTGTACTCCTTTAGGTTATGAGCCCAACTGGTTCGCCATCTGCAGCGACCAGAGAAGACTTCGAGACTCACTAGGCGATCACGGAGACCTTGAAGAGTACGCGGAGGCACGAGGTGCCGACGACACTGACGAAGAGGACAGGCCTCGCCGAGTGAACCGACTTGGAATCAAGACGAATTGCACTTGGAGCCTTCGGATCAAGAACCAGTGGAGCCACGACCAGTTTCAGCGTATCCTGTTGGACTGGCTGAAATGAGGAGGCTCACTACGCGCGGACGTAGCACCCCTCCATGTCAGACACCAGCATGGAACGGCACCCCCATCGCCAAAGAAACTCCAAATCAAGGATGTTCGCTGCTCGAACTGCAAGGGAACGAGGTTTACCCTGGACTCGGAGCTGGTTTCGAAACCTCCATCAGCGAATTCGATCATGCTATCAGAACCGAGACGCTCGTGAACGGCACCACCTGGACTGACAAAATTAAGGCATCGGAGAATGTCAACTTCCTGGAAGGGCAAGCGTCCAGACGTTATCACAAGAAGAACTCCGAGTGACAGCGACGTCACGACGATGACAGTATGCCGTACTCAGAAGTGAAAGCGTGTGATGCCCGCAGAGTTCGGCTGCAAGTTACGCCAACCTGAACTCAACACGAAGATGCAGTCAAACAAGCGAGAAGGTGACATGCGGCATGAATATCTAGAGTGCTTGAACGGTCAGACCAAAATGGCCATGTAAGTATTTGGCAACCAAGCTTGCCCCGAGTTGGCCGCCACACTGATATCGTCAGTACCCGAAGACACTTTAGACTATGTACTACATACTCACCGGATGAAACAATTACTGTATAAGCTGAAGGAGACGGCCGACGTCATGGTATCAAGCGTGATGACCGAAAATGCCGCCACAGCATTTGCCACAGCCACAATGGGCTAGCGATCGCGCTCAATATCGAAATGATCGCAGAAACGATGGCGGTTCGTGGTGTACTTCACTGTCCGGAAGTAAAACTCAGAACGCCTCGCACAACGTCCACCCAGCGAACAAGCATTTGGCGCAACAGGAAACCAAAGTGAAATTCGCTGTCACGAATGCGGTAAGCCTGGTCACAAGATATTTTCATGTCCAATTGTGGAGCAAGCGAATGAACTGGCGTCAAGAGGAAGCGCAAACATGGCTACTGCAAGTGTAAGCGATGAAGAAGCACCCAGGGACTCCGACGATGGAGGACCCAGTAACTCTAACGATGAAGCTTACGATTGGGTTGCTGCTAGTGATACTGGTCGAAATGTGCACGAACCATCGTTGAGTGGACGGTGGACTCCGGTGCTTCTCGTCATCGCTGTACAAATCGCCACCAACTTCTTGCGATTAATCGAGCCCTTCTCTCCTTTGAGTGACGAATAGAAACGTCGTCGTGGTCACTAAAAGGGAAACGCGGTCATCAACACAAGTAGAAGTGGGGAAACGCGCACCATACTGGTGAAGAATGTGTACTATGCCAGCGGAATTGAAAGGACCTTGATCTCGGTCGCCCAGCTCACAGAACGCGGCTACACATGCGCGTTTGGTCAACGGCAGTGTGTCGTAAAGTTTGAATCCGGCAAGATGATTGCCGAGGTGGAAAGGTCTCCGATGGACTTTTAACTGTAGGCCTTGGCATGGCGCCATCTCTTTTGCTTCCATGACGACCCCTTCTCTGCAGCAATGGCATGAACGCCTTGGATATGTACGCTTTCAGGATCTCGTCCGCATGCTGGACAAGAATTTGGTCGATGGCATGGTAGTATCCAACAGGATAATGGATTTCTGCATGAGCTGCGCCGAAGCAAAACAAACCCAACGGGCAAAGAACAAGCAAGACACGTATTCTTCCGCTCCAATAGATGAACTCGGTCCAAATCTGTGCATTGACTTGTAGGCAGATATAACCTCAGATTGACTCGGCAACAAACACCCTTTTACTATTGTAGGTCGTGCGACGAACTACAACAGGGTGCACTTGTTTTGTAAGAAGAGCGATGCGGAAGGTCGCTTAGAAGACTGCACCAGCGATTTTGAGCGGCAATACAACGTCAAGGTGAAGGTGATTCGATTCGACGAAGGTGGTGAATTTGGCGGCAGTAGACTGGATCGTTTTCTTCTGAATCGAGGCATTCGCCACCAGTCGACCGAAGCTGGCATGTCATCGTCTAATGAAAACGTGGAGCGTTTTCACAGAACAATTATGGACTCGGCTCGAGCGATACTCTGGGCATCAGCCGCAAAGGTAGTGGGGCGATGACGTTCTCTGTGCGAGTTATATTCAAAATCGACTACCAACTCGAGCAAATACGGACCGTGCGTCTCTAATCGAGGTTCTATCAGGCAAGGTGCCTGACGTCTCGCTTATACTCAAGTTCGGTTCCAAATGCATCGCTTATGCCACAAACGCTCTGCGAAGAAGTGCTGACAAGGGTGTGGTTATTGACATCGATCCTCTCAAAAAGGCTTACCGTGTCTTCATTCTGAGAACGAACCGTATCATCTCAACGACTCACATCTAGAATATTGATCATCTTGATCAACGAACTGTATGGTGATACATGGACGCCATCAATGCTGGTCACGACGAGAATAACGATATCTCTCGCAGTGATGTGCCTCAAGAGCAGAGCAACAGCCAGACTGCAGCTTCTAATGAGAGCGATGACGACGCAGGAAGCCCCGCAGAGCATCATCTGCTCACGTCGCGTGCAATCCAGCGAGTTTTCGGAATAAACCGTGGGGCTCGAGCGCTCCATCATGGCGAACTTCATATGCCAATATCCTTTCTAGACAAGTTTGCTGCTCCGGTAACCGCTCTACTGGCTGTCAACCGCGATGATGGCACGGCTCTCATAACCATACGAGAAAGTGATGGTACTAAGGAGCCCACAAGCGTAGAAGAGTCCAAGACAAGTCCCTAGAGGCACGAATGGCAACGGGCAATGCGGAAGGGCTGAAGGTAATCTCGAATAACGCGACGTGGACTGACTTACAATGGAAATTTGATCAATGCGAAACTTTTTTCAAGCTGAAGTCAGACAGTAAATGCGGCTAGAGGGGTTTAAGGCTCACATGATTGCTCGTGGCTTCAACCAGAAATACGGGATCGACGTTGAGGAAACCTTTGCGTCAGTCCTGAAAATCTCGAGCTTGAGACTTCTGGTTGCGTTGAAATCCGACAAGGAGACGTGCCCAACACTTACCTCAGAGCTGCCCTGGACAGACCGATTTTCATGCGAGCACCTACAGGACTACAAGTTCGAGGAGGGAAATGTCTGCTGCTTCAGAAGAGCCTGTAAGGCCTTAATCAGAGCGGCAAAGTTGGAATGACACCATACACGCTTGAACTTGGCTTCAGGAGGAGTCAACTCGACCTGTGCTTGTATTTAGATGGCAAAAGAAAAATTACGCTGTTGAGTTTCTATGTCGATGATGTAGTTGTCGTCGGTCAGCGAGAAAGCGATTCCGACTGGTCGATGCAGCAGCTTGTCGATCAATTCCAGATCAAGGACATGTGTAAAGGGGCGTTCCCCGTTACAAAAGTAGGTACGCACTACAGTCCAATTGGCTTTGACGTGGCGCTATGTAATTAGACAATAGTAGCCCGTTTAGGTACATATTAGCCAATTAGCGTGCAGCACCTCAATTGGTGGCTGGCAGCTAACCTAGGCTTAAGTTTGGTTTTGAACGGACTTAATATCACTCCAAGTTAATTTTGCCTCTAAACCAACGAGTTTTGGTCTTAAATCCCAAGACTATGCTTCCTCAACTTCCAAGCGAACGCTTACGTAAAGGCACGTTTTGACCCCGTTACAACGTGAGTCCGGCAACGAACTGCTTAGGAATCGTCATCGAGTTGAGCGACCGCGGCATCTACCATCATCATACAGCCAATATTGACAACTTGTTGGCCAAATGTGACATGGAGAACTGCCGCTCGGTGATTCGCTAATACGCATATATATATTTCAATACAAAATATTGTCATGGCTCGGTGCTCTCGTTCAAGGATCTTCTCAGCGAAGGCGACGAACCCTTCTGCGATAACGGCAGTATGTGTGAGAAGATTTGATCTCTCCTAAGGATAAGCAACTGCAGTCGCCCAGATATCACGATGCCCGTGAATTACCTTGATCGATTCGAGGCCTTGCCTACCCATGCACATTGGGTCGCAGTCATGCGTATGCTGCGCTACCTATGAGGCTCACGAGAGATGAAGCTGCATTATACCCGACCCCAAGCTCCTATGTATCACGACGATGCAGTCATCTTCAACGACGCTGACTGGGCCCCCGACAAGGACGCCAAATCAACCTCTGGTCAGCTACTAACCATCAATAGCATGCCGATAGCATGGTACAGCAAAAAGCAGTCAGTCGTTATTTTTAAACTGCAGAAATCGAGTGCGACCCCAGTGCAAGACTGCTTGTGGGTCCAACAGGATATGTCACTGCAGAGTGAGTTAGAAGTTCTACTCTAGTCTAATATGCATAGGTAGTTTCATCGTGGGTTTCATCTTGGGCTGATGTAGAAGTGGCTCAAGTATCGATGGTCGTTGCTGACGCTACTTCACAAGTCACCGTAGTGCTGGTCATGGTGTAGGTTGATGAGCTTGAGCATGTCCACGTTGCGTCCATGCAACCTTGTAGCAAGTCGCTATGTGAGAATATCAGCCTCCATCGCAGTGGTGGGGCAGTAGCTCACACGGATGTCCTTTTGAGAATGGCGTCTCGTATGAAGTGGAACTTGATGTTAATGCGCTTCATGCGTGCGGTGGCGTCATTATTTTCCACGTTTTTGATGACACTCTGATTGCCGATATTCATTACAACTCCGTCTTTCTTGCTGCGGAGTCCAACCTCTGTATTCCTGGTGCAACGCACCCCAACAAGAAGCAACCTTGTCAATTGCTCAAGTATGCTCCCTTTATAAAAGTCCAGGATGTGGTTGATAACCTAGCATATTGTGACGGGCACACAGCACGTTGCACAGAGGAAGTGCTAGGAGTTTACAAACTCCAAGTGAACGGCAGATCACGGGGTTCCTGGTCGTAAGGGAACCGGTGGGTTTTATAGAGTAGATATAAGACTGATTAGATTTATAGTCAAGGCAAGTTTGACCTGTAATACAAACTTCCTATGAAATATACTAGATCTAAGTCAACGTTGAATGGTTGGCTCCAAGAGCCCAACGATGTATGCCACATCGTTCGTGTAAGCCACATGACGGTAAGGATGTATGCAGTTATGCAGGTTCATAGTATTTATGAACCGGGACCAGCGGTCCAGAGGAGTGACGCGTGTCAGTCTTTATCTAACCAGGGTACTACTGAGGTTACCCCGTTACATCCTCCCCACTTATCTGAGGAACACCTCGGGTCTCTTTCACTTTTCGAGGCCTTTATGGTGACGGGTGTCGAGTCGCCAACTGGAGTTGCATTTGCAACTTGGTGCGCATTCGGCAATTCACCTGGCATTTCGGATGCCTTTCCAGACGAAGAAGGCACAAGTCCTTCGCGAGACAAAGACCTCGCGGTCTAAGGTTAAGGTGGCGAAGTCCAAGGACAATGCCAAGGTATCGAATGCTGCCAAAGTATCCACTGTGACTGTGTCCCGTCCGCGGACTAGGTCGAGTTCCGGCCTGGACCTCATGGATCCGGATGAAGTCGACTACGAGGTCGACGATGAGCTTATTCCCTCCTTGCTCACTTCGCCTGCCAAGGACGCGAGCCCGCAGGGCGCTGCGTCGAACAGTCCCGCCAAGCCATCCGGCAAGGACGCGAGTCCAAAGGCGGCTACGTCGAGTTCAATTAAGAAGCCGACACGCAAGGACGCGAGTCCGAAGGGTACCGCGTCGAGCAGCCCAAAGAGGCCAACAGGCAAGGACGCGAGTCCGAAGGGTGATGACCTGAGCGGCGCCAGGAAGCCACGTCAAAGCAACGACCCGTCTCTGACGTTGCCCCAAGGCAAGGCGCGTGCCCAGGTTCTCAAGGCTATGATTGAGGCCAAGGCCAAGCGCGAAAGTAATAAGAAGCGGGATGCTTTGCGATCTCCGTCTTTGGAGAAGGGCAGCAATATCCGGCTCTAGGGCAAACTTATCACGCCTGTAATCCCTTGAATGCGAATGTTTCCTTGGTCAGCTCCCCGAGCCGCGCAAGCTCCTTGGTGGGCACGTTTCCTGGGGTGCGTACGAGCGCGTCTTCGACGGGAGAGTCTCGCTAATCAGCGAAGACCTCGAGGTCGCTCGGTGCGTGCTACTTGAATCGCACAGAATTCCCGTAAGGAATTCACCACCCGCCGCAAGAAGCCTGATAACAAGGGGGATACCCCGTCTGGGGTTATCCCTGGGTTCTGCCGGATCTACCGTGACCGAGCACGAGACTGATGCCCTCTTCCGGCGCTGGGTGGCCTTGAAGGGGCTCAATCTTAACGAGCTCCAGGACGAAACTACATTTTGACCCAGCGGGACCTACGGGTCCAGTTTTCTCATCTAGCGAGCAAACGTCTGCTCTATGCGGAGGTCTCCCGACTCGAGCATAGGGAGATGGGAGGCTCTGCATCAGAGCGTGGGTACGGCATTCAGTATGGTACCCGTACCCTTCGCGGCTCCGCTAAGAACCAGCGCGTGACTTACGAAGCCGCCGAGTCTGTTGCTAGACCTCGACAGCCTTCGGGCAGTCAATCTGGAGCCGTTCAATTGGCTCCCAGGTACCTTCCAAAGTCGGATACCCGTGCCAATTTACCAAAAGCTGAGTCTGCTCCTGACGGCGCCTCTCACGGAGCACTCGCTAAACGTGGTAGTGGAGGTTTCCGCTCCTGTCAAGGAGGGCCGGCGGCGGACGCTCCAGGCTACTCGTTTGGGCCGCACGAGACTCAGGGGCTGCGTTGCCTTCACGGGCGGCCAGCTCTGCTGGATCGTAATGGATCCGGGAGGAGTTCCAGAGCCTCCAATAGCGGCGCTATACGATTGAGATGGCCCTCGGCGTGGGGCCTAGTGGCTACGCGGCTCGCCAGGCTCATCAGTCCGGGTTGATTGCTCACCTTCGTGAGGAGGTTGAACGTCACAGTCGTGACTTCGAGCATCTCCACGATTGGGTCAGTCGTCGCGTGACCACGGACGACTATGAGGCCTTGCGTGCGCAAGTCTCCTGGCTGATACAGTTTGTTCGTCAGCCTGTTTCGGCGCATGAGCGGCCTGGGTATTCATTCCCTGCTTGGGAGCAATCGGCGTACTCGTACGGCTCGCGGCCGTACTCGACTGCTTACGTCGCGGCGCCTGTGCAGACTGACGTTTAGACGTCTCTTGCTCGCCCGGCGCAGGTTCGCTTCGATGAACTGGGTTCTTCTCGAGGGCCACCATCTTTCGCAAGGGGAGGGGCTGTAGCCTGAGAGTCCTGGTAAGGCTTAAGACGCCCCACGTAGAACGTCGAGTGCTTCGCCATTGTCTTAGGCAAGTCAATGGTGTAGGCATTGCCGTGGCGTGGCAAGACCGCGAAAGCTCCAATGAAACGGTGCTTCGGCTTGTTGCTGTCAACAGCACTAACAGCGTTTAGCGGTAGGTTCCTAGTGTCGAGTAGGACTAAGTCGCCCACATTAAACACTGCTAAGTTTCCTCTTCCATGTTTGTCAGAGTACTCCTTACGTATGTCTTGTGATTGTGCTATCTTGTCTTCCAACACGGCTGATAACGTTCAGCCTGTTATCGACGAATGTCTGCTACTTTAGCGAAGCTGGGATCAAACCATTGACTTGGGAGGAAAGCGCTTTCCGAGCCTCTCCCCCACTTACGACGGAAGCCTCGTGGGGCACGCGTAAGGTGAGCGGCACCAAGGGGTGCCTCAACCTATTGAGCTAGAACGGGGTGAACCCTGTTGATGCGTGTGACGCATTGTTGAGTTGCAAACTCAACCATCGGGAGGGTGGACGACCACTCGTGCGGTTGTTCCGCACAGATACTACGCAGCGTGTCTTCATGGACGCGATTTACCCGCCCGTTTGTCCATCCTTTTGAAGATGGTCTGCGTTTGACATCAGCAACCTAGTTCCCAGCAGTGAGAACAAAGCCTTTCAAAAGGCAGCGGGAAACCGTGGGTCTCGATCCGAGACAATGGTCTCTGAAATACCATGATAGCGGAACACGTTGTCCAAGAACAGCGCGGCGGCTTGTTCTCCCGTGACCGTGGCGGGCACAGAAGCGAGATGAACCATCTTGCTCTGACGACACACGAACACCAAAATTCCGGTGTTGCCATGCGCATCGGTCGGAAGGCCAAAGATGAAGTCGAGGCTCATCGACGTCCAGCAGTCGGCCGGCACCGGCAGGCTTTGTAAGGGAGCCGAAGCGTGGTCCGGAGGCTTTACACGCTGGCACGTTTCGCACGTGCGTGCATACCGTGCGACACACTTGTACATGTGAGTGGGTCCACAAAAATGAGAGGGAGACCGATGAGAAGGTCTTCTCTCGGCCTAGGTGAACACCTGATGGGAGGTCGTGCGCCTCATCAAGTATATAGTACTTCAGGTCTTCGTCATTGGGGACCACAACCCGTGGAGGGTCCGACGGCTAAACGGGTAGACGAGCCCGTCGGTCCACTCGTAGCGATTAACCTCGTTGTCGAGGTGACAACCAGGAAGCGTGGGCTTCCGTGCCTGCGGCAAGGTACCTCACGAGAGGCGCCAGATGAGCGTCTTCTCGATACGCATCGCGAATGCGATCGTACCGGTCCGTCGTAACTCTTGCGATATGGGCAAGCTCGCAGTCGGGTCGACGTGACAGAGCGTCGGCCAACCCATTGAGCTTGTCAGGTTTAAATTCAACGCGGAAGGTATACTCCGCGAAGCATGAAAGCCAGCGGGCCATCCGCTGTGAGAGATGGGGCGAGTTGATCGTTGTCCGTAAGGACGCGTGATCAGTGTAGATCATGAAGGGCTTGGAGCCCAAGAGGTGTACCCAAACCTTAACGAGAGCGTACTACATCGCAAGGAGCTCCTTGTCGTGAATGGGGTAGTTCAGTTCGGCGGCCTTCAACTGCCTGGACTGGAACGAGATGACCCTCTCATGTCCGTCATCATTATTCTTCAAAAGGCACAGCCGATTGCATAGTCCGAGGCGACACAAATGATGCTGAACGCTTTGGACTCGTCCGGCAATGCCAGGACCGGGGCCTGCTGTAGGCTCTCATGATGGCGTCAAAGGTGGGTGTCCCAACGCCAGTCGGTGTCCTCTTTAGGAGTTCCGACAAGGGCCTTGCCATCTCAGCATAACCCGCAGTGTACTTGTGCTGGTAATTGGCCAGCCCCAGTCATTTACGCAGGTCTTTCTGTAGGCCAGGTCGCGATGGCCTTGATCTTTTCGGGATCAGCGCGTACTCCGTCGCGCCCGACGAAGCACCCAAGGAACTTTATTTCCTCCGCCGCAAAGACGCCCTTGTGAATGTTGGCAAAGAGCTTGCTGGCTCTCATTACTTCCAACACTAGATGGAGGGGCTTCACATGCACCTCCAGAGCCGCCTGGTCTCCTTCGACACCGCTATGGACGAATATATCGTCGAAGTACGTTTGCGTGAACGCACGCAGGGGTCTGAACAATTGCGAGTCCGGGAAATTAAACGTCGCTGGGGCATTAGACAGTCCTGTGGCATGACTAGCCACTCCGAGAGCATCCCCTTGGTGTGCTGACCGCAGTCAGAGAGATGTGCTTTCGAGCATCGGGATCTGGTAGTATCAATCTAGCATATCCAGGGCACTGAACAGCATACAGCCCGCCATGTTGATCAGGAGAACATCCTTGCGAGGTGTCGGTGTCTGGGCCGGTACCTTCGCATTGTTCAGCTTATTATAAGCATTACCAGACGCCACTTCCCGCTCGGTTTCCGAGCGCAGAAGGTGGGCGTCTAGTGCGGAGACTTGGACTCACGCACCATGTCGGCCTTTGCTTTCGCGGTAAAGAAGGCATCAATAACCTCGCATTGTTCGCGTGGTAGAGGCCACTGCCTCGCGACACAATACTTTGTGACGGGCACGAGGTCGATCTCGTGCCGGACTCCTCGGTCTGGAGGGAGTTGGGATGGTGGGTCCCTGGACACCACATCACGAAACTCCTCCAGTAAGGAATAGACAGGGTCGTTGGGATCCTTGAGGATCTCCAATCCGCTGCGCGCTGCACGCCGCTTGCGGATCTCTTCCAGGACGGCCTCTTCCATGACCGAGAAAGAATTTAACTCTTCAGGAGTGGACTCAGGACGTAGGAGTGCCATCTCCAAGATCGCGCCAGCCTTTAACTTGCTTAGGAAGCCGTCATAAGACAGCTCCTCGAGGTTCTGTAGCTCTGACACATCAGGCAAGGGCTCCAAATGGACGCCCCTTGTCCGGACGCAAAGACCACTCACCGCATCGAGGATATAACATCCTCCGACCGATCGTGTAGAGGGGGCTATTGGCTCTTGGTCGACGGAGTCGACCCTCGGCTGGTATTCCACCAGCCCTCTCGCAGCTAGGCTCTGCTTTGCGTGACGTGGTACTACGTTACCCACGTCCAATGGCGCCCATGGCGGCTCCGCATCAGTTTCGGTCTGAGAGACCCTGTGTGGAACTGTGTTATCCACCTTGGCACCGCCGTCGTTGGCCTCTGCGGCAGCTTTGGCTGCGTGTGGTACTATGCTACCTGCTCTAAAGGCGCTCACAGCGTCTTCCTTTCCGGTTTCGGTCTGAGTGACCTTGGGTGAAACTACGTTACTCACAGTGGCAGCGCCCTCGGCCTCTACGGTAGCCTCGGCTGCATGCGGTACTCGGTTACCCGCGAGGCACGTGCACGACGGCACTGCCTCTACCGGAGACTTCTCGTCTCGACGACGCTTGTCGTAGTGAGGCACCGCTGTGGTGACCTCCCCATCGGGTTCGTCATGAACCACGACCTCATGGCCCCATGCTTTAAGCACTGGGCGGAGAGCCCTGTCATCGACCTAGCCTGCGGCGGCCCACGAGTCTCGCTCACGATGGACGAGGTATGTCGACCTGTTGCAGAGGCCACTACAACTGCTCCGGGGCGTCGCTCATTGTTTCGACAACCCCATGAATTCTTCGGGCGCGCGGTAGCCCTCGCGGGTGCCGCGCCTTCGAGCAGAGCTGGGAACATGACTCACCAATGCTCTGTCGGAGATGTGGGGCTTGCAGGCCCCGATGGCTTTTCCTCGACAATCGATCCAGGGCTCGTGCTTCTCAAGCCAGGATCAAGTCACACTTGTCCATGTTGAGGACTATGAACGACTCATCGCTGTCAAAGTCCTCGATCTTGACGCTAAGATCCATTCGGACCTTCGGTACTCTTATCACCGTACAATCGGCCAGTCTTGCAGAGACCAGCCTGTTTCCTTCGCTCTCTTGGAGAGCGTCGGTGAACTTGTTGCCGTTCCGCGCAACCGTTTGGATTCGGGAAAGGTTTTTCGACGCCCCAGAGTCGATCAACACTGTAAGGGGTGATCATATCCCCGTACACTTGCGTGTACCACTAGCAGCCCGCCGCTGCTTTTCTCCGCACGGAGAGAGCATAGCCTCTCCCGGGCTAAGTCTCCTGGTAACCGCTACCCGCGTACCTCTCAGGGCGACCTAGTTCTTACCCAGCAAGGCGTCCCGCCCCTACTGGTGCCCGGCGTTCCCCTGTCCCCTGGGTCACGGCTTCTGCCAGCAACCTCTCGGACCTTGAGGGAACCCTGGGGTCTCGTGAAGGATTTCCTTCTACGTCCCGCCGAGGGACAGGCACGCTGCATGTGCCCGAACCGGCCACAGCCAAAGCAACGAATATCGCTCTGCTCAGCCGCGCTAAGGTCCATTGGCACTGGTGCCGTGCCCGTAGGCACCTGCCTAGAGCCGGAGATGCGATCCTGTTTGCGGCTGTACTACTCCTGGAGAGCGACTTGAATCGCCTCCTCCAAAGTGGCCGACTGGGCACGGAACAGTTGTGTTCGTGCCGGGCCTACCCTTAGGCCTTCCTTGAAGATGGTCACTTTGATCTCTTCGGACAGTGGATTTTCCACCATCGATGCCGATAATACGCGCATATCTTGCACGTATTCGTGCAGTTTGCGCTTCCCTTGCTAACAGGTGAGGAAGCGCGAACGCTGGCAGTACTCCATGTTCGCCGGTAGGAACGCTGCTCGCAGCTGTTCCACCAATTTGGACCAGGGATGTAAAGCATCCAGGGGATGTTATCTCCCTGGTGAGTGCCCATGTCTTGGCGTGTCTACATTCCGAAGGCCCCTTGGAGTGGTTATTCAGAGATGAGACCCGCCTGCATGATGATCTCTACTTCTCGAACCCAGAAGGGAAGGTTTTCACCATCCTTTCCTTCGTAAGGTTCACGTTCAGCCGCAACGGCTTGGGCTGCCGCGGCCGCTTGCAAGCTGCCTCTTACGTGAGCAATCAGCCCACGTTCTTACTCGTCGAACGCGTCGACTTGCTCGGCCGGCGTTGACGCCGCCAGGCTGCGGAGAGTATATATCCCAAAGATGCATCTCATCCTCCTCACAGACTCCAGTTGGGAGTCGCTTAACTGAATGAATTCTCTTCGGTCCATCTTGGTCCAGGTTCTTGGGACCACAGAGGATTCAGGTTGTCCAATCTACCCGCGTAGGTGCAGGATTGACTACGAGTGCTACCAGGTGTGACGGGCCACACAGCACGTTGCACAGAGCAAGTGCTAGGAGTATACAAACTCCAAGTGAACGGCAGATCACGGGGTTCCTGGTCGTAAGGGAACCGGAGGGCTTTATAGGGTAGAAATAAGATTGATTAGATTTGTAGTCAAGGCAAGTTTGGCCTGTAATACAAACTTCCTATGAAATATACTAGATCTAAGTCAACGTTGAATGATTGGCTCCAGAGCCCAACGATGTATGCCACATCGTTCGTGTAAGCCACATGACGGTAAGGATGTATGCAGTTATGCAGGTTCATAGTATTTATGAACCGGGACCAGCGGTCCGGAAGAGTGACGCGTGTCACTCTTTATCTAACCAAGGTACTACTGAGGTTACCCCGTTACACATATGGCATTGATGAATTCTATGATGAAGATACTAGGGTATAGCATATTACATAATATAGGGTTTTGCTGTCTTAAGTAATATTCCTGCAACATCTGATGGTAAACCGAGCAACGGCAACAATCAGTTAGGCCAGGATGATCTGTATTCACCAGGTTATCATCTGGTTATTCCCGATTATGTGTTATTGTGAAAACCGGTTCGATTGTATGACGATATGCTGCGATATGCGAGTGCAAAACAGCGCGTCCACTAAAAATCGAAGCAAGTAAAACCAAATTCTTTTTGTATAATAACGCGCACAGTCTGTGATGTGGTCAGCTAATTTATAGCAGCACCCTTCATTTTACCAGCGCCAGAAGAGAACCCGCCACCGTCACCAAGAGGAGCAACGCCACCACCGCCGCCGCCAAGAAGTGCAGCATCAGGAGGAGCGCCGCCGACAAGAGGATCAGCAGCAGCAGGAGCGCCGTCGCCAGGAGGAGCAGCGCCGCCACCACCGCCGCCAAGAAGTCCGGAAACAGGAGGAGCGCCGCCGCCAAGAGGAGCAGCGCCACCAACAACAACAACAAGAGCGGCACCAACAGGAGCACCGCCACCTAGAGGAGCGGCACCACCACCGCCGCCGCCAAGAAGTCCGGCACCAACAGGAGCGGCACCGCACCACCGCCGCGAAGAAGTCCGGCAGCAGGAGGAGCGCCACCACCACCAAGAAGAGCAGCACTAACAGGAGCGCCGCCGCCAATAGGAGCAGCACCACCTCCACCAAGAAGAGCAGCACCAACACGAGCGCCGCCGCCAAGAGGGGCAGCGCCACCACCACCAAGAAAAGCAGCACCAACAGGAGCGCTGCCGCCAAGAAGAGCAGCTCCACCACCACCACCACCAAGACGAAGAGGCCATCCTATAAGGATCAGCACAGTACCACCTAAAAGGGTGCGCACAAGCAGAAGCATTGCCTTTGTGAACAACATGTATGCAGATGAGTTTCGATGGAGAGCTATCGTACTGCATTATGCCTACAGCATACCATGTGAACAAGTCAACAGAATATTTGGAGTTTCCGGTCGTACTGTGTGTCGTTGGTACAAGCAATTCAAGACGAATGGCCTTGTTTCTCCTGGCAACCCACCCAAGAGGTCGACGCACAGTGCCGAGTTAATTGCATTCGTCAAGAAGCACGTAGTAGAGCACCGGTGCTTCTATGTAGAAGAGCTTCAGGCAGAGCTCAAGCATTGATTCGGGCACAGCGTGAAAGGTGTGTCGGCAACTAGCATCATACGGTTGCTTCGGTTTGAGTTGGGTCTATCACAAAAGGTGTTGGAGAGGCGTGCACTAGAAGCTGTACCCAAGGGGATCGAGTGCTTTATGGACAAGATGTGCAATGGTACAGCTACCCTGAGCAGCTCGTCTTTATTGACGAAACCTCTAAGAACGGCATGGATGCCATGCGTCGCTATGCATGGTCGAGAAGGGGTCAACGTGCTGTTGTGCAAAAAAGCACCGTTTGCGCGTGGAAATCGCGTTTCTATTCTGGCGGCATGTGATACAAGTGGTTTATCTCGCTGCGCACAACTCGAGTAACCTTCACAAGGCTCGAGTTTCACCGTGCTTTCGTTGCTTCAGTGCTGAAGCATTTGAATCCATGGTCCATGCCAAGATCCATTGTGCTGGATAATGCACGCATCCATATGTACGCAGAACTGGAGGAGGCGGTGCACTCATGCGGAGCAGTGCTATTGTTTCTACCACCTTATTGCCCACAATTTAATCCGATAGAAGTGCTTTTCGGACAACTAAAGCGATGGCTCGAACGACATGCAAACCTCGCGTTTGGATTGTACCCGGAGAAGGTGTTAGAAGTAGCAATGCCGGCCTGCGCACGCCAGGAACTAGACGGGGGTTGGCGCTGTTTCGACATTGCGGCTACGTAAACGGAGGGTTAGACGATGCTGTATTCCAACGAGACATTGATGAGCTGCAACAAGAGCCTGCGGGGATCGGTAGAAATACTGGAAAGTAAGAGCAGGAGTTATCAAGCGCCAAGGCGATGTCATAAACGAAATGAAAGGTTCATTTTTGATGATGTTGTTCAAAACCTCATATAATCTATGTCGTTCATGTCTTCACTAGGCTCTCGGGGAATTAAATGATGCAATACTCCTTCAGCCATGAGATTATGATTCGGCAACCCGAGCACCGCTCGAAGTTCTCGCACATTGATAAAGAGTTGCAGATCCGAAGAACCGTTGAGCCTCACGGTGATCGACTGGTATAGCGAGTCGACTCTCGTAACTTCGGTATCGGCTCGAACAGAGTCCAGATGTTGCATTTGTCTGAACGTGGCGTTTTCGGAGAGAGATGGCTCAGTTCCGTCGGGTTGTCGAGCGTGCGTCGTTTCCCAGTAGGTACGGGCAATAGGACCAACATGAATGTCGGAACGCTCCAGCAGATAGCCATCAATGGAACGGGCAGCATCCACGATTCTAGACGATGTTGCACGTCGAATTCCTACACCTTGAGTCTCCTTCTCTGCAAATACAAATAAGTCCAATGTGAAGGGACCGGTAGTCGTTTTGCGCTTGCTGTAGTGTCCTTGGGACACCCCGACGTAGTGTTTCCAGTTGTCAGCTGAGAGAGCAATCCACTCGGCTTGCTTCACACCAAGACTTGCCTTAAGATAAATAGTTTTATCAGTTCGAACCGTTTTCTTGTTATATGCCTGAAGAGCTGGAACAACAATCTGGGTGTGAAAAGAGTCCGTCTCTTCGTTGAACGTTAATGTCGGGTGGTCGGTGCTAAAATTAGTTGGGCTGGTCTTCGCAATTACACCGATCTTGATAGAAACGCAAGCAAGTGTCATCGTAGCCTTATAGTCAAATTTCTGCAATGCTGGCTGCGGAATGCCGTGAAGGCATCGGACATTCAGGTCGATAGACAAATAAATCGGCCCTGAAAATGCTTAAAATATCTCGGTCCATGGAGTCTATAAATATCTGCTTAAATCTGAGGAAGATCGTTCGATTCTCTGAAGCATCATCGAATTTATAAATAAAACAGAGGCCCATAGTATTTTTAATGGTGTAATTGATCGGATATATAATCGGATTAGACAATCGAACCGGTTTTCACAATAGTTAAAACTGAACTAAATAATATGGCCCGAGGACGCGATGTGGATCATGTATAAGAATACTATCAAGTTTTAGATCACCATCTCGTCCTGATGTCTCATTCTCGATCTATTTATGGGCCTTGAACACGGCAGCTTACCTCTATATATGGGTGATGGAGTTCCTTCGCGTCGGAGAATCGTTCGCGTTTTCACCATGGGGCGCAAGGCCAAGCACGTCGGCAATCTTACCTCTGAGCAGAAGAAAAAGATCTGCATATGGCAATCAGCGAAATCCAATAAGCATCGACGAGTTCGTTTGCGACCCGCAGAAGATGCCACCGAAATTGAATCAATTACCCGGGGAATTTCTAAAGGAGTCGATAGATGATATCTTTTTGAGCATGGCATCCGACGATACTGACAAAAAGGAGTCTGAAGACGAAATAGTCGAAGTGACAACGGAGCTGAGTACAAAAGAGAAGGTTGATGCGGTTCGAAATGTGCTGTTCATGTTATATGATCATCCAGACCTGCCCACCGGTCTTTGGACGCTGCAGTTTCGTGTTCGAGAGGATCGACGGGTTTAGAGAGAAGATGCAATGAGACCGACAACGATTACCAGCTACCAGTCGAGTTCAATTTTGACTACCGTCGAATGCCAATGAATTTGCATCAAGCGGACAAAAAAATTGGATTAACCGGACAAAATTTATCCATCGTGCCAGAGTCATGGGATGGATCATTTTGTCCACTTTTGCGTTCGGCATTTTTGCGCAAGCAACAGACATAATTTATCAATCTTACTTTTATTTTTGCCTACAAATACAATTTGACTTCGTCGTAGTCGTGTTCCTCTCCACCCATGTTGCGTCGCAGAGCATTCAGATTACACCCGCCGTTAGTCTTGAGCATCTACGTAGCTACTCTAGCATATCTGAGAGCATTTTTCACAGCCCTTCTCGTCGCCGACGGGGCTGGCCTAGCCCAGAAAGCCCCACAGCTGTCGACGCAAGTCGCTCGGCCTCATCCTGCTTCGCTGTCTGCCGTTCACGCCTCACAATTGCGCGTGCAGCTTGCCATGACTATGGGTGGGCATCTTCCAGCGCAGGGTCCACCGCCAAGGCAGCGTCTGCGCGCGGATGCCGCGATGGGAGCTCGCTTGGTCTTCCTCTCGCATGGCATTCTTCCTCCCGCGCAGTGATTTTAAATGTGTTGAAGCTCCATCCAGAGGTTGGAAAAAAATATTTATTGCCATTTTTGGCATTACAGACTATTGCCATATTCACTGCAGTGTTTCCGCTCACTGCAGTATCATATTGCAGTGGAGCACCAACGCGCAATTGAGAATTGCAATACCGAGAGCGCTCACAATATTGAACTGCAATATTATTTTTTATCAATACGCGTTGATCTGCGACGTGTGACGACTTGACTGACGCCTCCAGTTGCTGTAGGTAAAAGAGGATGGAAGCTGTACTGATTGGAATCGTGAACGGTTGGCCCTTATCCCTTTACCACGTCCACCATCCATTTCGTCTCTCCGTTGCCAGCATTGCATCACTCTCAGTGTCCGTTTTGAGCTCCTAGCGACACTCCAGTAGCGATGGCGCTTCCAAAGAACGTCGTCAAGCTTGACAGGGTGCCCAACGTTATCCAGCACTACTACAAAATCAGCCCAGCAAATGAACACGCGTACAAGTGCCGCAAATATGGGAATACACCCAAACAGAGCTGATCGTCTACAAGTGGATTGAGTGGGTGGTAATGCGCGATATACCGTATTCAGAGGTCGACAACCATGTGACAAGAGAGCTGGCAGGGTTGGAGTCGTCGGCTCATGTTTCTAGCAAGTCGGTAGTGACCTACATTCTAGCTCTTGTACCTCTGGTGGATAAAGAAGTTGCAGCTCGACTACCTCGCCGCATTGCAATTCAACTCGATGGGTGGAAAGACAACACGACGCACTATATCGCACCATTCGCGACCTACATGCACGACGGTAGTTGAAGCAATAAAGGCTGTTCATGCCCAGTAGGATTCTGTTGATAAGATGCCTCAGTTGGATATTGTAACTTCTTCTTCCAATACAGTATTGCAATATCCCTGTCACCCTGCAATTGATAATTGCCATACGAGCTCTTCTCGCAGTATGGTACTGCAGTGAATATTGCGATACGGCGTACTTCGCAATATATTTTTTCCAACCTCTGGCTCCATCAATCTGAAATAGACACACAGCGTGATCGATCTTTTAAGGGCTGAAGAGCAATGCATCATTTTGGCCCAATCCTTTTTCTGACCCTTGGCACAATGGATTTATTTTGTCCGGTTGATCCATTTTTTGTCCGCTTGATTCAAATTCATTGGCATTCGACGGTACTGGTTTTCACCCAAAACCGTATCAAGTTTGAAGTTTAGGGGTACTTTATCATCTTTTACCCATACATTTTACATCATGAACAACAGGATATCATGTTTTTCAGAGATCATTTAGTACGGGTTTGACTGCACCAGAGTGCCCAAATTCAGTGGCGGTAATTTCTGTCGGTACGGTACCGGTATGTTGCCAATCGAGAATGATGGTCTGATTGCGAATCATTCCTGACTACCTGTAAGTCACACGTAATCTCGTTTTACTACTGTGGTGGATGAGCCATTTTCGGCGTCAGTCCACCACCACAATCGAATCGGCTTGAACAATGGTGCGTCCGTGTTGAATTCCTAGTGGTGCTCAACTTCTTAGCGCTCACATACATGTCCCTTCAAATTTCCACAGGCATCTGTGTTTCTCGGTGATCTAGACGACTACATCCAGCCGTCACAGGCGTGTGTGAACCCGCTGTTCACGTCGGACACGGCGGCCAATCCCGACGCCCAACAGCAGAAGGGGCTGGCCAAGATCACGCTCGAGACGGAGCTCTCGGCCGCCGACTTTGCCGTGCCGCAGCCGGTCAAGCCCAACATCATCCGCACCAGCCAGCAGGAGAAGGCCACGATCTCGCTGGACGACTGCCTCGCGTGCAGCGGCTGCGTCACGTCGGCCGAGACCGTGCTGATCTCGCAGCAGAGCTACAAGGAGATGCTGGACGTGCTGACGGCCAAAACGTTCAAGAGCGTCGTGGTGACGCTGTCTCCGCAGTCGCGAGCGTCGCTGGCTGCACATTTTGAGATGCCAGTCGTCGCAGTGCACCGCAAGCTCGTGACCTTGTTCCGCAACCTCGGGGTGAACCTGGTGATCGACTCCACTTGCAGCGGAGACTTTGCGCTGCTCGAGTCCCGCGCAGAGTTCTTGCACCGCTACCGCAACCAACAGAAGACCAAGTGGTCGCGTCCGCCGTCGTCGGTGGCTGTCTCGTCCGCAACGACAGAGTACCTGGAACCCAACACAGCCGTCAACCCGCTGCAGGACCCTCTGCGAGCAATGCCCATGTTGGCCTCGTCTTGTCCTGGATGGATCTGCTACGCTGAAAAGTCGCAGCCAAATGCCATCCCGTTCATTGATACAACCAAATCCCCACAGCAAATCGCAGGTTCGCTCATCAAGCGCTTCGTGAGCGGTGAGCACGGTGTTGCTCGAACGAAGTATATCATGTTGCAGTTATGCCGTGCTTCGACAAGAAGCTGGAGGCTTCACGTAAAGATTTTCAGGACCCGGAGCACGCAACCAAGGATGTGGACTGTGTGCTTGCGACGACGGAAATTATCGGCTTGATCGGATCACTCGAAATTGATTTTGCGTCGCTGGAGCTCGCCAATCTTTCGCCAGAAGAGATCATGTTGAGTGGAGTTTCGGAAGACGGATCAAGAGTGTTGGGCAGCAGTCTAAACGCTAGCTCGGGCGGCCATCTCGAGCACATTTTCCGCTTCGCAGCTAAGGAGCTATTTAACGTGGTGATTGATGGTCCATTGGAGTACGTGACCGGACGTAACCCAGACTTCCGCGAGGTCACGTTGGTGGTGGAAGGCAAGGAGGTCCTTCAATTCGCAATTGCCTACGGTTTCCGCAACATCCAGTCGATTATGACGAAAATCCGTCGCAAAAGGTGTCCGTACCAGTACGTCGAAATCATGGCGTGTCCGAGCGGGTGTTTGAACGGTGGTGGGCAGATCAGGCCTAAGTCAACGCTTCTGTCATCCGAACTGCTTGACAACGTCACGACCCGTTTCCAAGAGCTCGAAGTACGCAATCCCATTGACAACTCTGCCGTGAAATACGTTTATGAGAAGTATTTGGGCGGAGTCCCGTTTTCGGAGGCGGCGCGCTCGGTGTTGCATACACAATACCACGCTGTCCCGAAGCTTGAGCAGTCCAATCCGTTGGGCATTAAATGGTAGACTGAATTGACCACGGGCGCTTCTTGCGCTCTAGCAAACACTTTTTTATTTTTTGTGCTACCTACTTTTTGTCTGGCGCTTGCTGCTATTAGCTAGCTTCCGCTGTTCGCATCCTCCTCCTTACACATACAGATCTTCAGGTTCGGACAGAATTTACAAGTCCTTCCGGGAGGCCTGCGATGTGATGGCCACAGTCTCCTTGGCCTGGTGGCCCACGTGCACGGGGCAAAGGACGTTGGACTCGTCAGACTTGTGCTGGCCGTCCTTCACACCCCACAGGTTCTCATGAATGCAAAAATCCCGCAGAGTGTGGCGAATACCGCGCACCTTGGAGACCAACCACGCGGACATAGTGCTCTCCTCGTAGGCGACCGTAAAGTCCTCTGGCTGGTAGTTCTCGACTTCACCCAAAAGGCCTCGCGCCATAGGTTCGTCTCCTTCTTGGCCTCGACCTCCTCCTCGTCCATCCACTGCTGGCTGTGCAGCACCATGCACCCCATGATGACAGGCAGGTACCAAAGCGATGTCAAGAAGACCTTCTGTGCAGTGGCGTTGCTGGGGTTCGCGTAGAACTTGTGTGCCAGGTAGATGGCGTACGCATTCACCACGGTGCCCTCCACCGCGAACATGTAGCTTGTAGCGTCTGTGAGCGCAGCCACGATCGGAATCGCCCCCATGTAGTACGAGTAACGAAGCGCCAACGTGGCACTTCTGGATCCCGTGGGGTCGTTGCACGCCACCATCTTGTATCCGCCGCGTCCGTAGTCCTTGCGCGACCGCCAACTGAGCGCGAAGAAGTGCGGCATCTGCCAGCAGAACATCAAGTACGCATGGAGCGCTGCCTCCGGTGCCAGCACCGTGCCAGTCGCAGCCGCCCAGCCCATGATCGGCGGGATCGCTCCCACCACGGAGCCGACCCACGTATTCCACTCGCTGCGCATCTTCAAAGGCGTGTAGACGAGCGAGTACAGTCCGATATTGAACGCGCCCAGCGACGCCACGAGCGGACTGCAGCCCGCCGCCAAGATGGCCGTACTGGCCGTCGCCGTGGCAGCTCCGAAGGCCAGCGCGTGCGGCATGGTGATGCGGCCCGAGGGCAGCGGGCGGCGGTGCGTTCGCTGCATCTTGGCGTCCAGCTCCACCTCCCAGCACTGGTTGAACGTGTTGGCGGACGCCGCCGCGAGCGACGTGCCGACGGTGGCGGCGGCGAACGAGCCCCAGGAGATGGGGCCGCCCGCCATCAGGAAGCCTGCGCCCGTGGTCAGCACCACCAGCGCGCTAAGACGCGACTTGGCCAGCTGGCTGTAGATCTTGGCGCGCTCTTTGAGCGGCATCGTCAGCGCATTGTGGAGCGGCGCCACGTCGGGCGACGCGACGTCGATGGCCGTGGCTGCGGCCTTGGCCACCTCGGCAGTAGGGCGTGTGGACAGCATGCGGATCACTTGCGGAGACACGCGCAGCGCCGAGCGACGGCCGTGCGAAGCCGCGAGCAGCGCCACGCGCGCGTGTGGAGCGGAGACGAGCGAGAGCATGGCGAGAGAGGGAGGAACGAGTGACCCACTGCCACCGCCGAGCCCTCTTCGGTTCTGGGCGCCGTGATTGCCTGACTGCAATGGTCGGCGCGTGTCTTTGACCTCCTGGTGGTGCGGCCGGATTGTAGGGCCACGACCGAGTGTACCGCTCGGATGGTACCGAGGCCTGGCCATGGCGAGAGGGCAGTGTACGGTACCGGTATCATCCCGGTGTTGAAGCGCGCTTCAACTTCCTGGTCAAGAGTCAGAGGCTGCAGGTGTGGGGACTGATTGATATTGAGCACAGCGTTATTTTGCATCCATCTTGTGTGTGGGATACAGTTGGTGCAATGAAGCGAGCTAGTGGTGGTAAGTCAAGTGGTTTGATTCGTTTACATGATGTATGTGAAGGACTACCGAGAAATTCGCCAGTCGAGCTCATTACTATTATTCGGGAAGCACAGGCACTAGGCAAACAAACCCCAATCCCCATCGAAGGCAGGAGGATTATCCTGTCGCCTCAAGCACAAAAGTATCGAGACTCTCCATGCAACGTGATGCGCGCTGATGAACGCTGTCCTTGTTGGGCACCGTTTCACGCGATGTTTATTATGGGCGTGGGTTGAGCTCGTTAAAGTCCCTTTAGTGTTGATGCGAATGGAAGCAGAGCTGCGGGTTGTCTGAAGTTTGAGCTGGTGACGGCTTCTGTCGCAACGCCATGTCGGAAAATGTGCAGGTCGCGGTGCGCGTCCGCCCGTTCAACGAGCGTGAAAAGTCCATGGAGAGCACGTTCTGCATCCGTAAGAGCTGCAGAATTCTATTACTCGCAAGCTCGTAGTTGACGAGTGGTTCTGTAGGTATGGTGAGGGAGACGCAACAGACGATTATCACGGACCCAGAGACAAACGCAGAGAAAGTTTTCACGTTCGATTACAGGTACCTTGCGTATCGGTATCCCCTGACTCGAGCAACTTGGGTGTACTGATTCGTTTGTGGTTCTATATCGGCTATAGTTACAATAGTGTTGCTCCTCCATCCGATCCTGATCATGCTTCACAGCAAACAGTGTGGGAAGACATCGGTGTCAAGGTTTGTTTAAACCAGAGGAATCGTCATGGCGCAGATCCTAATCAAATAGCGATATGCTGCGATCAGGTACTTGAGCACGCGTGGAATGGCTTCAACGTCAGTCTGTTTGCATACGGCCAAACGGGTACGTTGGTCCCATCCAATAACAAAGGCTGGTCGGTATGGACTCAAGAACGGTGTGTACTCAATAACGTGTGATCATTGCAGGCGCTGGAAAGTCATTTTCAATGGTGGGCTATGGAAGTGACAAAGGCATTATTCCCAAAGCTTCCGAGGTAATATTCCAGCGAATTGAAGAGAGCACTGGGGGAGTGACGTTTAAAGTTGAGGCGAGTATGATGGAAATCTACAACGAGCGAGTGAAAGGTAAGCCTAAGCGATAAAGTATTGCGTATGGTAAGGTAGAATGTCAGGTTGATAACGCTGCTGTCCTGCACTAGATTTGTTCAATCCGTCGCTCGATAACCTTAAGGTCCGCGACCATCCTAGCCAGGGCCCATACGCTGAGGGTCTTACACGAAGTGCAGTTTCTTCCTACTCCGAAATCGACAGAGTACGTATTTACTTCATATGTGGTATTTTCATCGTGCTAGCCTACTTACCACCGGACGATACGTGTAACTTATTGCTCTTGCATCTCAAAGTTGATGAATGCTGGCATTCTCGCACGAACGACAGCATCTACAAATATGAACGCCACAAGCTCGCGCGCGCACACAATATTCCAGATTATCGTCACTCAGTCAGAGCTTAATCCGACGACAGGCAAAATGATGGACAAAGTAAGCCGAATCAACCTTATCGACCTTGCTGGCAGTGAGCGAGCGGCTAGCACAGGGGCTACCGGGTCACGGTTAAAAGAGGGAGCTGCTATTAATCAGGTATGAGTCTCGGTTTGCACTCGATGTTATTGTTGCTTTATATAAGATGACTCTAACCTTTGTCTACCTAAGTCTTTGTCAGCTCTAGGAAACTGCATTTCTGCCTTGGCAGATCTTGCAAACGGCAAGAAAGTGTTAGTTCCATATCGAAATTCCAAGTTGGTACGTATGCACACTTCATCACGTTATTACATCGCCAATGAAGTTCAAGACAAATGACATACGACCGCTGTGCTTGTAAAGACCCATCTTCTAAAGGATTCTCTTGGTGGAAACTCAAAAACGATCATGATTGCTGCATTGAGTCCTGCTAGTATCAACTATTCGGTGAGAGAATGCTAATGCGCTCCCTGGAGTATCACCGTTCGATGGGTAACGATATGTTTATATTTCTAGGAAACACTAGGCACCTTGCGCTACGCTGACAGAGCCAAGCAGATTAAAAACAAGGCCATCGTAAATGAGGATCCCAACCAAATTCTCATTCGTCAGGTATGTACAACAGCTGCCTAACACCCCAAAAGCAAGACTTGGTTAGGCTCACCAATTCCTGGTGTGGTTACAGCTGAAAGAGGAATTAGAAATGCTTCGGAAGTCTATGACGGAGAACATGGACGCTCGACCTTCTTCTAGAGGGCTGAGTATTGGTGGTACAGACGGCGAACTAGGGTCTTGCTCACCTCGAATAAATACTGCTCGGGAGCGAGAATTAGCGGCTATCCGAGAGCAGCTCGAGGAAAACCAGCGCCTGCTTCAGGAAAGCGAGGTACACTTGCATTTCATTTTATCAGTTGCTTGAGGAATTGCTCTGCTAATATCTTGTCGATACCAGAAAACGTGGAATGAGAGGCTTAAAGAAACAGAAGAGCTCGCTCGGAAACGTGAAGAGCAGCTTAAGGTTCTTGGCCTGGTCAGCAATGCAAATGAGCTGAAGGAGAAGGCAGTGACGGTAAGAAAGCAAATTATTATCGTATAAGATGCGTGTCGTGACCTCAAAAATTTACTCAATTATCCCACCAGAATCCTCATCTTCTCAACTTGAATGAAGACCAACAAATGTCGGAGAAGCTGGTTTATTTCATAAATACTGGTGCAAATAAGGTGGGCCGGATCGATGCAAGCGAAGAACAAAATATCGTTGTCGGTGGGCTTGGTATCATGAAAGAACACTGCGTGATAACTCGAGATGAGCCGAAAAACACGGTCGAGGAAGACCCCAAGATCGAGAACATAGATTCACAGCCGAATCGCTTCACAATTTTCATTAAGGGATGCCAAGGCGCAAAGGTATTTGTAAATGCACAACAGCTGAAAGACGGCGACGAAGTAGAGCTGCATCACTGCGACAGATTGATTTTGGGAAATTCGAACGTATTCCGGGTGTGTAGAGAGCTCTGCATCGTTCCTGTCATTTACAAGCGACCGATGGACCCACTAACGTTAATGGTATTGAGCAGGTTGTCATTCCATCGGCGCGTCCACAAAACCCCACAACTGAAGAACTTGCCCACGAGTCACG
Organism: Phytophthora constricta; assembly: GCA_011947335.1. Lineage (NCBI taxonomy): Eukaryota > Oomycota > Peronosporomycetes > Peronosporales > Peronosporaceae > Phytophthora > Phytophthora constricta. The sequence continues at coordinate 113,838 of JAAVTI010000714.1, forward strand.
GTTTGATTGGCAATGTGCTATGAAAGAGCTGAACAGCAAGCAAATTCAAGCAGCTCTGGAGCTTGAAGAGCTTGCTGAGAAGGAAAAGCGAGAAATGGATGTCCGTATGAAAAAGATGGAGGAAATGTACGTTGGGACTTGTCTGCTGCATTATTACTCTGTTTGTGCTAGTACTAGCGAGAATCACGAAACATTTATTTATTTATTTGAATTGGCAGGATGCAATTGGAGCAGAAACTTGCCGACGAGAAATTAGGCAAACAGCGAGAAGAGTGGGAACATCACGTGCGTGCATTGAATGAACAAATGAAAGCAAAGGAACTCGAAATCAAGAACCAAATGCAAACCGAAGGCGACAATGACAAACGAAAACTTGCGGAGCAACTAGCTCAGCAAGAGACCAAATTGGCTGAAGAGCTTGTTAAGGCAGAGATCTCGTTCGAGAAAAAGCAGCAGGAACTAGTACAGAGGCAGAAAGAGCTCGAAGCCTCGCTGCAAAAGCAGATGCTCGAAGCCAAAGTACTCGGATCCCAAAAAGAGCGAGAGCGGGTCGAGCGAGCGAGATTTGATAACCTACTGCTGCAGTCCATTCCTCTGGTGAACGAAGCAAACTCAATCGCCGACGAGTTACAGAAGCAAACTCTTTTCACGTTGCGACTTGTCACCTGTGGTCCAGCACTTTCAGCTCTTGCATGCAGAGCAGAGTCTCTCGAAGATGAAGAACTTACCATCAGTAACGGCATCGGAGCAGAACTGAAAGTCGAGGTGAACTTTCAGGAGTCTGGAACATTTCGTAGCGTTATGTGGGACATCGAGCAATTCCATGCAAACGTGTACGTCATGCGTGAAATGTATCAAACTTTCATTGAGCACAACCGCTTGCCCACGTACATTGATACGTGGAAAAGCACTTACGGAGATGACTGTGACCCATTTTACGATCCACCTCGGCCCCAGTTAATTGGGAAGAGCTTTGTTTTCCTCAGAAATCTACTGTTTGGCTGCAAGATCAACGAGTCGACTTCGATTTTCAATCACATGGGCGAAAACAGTGGAAACCTGAAATGTGAGATCACCCTGACCATTTTATCGCACGAGTGGCAGGCATGTCAGCACCGCCTAGTTGAGAACTGTCCTGAAGATGTGGGAACACTTGCTCTTCCGACGCTTAATGACTTTATTGGATCGAACTTGCGGGTGAACATTTTTGTCGAGAGTCTGCGCGGGATTCCCGGAAAGCTATGCAAAGATGCGTACGTGAGTTTTGTGTGGAGCTGTGGCGATGAGCAGCAAGTCGAGTCGGCGGAGCACAAATCAGTGCCAACGGCTTCTCCATCGGTAGACCCTCTACTCGACTTTAACGTCGTTGTTGAGAGAACGATCACGCCTGAGCTGATTGCATTTCTTCAAAACTCACCTCTTGAGTTTAACGTGTATGGAATTGTACCAAGTAGTAATCTTAACAAGGTGGCATCTCGCGCGGTTGATCTTAAGAGCACTTCATCAACGACAAAGCTCTTGGCTGCAGATGGTTCTGTACAATTTTACGATGCTGACAAGAACGGCCGAAACACACTACTTAGTAAGAAGAAGTCCATTCGACGCCGTAAGGGAAAACCAATGGACGAGGATGATACCGACACACTTTTGCAGCAATGTCGAGAGCAGCTCGCTGTCCAGGAGAAAACGTTGGCGGAAAATACGATAGAGCTTGAGCACACAACTCAAGAAGTAGCTAACCTCCAGCAATGGCTCGACTTGGAGCGAACTCAGAATGCCGATTTGCGCAACACTTTGGAAAGTCTTGAAAGAACCAACAAACTATTGAAGGCGAAGCTGGAGAATCAAATTCTAAAAGAGACGGCTGGTATCTCAACACCAGGCGTAGCCCACACTACATCAAGAAGTGCTGCCACCAGCGAACCGCTTCCTGCAACCCTTCCCAACACCGTAGAAAGTAAGCCTCCTGTCACGATTCCAAGACTTTCAGACGACGTGGTTCGTACATCAATTCACAATTACCAAAAGGTCCCCGTTATACTCAAGGAACGAACACTGACAGCTACAAGAAGGAAGTCTCGAGCGGAGGTAGATCGTCTGGTCAAGGAAACCGTGTTTGAAAATGTTCATAACAGAGCCGCAGAAGTAGCGATGGCGGATGGTGAAAAGCCTCCACCACCGGAACCAACTATGACAAAGCCGGATGCAGAACGAGAAATGCTAACCGATGCACGATCGACTAAAGATGGTCGAACTCAGATGGTCAACTTCGATGTGCCACTCGCCGGTCAGCGCAGTGTTCGCGCTAACGGCTCCATGGAAATTGCGACAATGAACACATACCCAGCATTGCCTAGTAACTCGGACGACGGCGAGGCTCCTGTATCTGCGAATGAAGCATCCGAAGGCCCCACCGTCCCCAAAAGAATGGAAAAGCCACGAAAAAGTGATTGCAGTGTCATGTAAGGCATTCCGTTCGTGCTCCTGTATAGCGAACATAGTATATTGATCTACGAGCCGCACCCAAACGTTCTTCCATCGGAGCGCTGGGGCGGTGTTTACTATGGAACAGAGCAAAGTGGCAGATTCGCAGCCCAGCCACCTGCAATAAATATGTAGCATCCTCAGCTCGGCAATCAGTTTGGGGATGATGAGCGAGAGTACTTAAACCGGTTTGAAACCCGCGACGGGATGAACTTCCGGAGTGACCGCCAGCTCTTGGTCTTCGTCATGTGCGAGACAGACCGCCTGATGGAGCTTTCACGGCCCTGACGGAAGTCGTGCAACGTCCCGCGGTACACGCTGCCACGGGAGAGGTCTTCCACCTTGACATCAAAATTGGAGAAGTGAGCTTGGGTCAACTCGGATGCCTGCTCAAGCGCCTCAACCCACTCGCGGCCGGCCGCGTGGTCCTCTCGGTTGTACAGATGCAGCTCCATATCTTCACCGTAGGGGTCCTCCACCTGCAGAACCCCTTCAACGGATCGGTACGAGTGAGCCACCGCGATCTGCACGAGCGGTGACGGCCGAACCTTCTTGGACTGACGCTGGTTGTTGCGGTAGAGCAGCAGGAACTCGTTGCGCAGCACGGCGTAGACCTTGGTGTACCGCTCGGACCCGGTAACGGCACCGCTGTCTTCATGACGAGCCCAGTACATCCATCCCTGGATGTGAATGCCTTGCGGCAATGGCGACGTGATTTGCGACGACGACGCCGTCGAGACGGTGCTGCTTAGCGACCGAAACGAGTCCCGCGACTGGCGCAGTGTGCGCGGCGCAGTTGAGAGCTCCGCTGAAGTCGACGGCGTGCAGCAGAACGTCTCGCTCCCGCGAGGCAGGCACTCGACCGTGAAGCGAGGCGTTTGAGGCACATCGATGAACGACGCGCAGGTGCGTCGCAGCCCCAAGCTCTGCCTGGAGCCTGCGACGAAGAACTGCTGCGAGAACAGAGAGTACTTGGAAGGCGGGCCGTCCATTTCCCAGGTCGATCACTGCGCGTGGTCGAGGAAAATGAGTGGCCAACTCCACTCTAGAGAGCAGAACCAAGTTCGCCGGCTTCGAGGATTCGACAAATGACCGTATCGCGGTGGAGACCCGTGCTGTGTACTACTTGCGGGCCATGGAGCGTGCTGCTGCGTAGGTTAACTGCTGTGGCAGCAATCTGGCTCGCCGAGAAAGGCCTTTCAAGCTTTCTCTCCCGCCATCGGCTTTCGCCATGTGTAATTGAAGACCGGTTCAACGCGGAGAGAAGGACGAGGCGGTGGTCAGAGCGGTGGCAAGGCTTTCAGGGGCGATCATGTGGTCGAGCAGAGGGCTAACCAGATGTCTCGCGTTGCACGCCGTGTCATTTGTGGAATAATGTAGCGGCGACCGTGGTCTTAGCTCCTTTCGAGCCGCAGTCCAGCGTAGTGCTGCGGTACACTGGCGCAATGATGATTTTACCAGGCGAACGTTGTTTGTCAACGATAGCGTTTGTGGCCCCGAGTTGTCGAGTCGTCCTCCTCCGCAAGGTCAACTGCTACCGGCGTCTGTTTCGCTGAGACCAGCTGAAGTTAGCGGACACCAAAGTGCGACCGGAAGAGCTGGCACCACTGTCGCTACTGTATGCAGCTTTATCAACAGCTGCGGAGGGAACCCGGCCAAGCTGCACGCGATGCGATGAAGCAGCAAACAAAAGATCGCGGATATGCGAAAGTCCATCGGATGCCTTGGCATGTTTTACCGCAGCACAATAGCAGGCTATTATCTATCTACAACGCATTCATTTTCTCCATTTCCGTTGTCTCCATCGCTGCTACCTCTGCCCCGTCCACGATGAGTATTCATCTGTGCTTTAAGTATATCTTCCACCGGTGCCGCCCGAGAGGCTCATGCGACTGATCTGGCCCAGGTACTCCGAGTAGGAGTAGGAGCCGCCGCTGAAACTGGCCCGGTCTTCTACTAACTTCCAGAAGAAGCGGCCCTCCGCCGGATCGCCCTCCCGCATGATCACCACATTCTGGTAGGGCAATCTCTCTGCGCGAATAGCTGACAAGATAGCGTCCACACGGCGGCTCATGTCGTCATGCGGGACCAAGAGCTTCAACTGAGCAGACAAACCACCAAAAAGTCAGGACGTGAGTAACATCATCTCCCATGAGTCACTGGGCTGGCACGTAATTCTTACCTGGCTGCAGTCCACGCCCTCCATGGAAGCAACGCCGAAGAGGCTAGTCAGAGCTCAGGCAGAACTGAGCGCCCCACCCAAAGGTAGAGGCTCAGTGTGTCATCCAGCAAGAAGACCCCGTCGCACTGCAGCCGCTCGATAGACAGATTAATAACCGGCGGAAGCACAATAGATTTGGCACTAGCACCCTCTGATCCTTCATCACTTGGCTGGTCTTCCGCTGCAGGCAGCCCAGCCTCAGGAGGCATATTGTGTAGAGCAAACATGCGCGGGTAGATAAATACCCGAGACAGCTCGACAGGCATATTGTTAAGCTACAGATGCGCACGAGTGCTAGATGTTAGTCAAATGCTCCAAATAATAATCGATAGACGGTTGTAGATAAACATACCTCATACTGCAGGAATGTGCGCTCATCCACATTCAAATCAGTTCCACCACGGAGTGTCGAGTTTTTCAGAAGAGACATCTGCAGACATAGCACACGAGGTCAGCAGTGCTGTGAACAATGAATATACGAGTCTACAACGACTGTGCACGTACAACATAGAGAGGCAAAAGTTGTAGGGACTCCGGAAGGTGTAGTTGGTATCCCGAAGCTTGCTTAGCACCATAGGCACCAGAAGTGCGGTACGCACGCACGATATCGGCGCACTGTGCCTGCAGGCGCGAACGGCCACTGTCCAGACCCGTCTTGAGTGCCGTCTCCAATGCATGCTTGGCCATGATATTGCACAGCGCATCCTGATCAACCTGGCGGAACAACTCCGCGAACACTACAAACACAACCTTGGTCAGCACCTAAAAGTTGTTCTGCACAAGGCAGCTAGGCTGCAGAATAACGTACGCTTGGTGACAGGAATGCAGACCGTGTGTACTCGGATACGACGTTCGCCGCCCGAATTTGTGTACAATAGGCCAGCCTGTACGGAAATCGTCGAGGATGTCAAAAGTGCATCGCTGTGCGTAATTTCCACGGCGAATGTGGAATCGGCGTTGCACGTCGGAAGCGCCAAAAGGTCCGGTCCGCGCAAGAAGAAGTTGCCGTAAAGTTGGCAAGGCGCATGCCCTTCGTACAGCGCACACGCATGACCGCCTCCCACGCTGTTTCTCGTACTAGAGAATGCGCCAGCTCTCTACGGAACTTCTCTCCATCGCGCTCTGCATTGAATGCCGGGTAGTAGTACACCTGACCTGCCGAGTACTTAGACAGTGAACCTACCACACCACAAATAATTCACACATCAGCACCCGAGTGTACTCCAGCGTCTAAAGAGTGTGGTAGCCTTACCCATGGACGCTACGTCCGTGTACATCGAAGAGAACAGGAACATATCGACGCTCACTTGCTGGCGGCAGAAGTCAATAGCATTCGTACGGTAGAACCTACAAAAATGCACCCCACAATTTACAATCAGTACGAGGGTGTGCCTTGAGAAACAATCATTCTCTAATAAACAAGCGTGTAGAACTCTACTTACGTGTCCACAGGTTGCAGCAGAGTGTGTTCCTTGTCTGTCCCGTACATGCGAGGGTTTTCGCGATTCCGGAGCGCACCTTGTCCCGTTGACGGCAGTGAAGACTGGAAAACCATCATTTTTCCACCGATCGAAGACTATATTTTCACAAGTAACACAGAAGCAAAATGCCAGACGATATCAGTACCGCTGCTACAGTCACGATTACCTGGCGCAATAACCACAGTAAGCGTACCATAAGCTTAAAAGCAACACGGATAGCAGGTCCGAGCGCAGTTTCAGCAGAGCGCGAGTTTTGGTGGATCGTCGGCAGGGTTTCAAGCAGCATCTCAACGACCTCACGTGAGTCGCTTAGGTTCACAAGCAACTCATCGGGAATAGGGATGAAAAGCTCGTCTAGGTCAGCCACCACCATCATTTGAGGGGCCTTCAGTGTCGACTGCAAATGCACAATTTCGATCACATACAATTCGTTAACGACCGTAATGGCAATAGACCAAACGAGCAAAATCCATCATGTACGAACCTTTAGGTTGTAGAAGTGAATGGTATTGTCGTACGTGAGAAACCCGATACGCGTGCGCGGGGCACCAGGAAGGTTGTCAAGTTGCTCCCTGATAGTGTCCACTGCAATCTGCACAGACCCTGACGCTACCGCAGTGGCCGAAACATCAATGACAAACACGTAGCAGGGTGGCTGCGGTGGGCGCATCATGTACTCCGAAGGCGCGATAATTTCCACGCTACCCGCGTTAAGCTCCGGGCGTTCATCGCGGTCCTGGCGCTGCTGGTTGGCGCCGAGGTGACAGAAGTAAGAGCTAGCCACATCATTGGACACGCCACAGAGGTTGCAACGCCATCGACGACCGTTATCCACCCACTGCACAAACGGGTTCATGTAAGTTCGGCAGTGACGGCATCTCACAACGCCAGAAGGGCCGAAGTTCACTACGTCAATGTCATCTCTCTCCTCAGGCGGTGCCAACGGCCGGATTATCACACCGTACGTAAGCTTCGACTTGTTTGCGTGGTCAAGTGAGTGTGGCAGCGAGTTCACCGTCAGCCGCATGAATCGGGGGTCGCACTGCGCTGCTATCATCTCCTCCGTAAGAGGAGACGCCTGTTGCACCTGCTGTCCCTGGAACCCGCCTGGCTGGGCGCCATATCCATCTGCACAATCCAATCATTGCAAATCACAATCAGTCTCTTCAACATCAACGCTACCAGCACAGCCGCAAGGATAACGCACCTCCCATCATATCTGACGGTTGCTGGAAGTTGCCGCTCGGCAAGTTGTTGTAGGCAGTCGCATTAGGCTGGTTCATCATTGGCTGCTGCTGGTTCATCGGCGGGGCCTGCTGGTTCATCGCAGGCGGAGCTCCCATGGCTGCTCCCATGGGCGGGGGCGGGGCGCCTCCCATCGGCGGCGGTCCTCTGGGCGGCCCAGCAGCTCCAGGCGTGGACGGCGCCAGTCCCATATTGGCGAACTGCGTGTTGAGTCCGTTCTGGGCGTTGGGAGGTCCCTGCGGCGGAGGTCCCACAGCTCCCGGCGGCGGCGGGCCGCGCATCATCGGCTGCGAGTTGGGTGGTCCACCTCTTGGTGGTCCGTAGCCGCTGCCGCTCATGGGCGCCGCGTTATTGGCGAACTGCTGCATGGGCGGGGCCGGCGCCGAGGGCTGGCTGGCGGGGCCCGAGAAGCCCCTCGGCGGGGGCGCGAAGCCGCGTCCCGCGCCCATCTGCGGCTGGCCCGGGGGTCCGTTGAGGCTGCCGGTAGACGGCGGGCCGCTGCGGGCGAAGGCGGGGCCGCCGCTGCCCGAGAGCGGCGCGTTGACCTGCGCCGGGTTAAAGGGGCGGAAGGGGCTGGCTCGCGGCGGCTGTTGCTGCGGCTGCGGCTGCGGCTGCTGGGGAGCCCCTGGCCGCCGTACGGCTGGTACGGGGGTGGTTCATGGTCTCGAGTCGGTCGGGAGCTGCGTCGTGCCTCGCTCGACACCTCGCCTCGGGAGCTTTCGGATATCGCTGCCACGCGGCGTTGTGGGCAAATTTACGTTATTTTTCAGAACTTCTGAAACATGCAGTTGTCACTCTCTCGAGGGTCACCCATCACCCCGAATGAGTGACCTACTGCTTCAACGCATCCCTTCAAGCGCCGCACACATATCAACTCACTCTGGATCAGCGGACAAGACGCCATGGCCCTGGAGAAGACGCCCATGCTGGGCAGACCGACCTCTCGCCGTGACACGAACAGCCCTCTCCTGCAACTGCTGCTCGCGACCGTCGGTCTGCTGGCTGCGCCGCTCATCCTGCTCGCCGGCACCTTCAGCCGCACCAACACCTCGCCAGCCTCGATCTCAAGTCAAGTGGTGACCAGCAACTCCGTCAGCCAACAGTTGCCCGCAGTTAACGATGAGGCCATGCCGACGGATCTGCTGGACCAGTGTGAGGAGAAGTTCTTCGCCCAGACGCTCGACCACTTCGACGTCGGAGCGCCCACGTACCAGGAGCGATACTTTGTCTGTGACGAGCACTTCCGACCGGGAGGTGTCATGTTCTTCTACGTGGGCAACGAGGCCGACGTCGAGCTGTACCTGAACCACACGGGGCTCATGTGGGAGAACGCGCAGGAGTTCGGCGCCATGCTCGTGTTCGCGGAGCATCGGTACTTCGGCAAATCGGTGCCGTTCGGCACGGACGTGACGAAGCACATGCAGTACTTGTCGACGGAGCAGGCGATCGCGGACTACGCGGTGTTGATCACGTACTTGAAAGAGGAGTACAAGCGCGACGTGCCGGTGATTGGCTTTGGTGGTTCCTACGGCGGGATGCTGGGGTCGTGGTTCCGCATGAAGTACCCTCACATCATTGACGGGGTGGTTGCGGGATCGGCACCTATTTTGTCGTTTCTGGGAGATGAAGTGCCGCTGGACAAAGGATCCTTTGAACGTATCGTGACGTTTGATGCCTCTCCTGAAGCTGGATCGGCGCCAAATTGCGCGCAGAACATTCGTCGGACGTGGCCAGGTATGAAAAAGCTAGGAGCGACGGAGCAAGGGCGTCTGCTACTGAAGAGGGCTTTGTCTCTTTGTGACGATGTAAAACTCGAGTCTGAGGAAGATGTGGATGGAGTCAGAGACTGGGCCAAGTCAGCTTTCGACTACATGGGCATGGGCAACTACCCGTATCCGTCATCCTATATCATGAACGGCGTGAGCGTGTTGCCTGCGTACCCCGTGCGTGTAGCGTGTTCGTTCGTGGCTGACGATTTTGCAGCGGATGACGATGTCGGACTTTTAACTGCATTCTCTAAGTCACTGGGCGTGTACTACAACAGCACAAAAGACCAGGAATGCTACGAGCTTAGTGCGTCTTCTGATGAATCGGCTATGGACTCGGACTTCTGGGACTACATATTTTGCGCCGAGATTTACCAACCGCAAGCCGTTGACGGGGTGAACGACATGTTCTGGCCGGTTCCGTGGAACTTTACTGCTGACAACGAGAACTGCAAGAACGAATGGGGCATCGAACTTCGTCCTCTTTGGGCTACCACGCAGTACGGGGGACGCAAGGCCCTGAAAGCAGCGAGCAACATCGTCTTCAGCAACGGCAATTACGATCCATGGTCGGGTACAGGTGTGCTGCAAGACTACTCGGACTCCGTCATTTCCCTCACTGTTGACGGTGGTGCTCACCACTTAGATCTCATGTTCAGCAACAAGTTGGACACCCCGTCTGTCCTGGCCGTGCGTGAGGCTGAGAAGGAGCACATGCAAAAGTGGGCACGCGAGTTCTACGAGCACAAAGCTGCTGTAGCCAGCGAATGAGAGTACATATTGTCATGGGAGAGAAGGGCTGAAGCAATTGGTGACGTAGCAGCAGTGGAGATGTAGCATTTCAGTCGCTTTGTACAAACGCAGCATCACACGATGATTGGCAATATTGGTTGAAGTGTAGCACGAACACTCATCAAATGCGGCAGCTGGTATCGTGCTTTCGATTTGCTCATTTGTGAAGCGATGTCAAGCGAGGAGAAAACCCCAATGCTGGAAGATGGCGGCGAAAGCGGCCCGACTGCTGCTTCACGCAACGGCAGGACGAAGTTCTCGAAAGTCATCGTGCTGCTTGCCGCTGTCGTGACGCCAGCCTTGCTACTCTCCAAGATACAAGACGTGACAACGTCACGTATTGCTACGGACCGAGACGATATGCTTTCGACAAATGATGCATTCGCTATGCCCGATGAGCTACGCGCTGATATTGTGCCGACGGACCTCCTGGGCCAGTGTGAGGAGAAGTTCTTCGCCCAGACGCTCGACCACTTCGACATCGGAGCGCCCACGTACCAGGAGCGATACTTTGTCTGTGACGAGCACTTCCGACCGGGAGGTGTCATGTTCTTCTACGTGGGCAACGAGGCCGACGTCGAGCTGTACCTGAACCACACGGGGCTCATGTGGGAGAACGCGCAGGAGTTCGGCGCCATGCTCGTGTTCGCGGAGCATCGGTACTTCGGCAAATCGGTGCCGTTCGGCACGGACGTGACGAAGCACATGCAGTACTTGTCGACGGAGCAGGCGATCGCGGACTACGCGGTGTTGATCACGTACTTGAAAGAGGAGTACAAGCGCGACGTGCCGGTGATTGGCTTTGGTGGTTCCTACGGCGGGATGCTGGGGTCGTGGTTCCGCATGAAGTACCCTCACATCATTGACGGAGTTATTGCGGCGTCTGCCCCCATTCTGTCGTACTTTGGTGACGAGGTGCCTTATGATATTCACAGGTGACGACTTTCGATGCCTCTCCAGAAGCCGGGTCTGCTGAAATCTGTGTGCCAAACATTCGCCGTGTTTGGCCGACGATGCGAGCTCAGCAAGACCGACGACGGTCGTCGCAATTGAAAGACGCGCTACTGCTCTGTGAAGACACCCCTTTAGACTCTGAAGCAGATAATGAGGTGTTGATGGCATGGGCGAGGGACGCTTTCGACTCCATGGCCATGGGGAACTATCCATACCCATCGTCCTACATCATGAACGGTCTCAGTGAACTCCCAGCCTACCCGATGCGCATGGCTTGCTCGCATGTTAAAGACAGCTTCCCTACTACAGAGGATGGCGACGTGAAGTTGCTGCGAGCCTTCTCAAAATCAATTGGCGTGTACTATAACAGCACCCACGACCAAACTTGCTTCGAGCTGAAGGCACCGTCAGCCGAAGACGCAGTTGACAGCAACTTTTGGGACTACTTGTACTGCGCTGAATTGTACGGCCCTACGACAACCGATGGTGTCTTTGACATGTTTTGGAGCGCGCCCTGGATTTCTCGTCGGACAACGCGAGTTGCCACGAAGAGTGGGGCATCGACGCGCGCATAGCTTGGCCGACGATTCACTACGGCGGGCGTCGTTTTCTGGAGGCTGCGAGCAACTTGGTCTTCAGCAACGACAATTACGATCCTTGCTCGGCGACGGGAGTTCTGCAAAACTATTCGTCGTCGGTTGTTGCTGTGCATATCGAGGGCGGTGCTCATCATCTCGATCTCATGTTCAGCAACGCGCTTGACCCGGAGCCGCTCAAAGCGGCTCGAGCCACCGAAAAACAACACATGCACAATTGGAAGCGCGAGTTCTACGACTCTTGCTCCTGCTGCCGAGCACTCGTATTCCATTCTCACAACAAGCTGAAGATTGTGTCTGCTCCCCTTTCTTTTCTTCGGCAACGCCGTCTTATCCACAGACCATAATCGCCATATGTAAAACCACAGTTTTCATCGCCAGGGCATCCCCGCCACTCCAAGCAGCCAGCACCTTCCGCCTCGAAGCTCTTGAAATCGGGTGCACCCGCTCTGACAATATGCTTCATCACGGACGATATTGTCGGGGCTACTGATCTACTGCATCGATCATTTTACGACCCGGAAAACCAGTGGCGCCATTTCCACCAGCGCAGACCCAAGCGTCACGCACACGAGGTAGCAGCAACTCTCAAAGTCAAGACTTGTGCTCATGATGACATCAGAAGACAAAGGCTAGTACAAAATAATGATACTCTTGTTAGATAAATAATTTGGCCAGCGGCCATTGCCCCGCCATGGTCTGGGGGCATCGCAACCGCCAGACCCGCCACGACACGAAACCTACCGCTTGGAGGTGTCCAAGCGGTCCACGAACTTTTCCAGACGCCTCCGACACGCGTCGCGCAGACGCTTGGTCGACAGGAACTGTTTCCATGGCGCCTTCTTCTGCTCCTTGTTGTAAACGACGAGCGTGCCTGTGTACACCTGCTCGACCTCTTTGATCTGGCTGCGCGGCATCCCCGTCTCGGCCTGCTCCTGAGCCACCGAGCGCTCGTAGGACTGCGTGAGCTGAGCGGCGACGTACAGCGCGTCTATCCAGTCGCTCGTCCGCTCGCGCTCGTAGGCGAAGAGCTCCATGCTCTCCCCGCTAGGGCCGCGCGCGATGAGGCCGCCAATGTCCGTCGCCCTGACTCCGGCCACTGCGATCTGAACGACTGCCACCACGTCGTCCGCGCCCTTGGAGAGCCACAGCAGCTCGTTGCGCAGGCGCGCGTACATCTTGAGCCAGCAGTCGGCGTCCTTCTTCCAGTACATCCAGCCCTGCTCGCAGCATTCCCCGTCCTCCTCCTCCTCCTCGTCCTCGTCGTCCTCGTTCAGGTTCGCGAAGGAGCTGGAGAGCGACGTGAGCGAGTCCGTCGACGCCGACGTGGACACGGACGTGGAGCCTGACATGGAGGTCGACAACATGCTGAAGTTGCCGAAGGTCGAGCGCAAGCTGCTCGTGGGTTTGCCGCAGGAGGAGCTGAGGCTCGCACGGTGCTGCTGCTGCTGCCGCCGCGAGGGCATCGCCGTCAACGACAGTCGGCGCATCAAGTGCCTGCCTACCCTACGGATCTCGTCGCGGCGGAGGGACCAGCCGCAAATTGCGAAGTGGGCGTGGAGGGCAATCGCGACGGAGACACGGGGATTTGGAGGCCAGATACCGACCGACGTCCAGTCCACACACGCCCATGGCAAGAGAGCCCAGCTCCGTCGCATCATCTGACGACGAGTCAACCGACGTCACCACATTGAAACCGAGTGAAAAATTGGCAGCCAGAAAGGGAAACGGCAACTTGAATGCCACCATCCAAATCAGCGCTTGGTCAGTGCCCCAATGGTCACCAAGTTGGTGGACGTGGCTTTTGCCGTCCGCATGGAACGCTGGCGGCGATAGCACCTTTGCTGACGGAGCTCGGCATCATGACACCCGCCTGCACCCCGCCGGGCGTAATACTCGGCAGCGCCATTCGTCTCATACGTCATTCCGCCACAATCAGGACGGACAGGCACGGGCAACAGAGCCTTCCGGCTCGCGATGTGGAACGGCACAAGGTTAAATAGTTTCTTATATTTAGATTTAGAAGCTGGCTACCGTCGAACGGTGAATGGGGGCTTCCTGATCCCGTGTTGTGCTTGACACGCTGTGGAAATCGTTGAGCTCGGCTCCAACTTCAATCGTCGGGTGCAATCGTCGGCTTCTGCGAAATGCAGCAACACCTCCTTCCGAAGGGAGGCGAAGGCACCGCAGTGCTCGTCATGGGAAACAGGCAGCGTATGACTCAGCGATTGAGTCGGGCGGGGTGCTGAGTTTAGTTTGTGCACATCAATTGTTCATGCCGTGGGCGGCACAAATTTCCGCCTCCACTGCGTCGCCATCCAGTCCAGAGCTGTTTTGTAGCGGGCCCGTTTGATGGCGCGGCGGTACGTCACTAGACTGCCGCGGTAGGCGCTGTTGCGAGGCAGCCGACGGGCCTCGATCTCGGTCATGCGGAAGAACTGAGTCGTGAGCACCGCTGCATCTTCTAGTCGCTGCCGCCACGCGACGAAGCTGTCCTCGTCCAGCAGCCAGATCTCAATGTCCTCGCCGTTCGGGTCCACGAGCCGCAACTGCCGCTGGCCCGACACCTCGACGCTGGAGACTGCGATCTGGAGGAACATGGTCCTGCTGGAGTGGTTGCCCTTGAACAGCCACAGGAACTCGTTGTCCAGCACGCCGTACACTTTGGTCCAGCAGCGTGCATTGGAGGCATCGCGCTGCCAGTACATCCAGTCCTCCAGCGTCTCGGTGGACGGCGAGATCATTGGCGAGCCGAGCATTGTCGCGCGGTGCGTGGATGCTGACGAGGAGAGGAACGTGCTGGCGTTGCTGCCTAGTGTCTGCGTGCGTCGCATGCGCTGCTTTACGAGCGTGGTCAATGAGCCCATGGCGTTTGCGAGGCTGAAGGTGCTGCTGTGCACGTCTGCGCCTCGAGCTGGCCAAGCTTCCTTGCGCACTGCCGAGTTAAATCCCAAATGCGAGTCAACGCGCTGAGCCCGTCAAACAACTTTTTCTTCGGCACACAGCCAACGAATCGACAGATTCGCACGAAACGAAAAAACTGAACATTCACTCTCAATCCAGATGGGCTTGCTTAATTCAAAAGCCTTTCATGTGGAATAGATTCGCAACATGCTTGTGTGGAGGTCAGAAGGCAATCTCTATTTACAGGACAACTTCTTGAACAGCATAAATAACATCTGATATGTAGCAGTCCAGCTCGAACATAGAATGAGCTGCTTATCACGGACACGTCGCGCGGTGTCAAGTCCTCTTGGCCAATGGCCTTCGGTTTCCATTCCCCGAGCGCTGTCGCTTCGCATGCCGCTGGTGATACAGGCGTTGGTGGCTGGCTGAACGCTCGGCCACCGGCTGCTCCCGACCACACGATGGCATCGTTTAGACTGCAGGCAGCGGCGCGAAGACACCTCCGAGTCGGACGGCATGGAGCAAGACAACATCTGCGTTAAATGCCGACAGGAGGTTGAGCAGAATCCAATAAGAGCGATTCGGCAGCAGCAAATGGCAACCGGATCGTCTACTGGATACGATACGATTAACCCACTGATCGATCTGGGTCGTGCTTAATTTTGGACGGACAAGTACAAGGATAAGGTCGTGCGTGACGGAGCAGCCAAAACTTATTGTTAGCGCTCACTTGGCTCAGTCGACTATCGGTTGGGCCAGGAGCTTGGTCAGTCAATTGTCGAACGAAGCCACGTTTCCGACTGCATGCAGCTATACAACGAACGACCGTCTTGACTTGTGTCAGGACAAACTGCGATGCGAGCAGTGCACGCAACCTCAGCCCGAAGCCGCCTCTGGACTCGGATCTGGAATGAATGAGGCGACGGTTTGCTGAGGTCTGCCATACGCCACGCTCCATCTTAGCCAAAAACGTCCGCGTTTCCTGCGGTCGTGCCTCGCAGCGTGCTCTATGCGGTGCTGCCACTAAACAGTATGCCTTCGTCTTCGGCACCACCTCAACCGTCAAGTGCTGGTGACATACCGCTTGACCTTTTTGCTGCTTGGTTGTGTGGAAAGACGAGGCGTCGACATGTCGGTATGAAACCTGGGGGAAAGGAAACATCGATTTTGGGTTGGATGTCATTGTCACTAACTATCGAGCCCTTGATCTTGTGGCTTGAAGCTTGAAATTCCTTGGTGGTGCTTTAGCTTTACGAACACATGAAAGGTCACCGAGTCTCCCATGCGGTGGTGGGAGCGACGGTATGAGCCTCACTCCGCTGCTTCGATGTCAAATGTACAGGGTTGAAATGCTGCAGCCGTGCTCCTCACGAATTACCCGAGGCTCGTCATCAATGGTCTCTGCCCAACATCGATAAATCAGATTGTATGTTGCCGTAATGTTGCGGCAGGAAGCGGATTCCAGCCGTCAAAACCCTCGAGGCGAGCTCCGAGCTAGCAGCGCTATGACCGACCCGTACCCGCAGCCGCAGACGGCCGAGGTTCGCCTGCGCATGCCGCTGGACTACGGCACGTCCACCACGGACATGCAGTCGCGCTGCGACTACGTGATCGTGTTCCCGAATCCGCCCAAGCGCGTGATCGAGGCCAGCGACGAGCGCGACACCATCCTCAAGCGCCTGCGCGGCGCGGGCTGCGCATCCGCCTCTTCTACTCAGTCGGCAAGGAGATGGTCTTCTGCAAGATTCGCGCCCCGGAGGAGCTCATGCGACGCGAAGCCGAGTACCTGAAGCTGCACCTGCAGCTGGACCCGGCCGAGCTGCGCTGCGCCTCGTTCAACGGCATCCCGGAATATGGCATCGCGCCGTTCCCTATCCGAGACGTCAAGCAGACGTATCGCTACTCGCCGTTTGATTACATCTTCGCACCGTACTTCCAGGCCCGAGACCTGCAGCATTTCTACATGAAAAGGACCTCAGCGGCTCGATCTTCGCGAGCACGGATCGCATTGGACTCATTGAGCACATTATCACGAACCACCAGACAGGGGCAGGCATTGATATCGACCGCTTGGTGTACGAAGGGGTTATTGTGGAGACCTACCCGTTGCACGAGGAGGAAGAGAAGATGGACCTCAAGGAGAAGTGGATCGTGTGGAACACATCGCCGATGAACCAGCCCTTCGACCGCATTTGCCAGTATTTTGGCGTGAAAGTAGCGCTGTACTTCCTTTTCTTAGGACACTACACCAAGTGGCTGCTGTATCCGACACTTGTGGGCATCGTCACTGGGATCTTGAGCTACTCCATTCCGCACGAAGACTACAACACCGTGTTTGCGTACATCGCTCCAGTCTTCGGTGCCTTCATGACTATCTGGATGACCGCCTACCTCGAGAACTGGAAACGACTCAGCTCCCGTGAGACGCTTCGTTGGGGTACAGCTCACTTCTCAGAGACCGTGAATCTGCGCCCTCAGTTCTACGGCGAGCGCATCCCGTCACCTATCAACGGCAAGTCCACGCGCTACTTCCCTCCACGTGAGAAGCTTAAGCGTGTAGCTTACAGCTGGGTTGTCATTTCGTTCCTCATCCTAATTGTCTTCGTGATCGTATCGTCGATCTTCATGTTGACATACGATCTCACCAAAGGCAGAGACTCGGAGAAGCTTGTCCTGGACGATTTTAAGTACGGCTCGATCGTTTCTTCTCTGGCAAATGTTGTCCAGATCACCATCATGACGAAGATTTACAACTACGTGTCCATAGTTCTTGTGGACCAAGAAAATCATCGCACAGATATGGAATACGAGAACAGTCTCATCGTCAAGACTGTGATCTTCCAGTTCGTAAACAACTACGCCGGCCTCTTCTACGTCGCGTTTTTGAAAGAAGGCTTTGAAGGCTGTGACGTGAGTTGCATGCATGAACTCGAGTACATGCTCGCCATCGTGTTCTGCTCTCGGCTTTTCGTGGGCAACATTACCGAAGTGGCCATACCACGACTGTTTGTGTACATGAACAAGTACCGTTTGCTGGGTCACTTGGACGATTACAAGAAGTCTGATGCCGAGCGCGAGCTGTTTATGGCACAGTACGACTGGCATGGCACTTTCGATGACTACACCGAGATGGCACTTCAGTTTGGCTTCACGACCATGTTTGTCGTGGCATTCCCGTTTGCACCGCTGCTGTCGTACGTGAACAACTACTTCGAGATTCGCCTCGATGCGTACCGCCTCATTTTCGAGTCGCGCCGCCCTCGTCCACGCAATGTTCGCAGCATGGGCTACTGGTACCAGGTTCTTCAATCATTTGCTGCTATCTCGGTCTGCACCAACGGTGCAGTAGTCATTTTCACGGGCGATTTTTTCAACGCGTTTTCCACGTCAACCCGCGTCTGGATGTTTACACTTTTCATCAGCAGTATGTTTCTTTTCAAGTACCTGTTGGAGGTCTGTATCGACGACGTGCCCGAGGATGTGACCGCGCAGAAGTTTCGCCAGGAGTTTCTTATCAGCAAGTGTCTGTATCACATGCCCGACGACGATGTTAACTGCTGTATCGGTGACGAATGTGATGGCAACCCGGAGAATGCGCTCACAATCGATGATGAGGATTTCTCGTAGAAAATACCATTTGCTTGCGGTTGCCCAACAGGCAGCAGCATCCTGTTGACAGATGACTTTATAAATGTCGATATCATGTCAACAGTGCATTCAAGATACACAGCATGTATTTCACGTCGAAAAGCTGCGAGGTTGCCACCGCCGGTAAGAAAAAATACGATTTGTTGCTGCCAGGGTTGCCTCCGGGGACGACCCCTGTTATCCAGTCGGCTATAGCTTACCGGTGTTTGTTGATAAAATACTCATAGCTTACCCGTGTTTGTTGATAAAATACCCGTGTTCAAAGAAGGCTTAAGGATTGGTTGAAATTGCGATAGAGGCAGTGACCGTCTGACCGTGATCCGGAGCGTTCCTCACCGAGGGCGGCGGCGCTTCCTTCTCCCGCGCCCGCGGATGCTCTGCTGGCCGCCATCCTGCTGCGAATGAGGCGTCTAATCAGCGGCAACTTGGCCTCAACGGGCGACGGCCAAACACCCAGCGAGGATCCGGGAGGAGAGGGAGGCGCAGACTACGGAGTCCAAGAATCTCGCAACCAGCGCGACGAGAGGGAGGAGAAGACGGCGGAGGTGAATGGGGACGACGAACTCTTCGGACCGGGGCATTTCCAGCTGGACGAGAGCATGTGGGACGGTCTGGAAGCCGCGTACAATCTCCACGTGCAGCTCGCGGCTAACCTAAACGGCCTCCCGTGCCCAATCTGCCTTCGCGTCTCACAGCTCCCCGTCCGACAGGAATGCGGCCATGTATTATGTTTGCAATGCATGCAGCAGGCATTAGCTTCGATTGGCACGTGTCCGTTGTGTCAAGCGCAGCAGATTTTCAAGGTTAGTAAGAGCGAAACGCCCGATACCGACGTGCGAACGATGGGGATTGCGTATACGACGGCGGATCAAGATGGTCACCTCCCTGTAAGTTTATCTTAACTGTTCTTTAGGTGTTTTCACGCAGTGCTGACAATGTTCAATTGTGGAAATTGTACTTGCAGATGAGTTCAACTTCGAGCTTCTTATCATCATCCCAGCCATCCATCTATATCCAAGCAGACCACTTTCACGAAGGTCATGGTAACAGCACCGACAGTGTTGCAGTGTCATCAGGATTTGACGCTGGTCGGATGACTCAGGATCTACTGCCGAATCCTAATGATGGACCCCTTCAACTGGACAACCTCAGCGACTTGGACGATGTCATCGACCTTGCAGATTTGGTGTCATCTGATATCGAGCGGCCATCACCTGCTGTAGCGGCAAGAACTTCTCGAAGTGGTAGCTTTATTGCAGGCCCACCACGACGCCCACGAATTTATCAGCGGAAAAAGAGCTCCAGCTCGCAATCTCAGGCATCCCCGTCGGTCGGAGGGGTGGAAACTAATATGGCGTCAAAGGTTTCCAGTTCCTCTGCCGGACGAGTTGGCAAGCGGAAAGCAAGACCACGAAAGTCAAAGCGGGACGAGCTTGATAGCATCAGCCTGCAGTGGGAGATTGTTGAGACAGAGGGTACTCCTCCAGACCAGCGATATGACTGTGGTTTAGCCATCTACGGAAGCCTCCTGATTGTCGTAGGTGGTATCGTCGGCAATCTCCGGCTGAATGACTTGCACATATTGGACCTCGCAGAGATGCAATATCCACGTTGGATTCAACCGCCAATCTGCGGTACACCACCCTCGTCAGGTAACCTCCTCCAGATTTTTGTCATCGGAGACTTATTATATGCGATTGGAGGCACTATCGACGGCAAATATCTTACAGAACTCCACGCACTCAACCTCAGTACGTATTGAACCCTTTGCTGCTATAGCTACTAAAGATAACATTTACCGATACTTTCTAGTATTCTTCAGCTGATACATCGTGCTCAATGTCTATAGTATCTGGGGAATGGAAATGGGAAAGGATCAAGGTTGCCGGAACTCCGCCGTCAATGCGATATTGGTACTCGGTAGCAGTCATACAGGGCATGGCAATTCTATATGGCGGTTATGGTCACCCAAACCGGCTCAGTGATACCTTTGCGCTACGATTTGGTCTGTTGATGTTGATGTCTCCGCTGTGTCAACTGATGCTGGTAATAACGCTCTAACTTTGCTGTGATAATGCATTTGTACAGACACAGAGACCCCGACATGGGTAGAACTCCAACCACGCGGCGATCTCCCAGGCCCGTCGTCGACACACTCAGTCTGCGTCATTAAAGATCGCATGTATATTTTCGGCGGATATGACGGCAAATTCCGACGAAGCCAGTTGTTCGCATTTGAACTTGGTAAGGAGTGAATGGATACGGTGAATGACAATCACATTAAGTTAACACTGACGTGTTTGTGCAGAGAGCGTATCAAACGACGGCATCGACTGCGTGTGGCACAAAATAGAGACGCAGGGCTGTGGTCCCGCAGCACGCTACACGCATTCCGGTGCAAACATCGACTCGCAGCTAATAGTGTACGGAGGCAACAGCGGGTGTCTGAAAGGCGACACCTACGTGCTGGATCTTGGCACCGGTAGGATTTCACAGCTTGATCGCTTGGGTATTTGTGTCACGGTGCCTAACGTTCGCGACTGGTTAAATGCACAGGTGAAGACATACCAAAATGGAAATTGGCGAGAAGCGACCCGCCACTGACCCCGCGTGCATGGCACCGTGCAGTAGTATACAGTGATATCATGTATGTTTTCGGAGGCCACACCTCCACAGGCAATGACAACCAGCTCGTGCGCATCGTGGTGCCCCATTCGAACAGCGCGACCCAGCCACGCTGATTGGTCAGCTAAAAATAGCGAGTTTTATCCAATCCAATTCTGTTTGACGGTATAATCTGTCACCCATGTCACTTCGACGTCACTCACCCTGACGATGCCATTCTCGCGCACTATTCCCTGCAACATCGGACGCCACTGGCTGCAGTTCATGTCGATAGCGCTCCTATACAGCGCTGCAGCCGCTAGTGCAAACAGCTATGGAGGCGGCGACAGCAGTAGCGCGGGGTCGGCGATAGAGTTAATGTCTATGGACGGCAGTCACACGACGATGGACTCAAGTGCAGACGAGATCCGATTTCCGACCGAGTCAGAAGCCAAGAGCAGTGACGAGCTTTCTGACTCAAGTTCTGGTGCGGTGGGGGACAGCGGGAGCATGGGGAAAATTGAAATCGGCGCGTCTCCTGTCGTGACAGCCCCAGCTCTGGTACTGGAAGCCGTTCGTGCGAGTACTGAACCAGTCGGTGGGTCATTGGCGAAGGACGCCAGCTCGCACATAGGAGAAGAACCCGCAGCGCAGGACTTTCCACTAGTGACGACAGAGCCGGCGCAAGAGATGCATGGCGTGTCGTCGAATCCTACGCTCGTGAATGCTGTGGCATTTGACGGGCGAGCAGCGGTGAGTTGGAAGGCTCCGGATGACGATGGATTGGATGCTATTATCGCATACGAGGTGGGCTGGTTTGATGAAGTAGATAATGAGCTGGTGGGGACGCAGAAGGTTACGGCATCTTCCGCGAACTTTGTGGAGTTAGCGAGCCTCAACGCAAGCAACTCCAACGCTGCTGCGGAGTTGGTGCCAACTTCTACTGTCGTGGGGCCGCTAGTGAATGGCCGGTCCTACACGTTTAAGGTGCGCGCCCAGAATGTGAACGGCTTCTCAGTGTGGTCGGCGAAATCACTCGCGGTGAGTCCACTTCACCCACCTGACTTGTGCGAACGGCTGTCGTGCTCGGGTCACGGCACGTGCTTTCCAAATTATCTCGCTGATAAGCCATCAAACTTCGCAAATATTCGACAAAAGCGAGATTTGGCAACAAATGGGGCTACACGAACAGCAATCGATGAGTATTCTCTTGACGCAGTTTGTATATGCCGACCGGGCTACAGTCCGCCAGATTGCAGTGCCAAGAGTACTGAAGATGCGGCTCAGTACGTGTGGAAGGTGACGGAATGGAGCGAGTGTGATAGTGGATGCGGCGGTGGAAGACGATCCCGCGAGGCTGTGTGCTTTGATATATATGCTGAAGAGAGGGCATCCTCTGAAGTCTTCTGTGCTGACGCCAAGAAGCCGTCGGTCTCGGATATTTGCAACGGCATCGAGTGTGGTTCGAAGCGAGTGGTAGTGAAGTATGAGGTGGAGACGAGCTACGATGAGGTTCTTTTCTCACCCACAGCAATAGAGGCCTTTGAAATGGCCTTCACAACGGAGGTAGCGTCAGCACTGCAAATTCCACGCTCACGACTTGAAATAACGGCCCTTGCTCGCGGCAGCATTGTGGTGTTTTTCCAAATCCTCCCTGCATCACGTGTAGGAGAAAAGTCACTTAATGAGATCGTCGAGACCTTGCAAGACCAATTAAGGAACGCAACGAGCACTCTACGCTCTAGGGGCACGTTTGCCCGCCAAATTGAACCTGATGGAGTCAAACTGAGTTTTTCCATCGCCGACCAGACAGTGGCAGGTGGCGCAGAAGACATTTCTATCATTGGGCTCGTAGGAACGATCTTTGTTCTTAGTTTCTTTGTTTCGATGTTTGGCTGGTGTCTGCGTCGGCGCCACTACCGCCTCCTGAAAGAAGTTGATGACGGTCGCAAAGAGCACGGACTGGAAAAAGCTTATACAAACACAGACAAGTCTACTGGAGGCATGAAGCGAATGACCATAAAGACCACAGCGTAAATCAAGACATGGTCGCCATTTTTGAATAAAGCCTCGTTGAGTAGCAAGTCCCAGCTGTACGTCAGACGCAAGAAGCTAACACAATTGGATGAGCCACTTAGATGAACAAAATTCAGCACAAAGGTTGGTAGCACCGATGAGAATTATGCTCAATTTCCTGTTGCTATCATTCGTTGCCGCTGAATTCGTGGAAATCACTTGCGTGAGCGCTCGACCAGCCCGACGTCCTCAACAAAGTCGAACTTGCCCGAGAGAAGTCGGTTACGGTACAGCTCCAAGTACTCCCACAGCGTCGGGGCAATCGGCCGGTCGCCCTTCCCGTCTTCATTGAACTCGAAAACTGCGTCCCTTGCGGTGCTATCCGTGACAAGTGCGGCTCCATCCACATTCTCCGCAAAGGGGACCAACGCTGAGTCCCAGTCCTTCACGGACGATAGCTTTTCTGCCGTAGTGATAATATCCTGCACACATTTCTCTCGTCAGTAAACAGCATCTAAGTGCTTACTGCACAACCACTTACGTCAGCCGACAGGGACTGCAATCAATCGTGAGAAGTTAACATTATCACCGTTTACGATTCAAAGCCATTCAAGCACAGGATCTGACCTTGTACTCGTCGAACCAAATGCCGCCGCTCTGCGTCGTCAGCAAGCTGCGAAGCGCCTACCACAAAAAATGACGCGAGTTCTCAGCTGAAGCGCTCAATCACAACCCCGCTCCAGGCCGCCCAACCTCCGGAATCTCCATGCCCAACGTCTTCTCCAAAGCTTCAATGTCTGCACCAATTCAGCAGCATGAAAGCACCAGCGCTCGTCAGTACCAGGACACTCTGTAGCTCTCGCACTGCCTTTTCATACCCGCGTTCTTCTCAACCGCCGGCTCCAGGTCCGCCTTGCGCTGGAACCAGCTCACGACGTCGCGGATGCATTGGTCGCGCTCGTCCTCGTTCATGGCGCCCTTGCGTGGGTTGCCGCCCACCACCACCTGCACGCCCGACATGCTGCTCGGTCTGCGGATCGCGAAGTGATGGCGATCTTTGACCCGGTGAAAGGTCGCAATCGCTGATTGGGCGAAACGATGTCGATGGTGTCGCCCACACCAAACATGCAGTTTGGTGTTCCAATACACCAACTCGCGAATCAAACACAGTTACCAGCATGGTGGAGCAGGAGGTGCGCGCCGCGCCGCCGGCTGCAGCCTCCGAGCGACTGCGCCAGGTGACGGAGGAGCGACAGCGCTGGATGGTCAAGCGCTGCGAGCGCCTGGCGCGCAAGAACGAGCTGCTGAAGCTGCTGGAGCTCGAAGCTGCCAAGAAGGCGACGAATGGAGCGAAGGGGGCGAGAACGAGGCGGAGAAGGCCAACCGAGAGGAGCGAGCAGCTGGGAAGAACGGCGAGAGTGTGGGTATGATGGTGCAGGCGCGCAAGAAGGAGCTGAGAGAGCTGCAGGAGCGAGCGAAGGCGGCGAAGGAGGTCTGATTGATGGATTCTGCTCTTACAGTGATGTGTACAGCCACCACTGACTGCTGCAGTGTGTGGGGTTTGACATAACAGAAGCAAGAGCAAGCGGCAAGTGCGCTGGTGAGGAATCTGAAGCAGCTCAAAGCGACCAAGGACGCAGCTCAGTTGGGCAATACACACAGATCTCCGACGATGAAGCGAAAAAGAGACGAGGAAACGCCAGCTGAGCAACCAAAAAGAAGGCTGCTGCTGTCCCGACTGTTTCTGATGCGGAAATGCCTCCTTGTGAGAAAATTGCGAGGATTGGTGGTGCTGCGTGGCAACCAGTGATTTTAACGGGATGCTCGTCGTTGGTTGTGCAGTTACTTTCGCCTCGGATCTGGATGTGGGGACGTCAGCGTTAGCTGCCGCAGCATGCTTCCGTATTGCCATGCGCTACTTCACAGTGACGGGATCGGTAAAATGCATATTACTGTTCTATTGGTACGCCTGTCAACCGTCGCCTGATTAAGTATCTGGGCTGCATTGCTTTGTTGATATAGACCATGTCAATAGATAAGCTGGCGAAGACCTTTAAGGCGTATACCGGCATAGTCATGGACGATGCAGTAGATCAACAGGTTTTGGAGCTGTCTTTGGCATGCGTGAAAGCTGACGGAAATAGTGGGAGTGGCTCTCTTACAAATTTTATGGAGCGAAGATTTCCTGAGCGCTGGCAGCCAGGGCGTCAATTCTTGGATGCACCGACATTTTTCTCGTCTAGTGGTGGTACGTTTTTGTTGCCTTTTTTCATGTTTGGTATAACCTACGCTCATGATGTAAATGGTATAAATTGCGGTTAGATCGTATTCAGGCCCTAATCGAAGTGGAAAGGCAAACAGTTATCGACGTATTCGACTCGTTGGACCCGTTGGGCCAACATTACTCAAACGGCGCAGTTTATAGCAACCGTTGTCGACAAGCGTACTTCTTGTCGAGTTTGCAAGGCGATGTTGCCACTTTACCAGACGCATTTACACTTTCAGCTCTTCTTGCTGCCTGTGTTGGGGTACATCCAGTCGAGTCAACAACCGCGAGCTCCAAGATCTCTTTCTACCTGTCACATCGTGAAATATCTGGTGCCTTAATTGAAATGGAAGCTTGGCTGCGAAAGCAAGCCGAGAACAGTGAACTAATTGGTGCCGTTACTTCGAGTGAATCAACTTTTCCATTAAGGCATACAAAACCATTTTCGCTGAGAAACGATTCGGTTGTGCAACAACTAAGGGAACGGCCTCGCTGAATTCTGTGGCTGTATCAGCACCAAAAAAACTGGACCCGATGAAGTAAGTACAATTAATTTGTGCTGTGCGTTGCCACATCTTAACCATTCTCTAACTATGTTAAAGGATTTTTTGTCACTATGAGCTCAACGGTGTCTGCAAAGACAAAAACTGTTCGTTCTATCACAGGAAAGACTACGAACGAATCACTGATGAATTAAACACCTCGAACAGTACTGATGATCCTCCCACTGGAACCTGTCTAAACGGGCAAGAGTCGAATAAGACACAGCAATTGCTATTAGGTTTTGCTGAATTTCGAGCTAGAATCGTGACAAAGTGGCCTGTGATAACCACCACGCGGCCTCCTTCGATGGTAAAGGAACTTATTTTTGATTAGCAACTTTTGGGCTGAGCATTAATGCTGATAAATTTATTGTTTGATGCAGACGATAGAACCAAGGAATGACGTAGTCGCAAGACCACCGGACCCCTTCTCAATCAATGGATCTAATGGAGTGGTGCCTGGAACACAAGCTAGCGAGGAAGTTGCAGACGCGAACTGTAGCGACTTCTTAGCTCTTGACGCTGAAGAGCCGTCTGTTGATTCTTCAAGATGCAATCTGACGCTCGGTACTTCGAAGATATTAACGCTGCAAAAGCGTATCAAGAAACACTGCAAAGAGAATGGAGGATAATCCGACCGACGTCGATGGATGGCTTCTTCTAGCAATCAGTCAGCTAGAGTTGGAAACAGGAGGAAGGTACGAATTTTCTTTCTGATGTGTGTATGATCTTGTGGAAATCTATCGACTCACACATCACACTGTTTATTTTGTGTGGTCCAAAAAAAATGTAGCGATGATGCAGTTGGCTGCTCTAATAGTGATGCTCGTCTTCAGCAGCAGCTCGTTTTGCTCTGCCGGGGCTTAACATGAGACAACTGGGCAGCCCCTCTCGTGGATTGAACGTAGAGGAAGAGGCTTTAAAGCGGTGTCTTCACACGTTGTCACGTGCAGTAGAAGTGGAGGCCAACGCCTATTGCGAAGCGCTATGGCTTCTCTATCTACATTTATGTGGGCACCTGACCAACAAGCAGACAGAGATCGAAACAGTGGAACAAGCTGTTCAGTTTCTGCCACGATCTCGTGCATTGTGGTTTCGCTATATTTCGGCGTATAACTTTGACTCGGTCACGGTTGTAAAGGAACTTCACTGGCGTATTTTACATCATCTTGCGAATGTGGACACTGCGGAGGACGGGCCATCGGTCTCCAAGTCAGTTGCTGATGAAACGTCGTCCATCCTCTTATCGA
Organism: Phytophthora constricta; assembly: GCA_011947335.1. Classification (NCBI taxonomy): domain Eukaryota; phylum Oomycota; class Peronosporomycetes; order Peronosporales; family Peronosporaceae; genus Phytophthora; species Phytophthora constricta. The sequence continues at coordinate 140,610 of JAAVTI010000714.1, forward strand.
CAATGTCGCTTCATCTTTGTATTAAGTTGTGGCGTGCTGGCGAAACAGAGCAAGTGTTACCATTGTTATCAGCATTGCTGCAGTTAGGCGACACATCCTCCGACTATAGTTGGTGTGATGTGGTAAACAGAAGACTATGCAGCAACGAGATAATTGGGTTGTGCATGATTTTTTGTCACGTGGTAATTTTCGACGAACTGCCCACACTGATTGAGAGTTGGATCGGTGCAAACAGTTGCAAGAGCTTTCCTGTGGAGAAACTGGCGTATTCGGTCGAATATTTCCAGCGTAGGCAGGCACACAAAAACGCAGAAATCTTTGCGCGAGCTGCAGAGGCTTATAAGCTCGCGTTCCACACGTTTGAAAATGATGATTGTCGTGAAATGCGAGGTGATGGCGATGTGATTTTGAATAATTGGGTGCTTCTCGTTGCCTACCAAGGTGACGATAACGCCAAAAGAGACGAGACGATAAACGAGTTTTCAAAGAGAATTTGTCCAAGGTGCGGAGTACCCTGCTGCATCGCTTACTGCAGCGAAGGTATTAGGATTGGAGCTAAACAATTGGCAAAAAGGTGGAGAGCTTATGATCACGATGATGAAGCAGAGTTCGGCTACCCAGTTTCCAAAAGCGTTGCACCATTTCCTTTTCGCAAGTCGTCAGAATCAGTTCTCATCACTTTTCAAGACTTTGGATAAGATGTTCCAGAATGTAATGGAGCGCCTGGCTAGTCTTGTAGGCGAGGCATGTGATATGGTGGATACATCCATCCAAGATTTCTACCGCGCCGCTAATTTGATGGCCAAGAAAATGACATTAAAAGCACTATTAGAACGATTACTTACTGCATGGATGAACCAACTGGCGTCACTACGTTGCTCATCCAGCCAACCCCAAGGTGCGACAACGGCGACCGCAGATGTTTATATTGCACTGGACATTTGTCAATTAATGGGCGTAATGTTGGAGCCGTCCGTAGCTATTGACAGTCTCCAATTAATTATGAGCGCAGCCAAGTTCGGGACTCTGTCTTTTGAAGATCGACAGCTCGTTTGGATGCAGCGCTTTGTGTTTGAGTTAGATTTGCTGCAGCGGGACGACGCGGAGAACTTGCCATGGAGACAAAACCAAGTAAAACTTAGTCAGTTATTTCAAAGGTACCTGGACGAAATGAGCGTAGAAGCTGAGATGTTGCGGCGTGTATCGAGCCAATTTGAAGACCAAATTAGCAGGAATGCAATCCAGGACGCTGTGTATACTTGCCTATACCCAGAGCGAAGCAATCTGATTACATATGACACAAATATGGAGCTGTTCGGCTTATGTTTGGCCGCAGTGGCAGCTTCCGAAAAGGCTACCTTCTATTCATCATGTACCGATGCTCTATCGCTCGCGCCAGACTTTTCAATTGGGTTTTCGGGTGAGTTACTTCCATGTTGTGTGCGTGGTCACCTTTGATAAATATTTCTGATTATTCAATTCCGTTTGTATTTCAGATATTGCTATTCACGACTGGGAATTGGTTGCTGCTCGAGCAACTCTGAGAAAATGTCTCGCTGGTCCGAAGAGTACATCAGCTCTACAGCCTCAAGTACTGCAAGCTTTAGTTGCTGTGGAGCTACGGTTGAGGAACATGAAGATGGTGTCTGGAATGTTGGAAAGTGCCTTGCAAAAAGATCCACTGCTCTTGGAGGCTTGGCGCCTTGTAATGGGATTGGAGATTTTGTTTGGAGAGAAAACGACTGGGAGGGCAGAGGCGATTGCAAAGGACATCGAGAGACGCCACTTGGTACTTGCATGCAACACTTACGGCGATACACGACTTTCACAGCTGAAGATGCCAAATCAAAGTGGAGATTCAGCTGCTACGTCGCTGACTCTTCGGGGTATTGGCTTAAGAAGTGTTCCGAACTCTGTGTTGCTTCAGACTGCGCTGGTATCCTTGAATCTCAGTGGAAACAAGTTAACCAATCTCCCCGTTGGATTATGCAATTTGAATAACCTCGAGAAACTTGATGCATCAGAGAACGCATTGGTTGAGTTTCCAGCGTGCATCAAGGGCCTGTCAAAACTGAAAGAGCTAGCACTCGCGCACAACAATTTGCGCATCGTTTCAACTGCTGACTTGAGCTCGTTGTCGAGCTTGGAGGTTTTGGATATTCGGTGGAATGCAGTGTCGCGTCTTCCTGCAGCAAGCGTGACTACGCTTAAAAGCTTAAGCTATTGCGTGCTGAGGAAAATTTAATCCCTGCAGAAGATCTAGCTATTATCTCTCATAAATTATCATGTCGTGCAGAAGCCATCGTTCCACAACCTGAACCTCAAGCACCGTCCAGTGGACAAGGAACGCTTGGATCGAAAAAAGTGAGGATGCTATTGTGGCTGCAACATCGGGCGCATGGACCGAGCTTCCTGTTGTGGAGGTTAGTGGAAAAACAAAAGCATCTACCATCACTGGCGACACCGCACCAAAAGAAAACGAAATGACACCTGGTGTAGGTGACGGAAGCTCCGAATCCAGAGAAGCTGACGGTGATCTAGTCATGGATCAAAAGATATCACTGTGAATAATAATGCACAGGCATTAACTGAATATGCAATCATGGAGGAAGCAGATGCTGCGATAGAGCCGAAGGAAAGCAATACAAAACAAATAGCTGACGAAGACAGCACCGTTGAAGTTGAAAACCCGGCAGGTCAGGCGTCTGGAGGTGTGAGCAGCAAACCGAAGGATGCTACGTCGACTTCGAAAGAGGATGGCGGTGGTCAAATCATGGATCAAAGCGACATTGTTGAAGATCAACAAAGTTTACCAGTGCGGTCGCCAAATATTGAAAGCCGAATAGAGAGGGGCGCTGAATCTAATGAAGACAAGGGTGGTCATATCGTCGATCAAGAAGGTGTCATTGTGGTAGATGGTCCAGAGACACAGGGCGTCAATGCCGCGCCCATGAACGCTGAGCATCCTACCTCGGAGGTGATAGATATTAGCAACACAGAGACGTTCGAGGAAGGTGAAGTGGAAGCTATCGCAACCGACGAACAGTCTCAGGTGACCAGCGGAGCAAAGTCGACTACAATAAATTCCGAGTCGGTACCATCGACCACCGATGGATCGTCGTCTGAAAGATTCACTGAAGCCTTTGCCCAAAATCATGACAAAGCCGCCGTAGCGGCTGCGGCAAGAAATCGCTCTAGTCATGAAGGGGCTACTGTCGCACTAAGAAAAATTGCTGCTTACATGGAAGAAAGTTGTATCGGCAACCGTGCTGAAGTGCGTGAACGGAACTCGGCACTTTGGCTGGAGTTCGTATCTGCAAGCTTGCCACTACAATCTGAATTGGGTCCGTGTAGATTGTGCAAGGTGCCTAACGACGGGCGTAACCAGCGCTTTAACGGTGCTGTGCTCTGCGTTGATTGCTTAAAAGTTGCACTTCAAGTGGTACAAATGCGTGGGGATTAATTGCTCAAAACTATTTTCTGCTCTCTTCGTTTAAACACCCCCTTTGTGGTAAACTCTGGTCGTGCCACGGCTATAAGATCGACAACACCGACTCATTCTTGAAACGCGCTTGTTTGAGACTCGTCACAGCGTGCTCGCATCTCTTTTCGGATTGCTCACTAAATCTCTGTTGGCAACCAATTCTTACTAGACGGCGATTCGTAATTGTAGCTGTCTGCAAACACAGCAGACCCAGCGCCAATAATGCTGCCTGCCACGATGTCGCTGTAGTGGTGCCAGTTGTCGATGCAGCGCGATACCGACACCCATGCAGCTAGCAATGCCGGTGCACAGCATAAGAACAACAGCAAACTCTTCTTGCCCCCTCTGAGCACGGAGGCGCCACGGTTCTCGCAATTCAGTTGCGATCGTCGCAGCAAATAAAGCTGTGGACAAGCGAGTCAGCTACGAATTATCACGTTAAATCGTAACAGTGGCGTACCGTTAGTACGAGCATCGTAGCCCACGCAAACGATGCATGTCCAGACGGGAAGCTCTTGCGACCTTCCTTCTCACCAGTAGCGTCCGTGCACAAATTTGCCACTCCGTCCCACACGACGTCGTGGTTCCATTTGCACATGTCGTAGAAGCACGGACGAAAACGGCCAGTGATGTTTTTCGTGAACTGTGTGAAAAACTCAGCTAGAGTTATGGACTGGAGCAGACAAAGTAAGAAATCCCTCGTGTCGTGAGGAATGACTCGCACATTACGCAACTTTGGAAGTACGTAGTTCACCGCGAGGTTAGTTCCAACTGGCAGTCCAATGCCGAATGTCATGAGTGCCCACATCGGAACTGCTCACACCACAATCACACACTCGGTCACGTTTCTCTCACAGGTAAAACTTTTGGTACTCTCGTTTTCACTAACTTTCCACAGACGTACCATGCTCTGGCAGTTTGTGCCGGTCCAAGTCGGGGTCTAGCGCCCAGATCGTTGTTGTGGAGTTGAGACGCACACGGATTGAAGGAATTGGGAGCTCGTTCACTTTGATCAGTGCAAACATGAGCGCCAGGATGAACATGACGATTGTGCACCCGAACTCCGCAATGCGGTAGTCGCGCAGGACACGATGCCATGAGTTTCGAGGCGCATCATCACCACCAACATCTGAGATTTTGACCGACGTGTCATCGCTCTTTGCGGTGACCTGGGCTTCTTCATATCCGTTGTCTGATGGTGGCAAGGCGATCGACAGAGAATCTGGTGGAGACGGCACAAAAGACTGGTATATGGTCGTGGCCTTCTGCATCGTTTCTCTCCACTTGAGCTCTACTCGTCAGATTCAAGAGTGAGAAAAAGAACCTGCAACCAGAGCAGGCCATTTGGTTTCAGCAAGAGGACACCAAAACACAAGTGTCCAACGCGCCCGACTCAAGAAACGAACATAATATGCTCGTTCGTTGCTTGAGTCGGGCGCGTTGGACACTTGATATATCATGCCGCATAATTTATTCGGTCGCTCAAAACGCATTGTGTGGTCTATGGTGCGTTTTGCCTCTACTAGTATCGTGGTGTTTGTTCCAACTCCAGCTAAAATACACTACCGGTATTATAGTGCGCATTAAAAGGTCTCTATTATAAATACTGGACATGCAAGCTTGTGAAATACAAAAACTGCAGTCTTAGGTATCACTATGTTGTAGTGATACCGGTTCTCTTTAGTTGGTAGATTGTGTTTCGTGACACAAATATCTCGTATATTACTAACTAGAGGTGCTTAACTATTGAAGTGGGCCATTCCGTGAAGCAGTCCGAAGACCCTCGCTTCATTCTCTAAACACACTCTGCATCGTTCGGAAGCCTCTCACTGCCACGGATGGCACGCCCATCGCATCTGCATCAATAGTTTGGCCATCCACTGCAGTCGCTCCTGTAGTTCCTCGGCAGTCAGGTTTGCGGCTGTCACCACCGTATCAGCCACCTCTTGCAGGTCTTCCTCCTGCTAGTAACTACACTCAAAGCTGTCCTTTTCAACCTCAGCTGAAATCACAGGTTGAAAATGAAGGCGCGCAAGCTGGAACGTCGTCTGAGCCCAGTGGGCAAGATGCCTTTGACTGGCAGAGGGATAGTCGTCCTTATGACGACAAATTTGCAGCCGCTGGGCATTGGTGAGCCCTGATTCGGGTGCTGAATGGCTTGGTGGGCGATGGCGCTGTGTGAGCTTCAGAAATGAGCTTCGGCCAGTGAGCTGATACGATGTCGTCGCAGCAGAAGCCAAACCAATGTCAATTGTACCTCTTATACGGTACAATCTCTGATAGTGATACCTCTTGGTATTATTAATAATAAATAGCCTCTCCCCAAGGCTATCACTAAAAAGAGGATTGTCTGTTGTGAAAGAGAAATACCTCTGTTCTCTCAGCTAGAAGCTGAGAGCTAAGCGTTTCTGGGCAGTTTAGAAACGCCCCAACTTCGTAGTGTTTTTTACTGTTTTTGGAATTCGGAGGCGAGCCCACATCTTGGTTTCACTAAAGTTTGCTCTTGTTCTCGGGACAGCCGGCCGGGTTGAAGGGGCTCCGCAAACGAAGGCTTTTGGCTACTTGTTTAGTTCACCAAAGCATCACCCTTAACTTCGGCGTACTTCTGCGGCAAACCACGGTACTGACCCCAATTTGTGTCGTCAAGTTCATGCTTTAACCAGCGACTGGTCAGTTCCGCGTTAGAAATATACTTTTCCGAAAGGTCACGGTGACATGATATTGCCAATTTGCCGTGAACGGTCGCCCTCGAGTAAGTATCATGACCCAAAGAAGTTGACGGTCTGGCCAATCAAGCCCTTTCCATATTTAGTCTTTATCTGTTTACTGAAAGGGTACAGCAGGCGTCACACAGATGGTGGCCTCGCTACCATCTGGGGATGGGCGCGGCAATGGTACCTCCATCGGTACACGGATGGGGCCTCGAGCAAGATAAAGAAATCAATGTGCTTACACAAAACTCGGGGGCACCAGACACAGCGGACCGACGGAAGATCTACACCACTTTTTCTTATGCAATATCTAGTGTTATATTAACTTCCTCACCTTTCCACTCGTTCGCCAGTCACTTTGTTATTGGGTCAACGACTATGTACGCCGTGAAACAGCATGAAAAACAATGGGTTAGCAACAAGAATGATCAGTTTTCTAAAGGTGTTTCTTAAACCCCTGGATACTTAGTAAACGGCCTCGTATCAATACTGTGTCATAGCTGAGAGACCTCGTGTCTCGACAGAGACCTCGACCGCGCTACTGTTGAGACAGGTCTCTGTTGAGACAGGGCCATCTTCAAGTTGGTTGCCGCAACCGCCTAGAATGTATCCATTCCAGGCGGAGGCTGTCCACCATCCGCATGAGGAGCACTACAGCTGCAAGTCTTACGCCGCCGCCCACTCGCCCTATTGTTGTGCAAGGTGGATGGCCATCACCTTGGACACGCCAGTGGCGGAACGGGCTTCGTACGCCGTTATATTTAGTACATTCTGGTCTCGACAAGGGACCAAACCCTCCAGTATTTCCTCACGTTTGCTGCCTCCAATTGCACCTGTATGCATACGCTCGACATAACGGAAGTATCCATCGTTGCGTCTTGGGACAGCGGAACCGTGTAGTGAAGACCCCCGAACGTCGCCGCTGAGAAATCGAAGACCTCGGTTGTTGCTCAGGCGAACGAACGAAAGCACTGGTAGGCTATCGAGTATCTTCGGTCTCTCTTCAAGATAGTTGCCTTCCAGTCCAAGGCGCTCTAGCCTCTGCAGAGATATGAACCCCTCAGGCAGATCAGCGTCGAGGCGATTGTAGTCCAAATCAAGCTCAACGAGGTTCCGCAGTCGCTGGATCTGCTCGGGTAGCGCTTTTAGGTGATTGTGGCTTAAGCCGAGGCGGTTGAGCAATCGCAATTTGGTGATCTGCGCGGGAAATACGGAGAGCTGGTTGTTATCCAAACGCAACTCGCGTAGCTGGGCGGGGAATGTCACCTTGGCTGGTACTATTTGCAGCCGATTATTCTCGAGATACAGGGCCTCCAGAGCTATCAGCTGGGGTAGTTCCTCTGGAAGTACCGAGAGCACGTTGCCTGCGAGACCGAGGATGCGAAGCTTCTTGAAGACTGTGATTTCCGTTGGCAGGGAGCTTAGATGATGATTTGTCAACCACAGCTCAGTGAGGTGGTGATATAGGTGCTCGTGGTTTAGGATGACTGCCGGAAATATTTGAAAGGCCTCGATACGGCTTCGCGCTGATAGCTCGAGCGGCACTTGTGCTTGTCGAGGAATGCTTAAGTCCAGTCGCTTCGTCTTCAAAGCAGCACTTAGCCGCTGAACAATTGCCGATCCACCCGATTCTGCGTTGAGTGCGTCTTGAGTGTCCGACTGCAGCTTTTTTGTCGTTTGATGTCGCTTGCTACGAGGTCGCGCAAGCGTACGGTCATGGGTCTGCCCAGTAGATGCTTGGCTTGCATGGATATCGGTGTGCTCCGCCATGCTGGTTCTTGTTTGTGGCAGCGTCCGTGTGAGCACTCGTTATTTACAGCGATGGATCTCGATATTCCGAAGAGCGTCCCTTCACTATAAGAAAGGCAAAGAAATGACCATGCAGTGTACAAGAAACACTGTTTTTGCTTTGGCCAGGCTTCTGATCTTTTATTTTTGTAATCACGTGCTCTTACTTCCTTGTTCCTCCTTGCGGGAGTCATTTTTCAACCATAAATGTTTGCGGGACTCGGTCGCACTCCGGTCTTCCAATGCCAAGTCGATTTTCATCAGCTGCGTTGCTCCGCAGCACCCTGCCCTTTACTCGGTATCGTAGTCGTCCGAAAACCCGTAGTCGTCGTAATCGAATTCGTCGTCGTCAGACTCATCAGAGTCTAATCCACCAACCAAGTCGAAGTCATCCCAGTCCGCAACTTCGAAGAAGCGGAAGATGCGACTGTACTGCTGCAGCAGAGCCTGCAGAGCAGCATCGCCACCCTCGCGGCCATTTCGGCGGCCATTTCGGCGGCGCGGTTTGGATGATCGCTTGGGGCGATCCAGATGCTTCACGTCGCGGCCTTCCGAGTCGCGGTGTGCGTAAAAGCAATGTTGTCCGAACGGGCAGCTGCCGAAGAGGCCGTTGAAATACTTGCACTCGCGCAAAGCCAAGTGACTCTTGTAGGCCTCCACAACCTGCTTCTTGGCTTCACCCGTACAGAAAACGAGTGATGGCACGATATAGTCACTTGGCACGCGGCATGCAGGGCACGCACGGATCACCTCCACCTCCATATCCTTCGACTGGCGCCACGAACGCAAGCAGTCCAGACAGAAGCAGTGATCGCAGCCTACAAAATGAGCTCATTAGATCAACAACTTGCAAGCTCAAATCAAAGCAAGAAAACGAAAAAGAAACCTACTCATCAGCCCAAAGTGTTTTCCAGACTCCACAATGTCGTCGAAGCAAATGCCACACGTATAATCTTGCTGGTTGTCACCAGGACTCGTTGTTGCTGCAGCAGTACTGCTAGGAGCAGCGTTTCTCGTAGTAGCAGCCCTCGCCGCTGTCGGAGGAGCCCTCGCCGACATCGGCAAAGCCGCCGGGTTGTGTCGTAGCCGACAGTGCTCTCCGTACTTGCAATTTCCGCGTAGGAAGAACGGGCAGTCCACCAGCGCCGCCGCCGCCGACAGTCCTTCCTCCTCATTGGCAGCGCACTCGCTCACTTGCGCCGGCAGCGCGTGCGAGAACGTGCAGTGGCTGCCATAGCGGCACTTGCCCAGCACGAAGAAACGGCAGAGCGTGGCCGGCGCCGCAGCCGCGGAGTTCTGTCTGGCGCGACTCAATGGGACGCTGCGCTTCTCCTCGTAGTCGTCGTCGCTCTCCTGCTGCGGAACTCGATACTGGAAGGACCCGAACGCGGACGAGGTGCCACTACAGCGACGCATTACAGAGCGATAGAAGTGGAGGGTTCATCACTTGACTGCGTTTCTTAACTGCGTTAAGTCCAACGCACCTGGCGCTTCGAGCAGCGGCAGGATCAGACGCGCGACTGCTATGACGACGAGGTGAGAGGAGTGCAGACGGTGAGGCTGTGGAAGGTGAGGCGCAGCGGTGGGATGGGGCCTTACCTGCGAGACCCGGTGGAGCGGCGCATGGCAGTCGGAGTCTGGAGCTCTTCGCGTCGATCTTTCGAGTCAGATTCTAATGCAAGAAAACAGGGCAACTCGATTAAGTGCGATTGGTCAAGTGAAAAGTCCCCATCAAAAGTTGACGGCAACTTCAACTGTGCAGAGTTTCTGTATTTCAAGACGTCGATCGTGGAGTTGGTCGCAAACGCACAAAATAGATGGGAATTGGTCATGCTCGCTTGGATAAGGCAATCATAGCAGTTTCAAAGTCTTCAGCCGCACATCCGGTTTGTTGTTCACAGCCGGACAGCGCACATGTGACACTGACAGATAATAGTAATCAGATAATCCAAGATGGCCAAGGCCTTATTGTGAATTCTACACGATCGTTTAATACGGAGTTCTCCTCGAGCAACATCTGAAGTCAGTAGATTATAAGCAGTGCCTGGTGGCTCGTATAATATGCAGAAGTGGCCAAGTCGATGTCTTGCTTACTCGACGCGAGTGACGGTGGAGAGGCCAGCTTGCTCTTATTGAGCGAATATCCGTCGACTGTGTCGAACACCTGACCAATCCTAATCGATCAACATCCGGAGGCTGACACATCTGAAAAAATGAGCGGATGCCATCCATGTTTTGTACTTGACACCTGCTCCATTTCTCAATTTGCCTATTTGAGACCAGCTCTGAAGAAGCGATGGCGTCAAGCAGCGTAATGCGGCCGGACGAGAAGGATGCTACAGCAACGTACCAGTCCTTCATGCCGTCTCCGTCGACTTCTCGACTGATAAACGCCCACTCTGCTGCCGGTGAAGTTTATCATGACGACGCTGCAATGCAGACCGACGGTACCTCCGCAAATATTGCAGTTTCAGGCGACAACTCGACACACCAATGCGCATGGCAGCGAGTTTTAGGCAACTACCGCCTCCTCGAATTCGGCTGCACGATTGCCATGTACCTCTTGGCACTCATGTTTGCAACGATCGGCGTATATCAACGCCCGATCCCTGCGATCCGCATACGCTTGAACTCAACAACTACGATCTACGCCTTAGACCCCGCTTTGGATGAACCAAAGTTGCCAGAGCAAGGTACGACTGTATGATTCAGCAAACTCTCAAGTGTTGCTCCACTAACGTTGTCGCGGTCACAATATTTATTTGTTTGCGTGAGCAGTTCCCATGTGGGCACTCTTGACCATTGGCATCGGGTTGCCGGTCGGAACCAACTTTGCGGTGAACTACGTGCTTCCGAAGATTTGTGATGTGCGAATGATCCCTCACGACACCAGGGATTTTTACTCGGTCTGCTCCAATCGATGGCTATGACCACTCTCCTAACTCAGTTTACAAAGAGTATTACAGGTCGTTTTCGGCCGAGTTTCTACAACATGTGTAAGTGGAACCACGATGTCGTGTGGGACGGAGTGACCAACTTGTGCACGGATGCCGCTGGCGAGAGGGGGTCGCAAGAGCTTCCCGTCTGGGCACGCGTCATTCGCGTGGTCAACAATGCTCGTTCTGACGGTAAGACATTATGAATGTTTGGGTTGTTTAATATTCTCTTTGAATATTTTGCTGACACTTTGTCGTTGTAGCTGTATTTGCTCGGGCGATCACGCCTCAATTGTGAGAACCGCAGCGACTCCATGCTTCGCGGCTGCAAGAAGAGTCTTTTGCTGTTCTTGTGCTGCGCGCCTACTCTTCTTGCTGCGTGGGTGTCGGTATCTCGCTGCATCGACAACTGGCACCACTACAGTGATATTTTGGCGGGTAGTGTGATCGGCGCGGTTTCTGCTGGGTTTGCATTCAGCTATAACTATGGTTCGGTCTTTTGCTGGCAGTCTGCTGGGCTGCCACTTGAGGAGCTCCACGAACGTCGTTTGGTAAGAAGAAGCTGAACTTGGACTGATGTAGAATTGAAGCGCTAACATTCGCCATGTTGTGCCAACTTTTCGTTCGCAGCAAATGAGAGACGAGCAGGAAAATTGCCGTCTGCAGCAGCCTGTGGCACTTTACAACAACTTTGACGAGTCTCACAACCGGCTGCTGAAGTGCATGTCCAGCCAGAGCGACTACATCGTCGATCTAAGTACCAGGGGTTCCGTGCCCATCGTACCATAACTCACCAATACAGTACATAACGCACCCTGTGGACGAAGATATTAATCTTGCTCGAAGATCTTGCTCGAAGATCTTTATCTTGTCTGAAATAATATTTCGTCCTCCAGCCTACAGTATTGATAGCCAGACGCGAGGGTAAATATGTACAGCGTTGCTTTTTCAAGCGCATTGGTGGACATCGACCGGTGAGACTCGATCCAGTGATGTCACACCCAGCTTTTTAAAAGCAACAGCCCAAGTCGACTCGCTCTTTGGAAGCATCTTTGACACGGTCTCCAAAGAATCGACCTTGGACTTTGTATGCCGCCTTGTCAGAACGTACAATACAGCGATAGCCGGAGACCACTCCGCAGCTGTCCGACGGATTCATTGTCAGTGCTCATTTCTATTTCTGACCAGTCCAGGTCGATGACCAGCAAGACGATGCCGAGCTGTGAGACGCCGTCCCCGACGGGCGAGTTCCAGCCTGCTGCCACGCCGTCCCCGCATCGTAGCTGGACTCCTCGTCCCGAGGACTGCGCAGACGAGCAGAATGCTCCTGCGCGACGCAGGGGCTGGAGGCGGCTGCTCTGCGACTATCGAGTGGCGGAGTTCGGCTGCACGCTCGTCATGTACCTTGTCTCAAAGCTCTTCAGCATGATGGCAGTCCATGAACGTACGTGGCAAACCGGATCAGTGCGCGATGGCGACGAGCTATTGCTCACTTACGTTGATTGGTTGCAGGCCCCATTCCGAGAATCCAAGTCCGTCTGAACTCTACGACGACCGTATGGGCGCGGGACCCGTCGGTGGACCAGCTCGTGATGGCAGAGCAAGGTACGGGGTCGTGAATAGAAGAAAGCGTACTTAGAATATGTGCTAACGGTTCTGGTTGCTGTGTCATTGATGGTGAGTAGTGCCGATGTGGGCTCTGATCGCCATTGGGATTGGCGTTCCTGTCGTGGTGAACTTGCTGCTGAACTACGTCGCACCGAAGATCCGAAACATTCGAGTAATCCCGAATGACGTCCGAGACTTCTTATTGACGATGGTGCAATCTATTACTCTCTCCACACTGCTCACGCAGTTTACGAAGAACGCAACCGGTCGCTTCCGCCCATGCTTCTACGACATGTGTGGTTGGGATTACGATGTGGTGTGGGACGGAGTGACGAACTTGTGTACGGACACTGCTGGGGAGAAAGAAGGTCGCAAGAGCTTCCCGTCCGGTCATTCTTCGTTTGCGTGGGCAACAATGCTTGTCCTCACGGTGCGAGCGATGCAGCGGTGCTAATATTCTTTTTTCCTTTGGCTAATTATGTTTCTCACTTTCCTCGTCTGCAGCTCTATCTGCTGGGACGGTCAAGACTTAAATGCACGAGACGCAGCGAGTCGTTCGTGCGCGGCGGAACAAAGGCGTTGAAGTTATTTCTTTGCTTCGCACCCTGCTTGGCGGCGTCTTGGGTTGCTATCACTCGTTCGATCGACAATTGGCACCACTACAGCGATATTTTGGCGGGCAGCATTATCGGCGCCATTGCAGCCTGCGTGGCCTACAACTACAACTACAACTCAATCTTCTGCGGGCAGTATGCGGGTTTACCATGCGAAGCAGTTCACGAGAAAAGAAAAACTGAATTTCATGGACTAACGCTTCGGACTGAGGACAAGCGCAGCAGCGATTCCAACGAAGTCTAAGGGACGGCAGACTACATCGTCAACATGAAGGAGGCTGCTATGTAAATACGATCGCCATAAATCAAGAAAAGTGTTCAACGATAAGCAAAAATAAAGTAAAAGTGTTCATCGATAAGCAAGAAAGTGCTAATTTGTGACACGCCCACAACGGCACTTTATTGGGGGTCCACCGTTCATTTTGTAGTTCTCCCGATGGGCGACGCGACTTCTAGCACGGGTCATGACGGTGCATCAGAGCACCAAGAAGCTGGCGACTACATGGGGATGTACGCACCCTCGCACGAGCGACACCCCGAAGAGGGTGGGCGAGATCGAGCTGGCGATCGAGATGTCCGTCCTCAGTGGAAACGGCTGCTCAGAGAATACCGAGTGGTCGATTACGCCTTCGCCATCGTCTTGTACATTATCGCTAGACGACTCGGCAGATGGGTGGAGCTGTACAAACGTGAGTGACTGCATTGCAGCTGCTGCATCTAACACAATAATCTTACTAACGCGAGGTCATGTGCTCAGGTGCCATTCCAAAAATTGAAATGCGCCTAAACTCGACGACCAGCATTTGGGGACGAGACCCTTCGTTGGACCAGGAGAAGCTCTCGCAGCATGGTAGGATGACGGCATACTAGTACTGGTTACTTACGAAAGTAAGCGCTAGATTCGACTGACATTGTACATATATGTGCGGTCCCTTCACAGTTCCAATGTGGTTGCTGATCGTCGTTGGTCTTGCAATCCCCATTGTCACTAATTTCTTGATCAACTTCGTGCTCCCAAAGATAATTGAAGTTCGCTTAATTGCGCACGATTTTCGCGACCATTTACTGAGCCTAGGACAGGCCATCACGCTGTCGACGTACCTCGTTAACTTCACCAAGAACGTAACAGGGCGATTTCGTCCGTGCTTCTATGACGATTGTGGTTGGGACTACGACGCGGTGTGGGATGGCGTCACTAACTTGTGCAGGAACTCTGCTGGCGAGAGAGATGGCCGCCAGAGCTTCCCATCGGGCCACGCCTCGTTCGCATGGTCTGTCATGGGAGTGCTCACGCTCTATCTTCTTGGACGTTCGCGCCTCACCTGCGAAAACCGTACGGAATCGATTCAATATGACGGCGTCAAAACCTTCAAGTTTTTCTTCTGCTTCCTGCCGTGCTTGGGTGCGGCATGGGTTGCTATTACGCGAACTCTAGACAACCGGCACCACTACAGCGATGTTGTGGCAGGCAGTATCATCGGCGCCTCGTCCGCCTGCATGGCATACTACCATAATTACGGCTCGATCTATAGCTGGGAACATGCAGGCTTGCCATACGCGACGATCCACGAAACTAGGAAGGTGGGTGCATCGATCGAACGGCAAAAGCGAGGAAGTGATGTTAACAATAACGAAAATGTGTGTAGGCGAAGATAAAAGAAGCAACGGTGCTGCATCCTAGCGTGGATGACTCGCACAAGGCCAATGCTAGTGCTCTGGAGCACGGCATGGACTTGAACCACCGCGTCACAGGTTCATCGACCCCCGAGTGGCTGGTCAGCCGTAGACTTTGCCTCTCTCCCAATTCAAAGAGCACTGCGTTCATCGCGTTCACCACGGAAAACGACACTGTGCCGATAGAAGACATCAAAAGCGTCTACCGGCAGTATGGTTTGAGCGCTGCATCGAGGTGAACACCACTTATTCATAATAATGACTCATATGGAGTGGGCAGTGCAGTAAAATTCATCCAGACTTCTCCGTTTTGCCTACATCGCTGGAAGTCGGTACTGTATCTGATAATAGCGGGACATGAACAAGTAAGTGGATTTCCTGCCCTCAGGGCAGTGCCCTGTCCAGTCCTTGGAGTTCCCATCCAATGGAATCCATCACATTGTTTCCAGTCCCACTACCTCCGTAATCGCATCCCTGTCTATCTCGCTCCACTCATTTCGGAACCCGCTGGTAGTAAGTCTAATTAGTAATACCTGCTAAACTTTATAAGCTAGTCGCATCCTCGTTTCTTTGGTCGATGTGGATGCGCTTGTCCCCTTAGTTCGTTTGGTCGCGAGCCGCCGATCGCCTGTCGTCTGGCGCTCGTGCGGTCGGTGCATCGAGCGCTTCCAGTAGCGAAGAAGCGGTGAAGGAGCCCTTCTGTCGCGTGACACGCCGCGTAGTAGCACCACGGAAGAGGCGTATCCCACAGTGCGCGCTGCGTCCAGCATCGCGAGCGACGTCGCGTTCATGGAGTCGATCACGTCCGTGGCCGAGCTGCCGCCGCTTTCGAGGCCCGATTCACGGCCCCGCGTCGGCAAGTGGGAGCGCATCCTGCGCGACTACCGAGTGGCCGAGTTCGCCATCTCTGTGCTCATGTACGGCTTCGCGCTCTTCTTCGCCAAGATCCAGGTGGCTCAGCGTACGTTCAGTCCTTGTGTCGTCTCTGACTAAGCGGCGAGGAAGATTTGGATGGGGATTTGAGTAGTTACGCAGCTCTGTTGCCATCATGACAGGTGATATCCCCAACATCGAGGTGCGGCTGAACTCCACCGTGACAGTGTGGGCGCGAGACCCGACGATCAACAACAAGGAGCACACGCAGCAAGGTATGTACGCTCAATGCTTGGCTCGGAATGTATATGAGCTCATGGGAATAACTTGGTGTCTGCTGTTGTCTGCAGTACCGATGTACGCGTTGATTGGCATTGGCGGTGGCACCCTGTCATTATCAATTTGTTCATCAATTACGCACTGCCCAAGTTTCATCCTACCGTCCGCATCATCCCGCACGACACACGAGATTTCCTCTTGACGATTGTGCAGTCGACGAGCATGGCCACACTGCTCACGCAGTTTACCAAGAACATGACAGGTCGATTCCGCCCGTGCTTTTACGACATGTGCAAATGGAACTACGACGTCGTGTGGGACGGCGTGACCAATTTGTGCCAGAGCGCATCTGCCGAGAAGGAGGGTCGCAAGAGCTTTCCGTCAGGACACGCATCTTTCGCATGGGCTACGATGCTTGTGCTTACCGTACGGTGTACTTGTGTGATTCGACGAGGGATATCGGACATTCCCACAGTTTGTTAACTATTTTCTGATGTGCTTGAACTCTCGACAGCTCTATTTACTGGGACGATCGACTCTGAATTGCCAAAATCGAGGTGACACCATGGCGAGAGGTGGTCGAAAGACGCTGAAGCTCTTCCTCTGCTTCATTCCGCTTTTTTGGCGGCGTGGGTCGCTGTAACACGCTCCATTGACAACTGGCACCACTACGCTGATATCCTTGCGGGCAGCATCATTGGTGCCGTTTCCGCATGCATTGCGTATAGCTACAACTATTCCTCTATCTTCAGCAGTGACAACGCCGGTGTTCCTCTGCAGCATTGCCACGCGAGTTGCAAGGTATGCCAATTACATGTGTTTAGCGCTCATTGCAGTGTCAATAATATTATATTGATTGTGATTTGCAGGGCAAGTTGACCACAAGCGGCAGCAGCATCACGTACACAGGCAGCAGCGGGTCGATTAGCCCCGAGACGGACAGAGAGCTGGGCAAGGCTCAGACCCGGAACGAGTACGCCATGAACGTCCACAACCGTAGCACCACCGCTTCGAATGGTAAGTTTGCCTATCCGTAGTAGCCCTGGAGCACGTTGCACAAACTCATATAGAATGCTGACCTTCTCTCGCTTTCCCAATTGCAGGGTTTATCGTGTAACTAGGACCTTTAGAGTTTCGACCAACAAAGTGAACTGGGCGTGTGTGGTATAAATTACTAGTACGTTGTCGGTTGGAGTTTGAGTGCTTCCTTTGGCTGTCAAGACAAGTGTAGTAAAAACTACATATGTTCTACTATATGTAGCATCCTATTGGCTGAGAGTCTATCCTAGATTCTGGCCGTGAATCTCCGAGCTCCATCCTGGAGATGGTTCAGACGTCGTCGCGCGATTCAACTGTTGCTGAGATGGACGAGGTGGACGTGGTGGACGTAGTGGACGACGACGAAGACGCCCTGGACGATGAGGTCGACGAGTACACGCTCATGATGGGGCCTCCGTGAGTCGTCGTCGCCTGACGACCGACAGCAAAGTCGCAACAGGCTCCGACGAATGTTGTGCGAATACCGCGTGCTCGAGTTCAGCTGCACGCTAGTGATGTTCACTCTATCAGCTTTCTTCGCCTACATCCCAGTACATCAGCGTACGTGATCGCATCGACACTTAGTCAGCAAATGGACTGCAGCTGATCGTGTGACCCACTAGGTGTCATCCCAAATGTCGAAGTGCCAATAAAGTCGACCACATCAATTTGGTCCCGGGACCCGACGCTTAACGCTAAGATGCATGCGGAACAAGGTACGTGTTTGCCCACGGTGGTGCAAATGCCACGGACCAATCTTCTCTGACCTTTGATTGTCAGTTCCCACCGGTTCGTTAGTCTTATTCGGGAGTGTTGTGCCTGTGGCTATCAACCTTTTCATGAACTACGTCTGGAAAGTGAAGCTGATTCCGCATGACACTCGCGACTTCCTATTGGCATTGGCACAATCAATCAGTTTGGCGGAGTTGCTTACGGAGTTCACCAAAAACATGACAGGTCGATTCCGCCCGTGCTTTTACGACATGTGCGGCTGGCAGTACGATGTCGTGTGGGACGGAGTGACCAACTTGTGTACTGATCCTACCGGTGAAAAGAGGGCCGCAAGAGCTTCCCATCGGGTCATGCATCGTTCGCGTGGTCCACGATGGTCGTGCTAACGGTACGTACAGCACAGCTCTTTGTAGAGCATCTTACGCTAAGTCGATACTAACCTTTCCTGTCGCTGCGCTTTTGTGCCATACTAACAGCTCTATCTGCTGGGTCGATCTCGTATCAATTGCGAAGACCGCAGCGAGTCTTGGTTACAAGGTGGCCGAACGATGCTGAAGCTTTTCCTCTGCTTTGTGCCGTCATTCATCGCCTCTTGGGTGGCAATAACCCGGTCCATCGACAATTGGCACCACTACTCTGACATCCTGGCAGGCAGCATCATCGGCGCCGTGACTGCCTCTTTGGCGTACAACTACAACTACGGATCCGTTTTCAGCTGGGAGATGGCTGGCATTCCTCGTCAAGAATGCCACTTTCGCCGAAGGATTCGCAGCATCTAAACACGAGGAGGGCACGATGTCTTTCACTCACTTCAACATGGATCATATCAGTTAAATGTTAGTTAATTTCAAATGTCAACTCATTTTAACCACTTAGTTTATTCAAATGGCGGAAGCAGCCGTGGACGGAGGCATCGACGGCGATGGCGAGGCCTTAATCTCCTCGCTCGCGGGCCGCTGGCTGCCGTACGAGAAGGATATAGTGCAGGAGCTGTACGCGCGGGACGGTGTGCTGGTCCTGGGCCGCGGACTGGGCATGCTGCGCGTGCTCGCGAGCTTCGTGCGTCTCTATTGCTCGCCCCGCAGTCTGGTGCTATGTCTGAACGCCAACGAACAGGCGGCGACGCTGCGGCGGCTGATGCTGGCTCTGGGCCTGGACAGACGCTTCCTCCCTCGCGCGGTGGACTCCCGCAACAACCTACAGGAGCGACTGCAAATGTACAAGGGCGGCGGCGTCTTCTTCGTGACGGCGCGGATCCTTGTGGTGGACCTACTGTCCAACCACGTGGACCCAGGCACCATCAGTGGACTGCTGGTGAACGACGCGCATCGTGTCACGGAGACGTCCATTGAGGCGTTCATCCTGAGATTGTATCGTGAACGCAATCGCGAGGGGTTCATCAAAGGGTTCTGTGACGACAGTATCGCGCTCTCGTCGGGGTTCAACCGGGTGGAGCAGGTTCTCAAGCACCTCTACGTGCGAGATGTCTTTTTGTATCCACGATTTCATGTTAGTATCAATGCCTGCTTGGAAAAGCATCAGCCTGAAGTATACGAGATTGAAGTAGCCTTTTCTCCGTCGATGAAGGTCATGCAAGAAGCGTTGCTGGTGGCACTTGAAGCAACAGTGAAGGAACTACAGCGCAGTACAAAGTCACTGGATGCTGCAGATTTGACTATGGATAAGGCACTTGCTAAGTCCTTTAGCAGCTTTATTCGACGACAACTAGACCCGTTGTGGCACAAGCTGCCAGTCAAGACGAAGCAGCTCGTGGGAGACCTTGCTACACTGCGTCAACTGCTGGCCTATCTCCCGCGCTATGATGCGATATCATATTATTGCTTTTTGATTAATTACCAGACGATGAATGGCCAACAGCGTTTCCCATCGCCGTGGTTGTTTACAGATGCCGCAGACCGTCTTCTCACTGCGGCGAAAGAGCGGCTTTACCAGATTGTGGACAGCAAAACCAAGCAGCCAACAAATCCTCGTCGATTCGCTTCTTCAGCCGACGCTGTCTCTGCGGAGAATGTCGAGCTAAAGCTTGTCCTGGAGAAAAGTCCCAAATGGGAAGCGCTCAAGGAGATCCTTGACGAAGTGCACGATGAGAAGCAGCGAGAGAAATCCAAAACAAAAAATCGAGGTCAGGACAAACGTGCTGGCGGTGGTGCAAGTGTGGTTGTGATGGTCAAAGACGAGCGGACATGCGCGCAACTGCGCGAATTCTTGAGTCTGGGTGCGCAGGAAATGATGCGGCGTCGCTTTGGTCATTATTTACTACAGAAAGAAGTCGTGCTGAAGCAAAAGGGGAAGCATGGCATCGCTGGGGCTTGAACAGCAACTTCTTCTACAAGCAGCAGCTAAGCTCAAAGCGGACGAGCTTTATATTAAAGAGGTCACCACGTCTTCGACGGGTACCAAGAGCAAGCAAAAACAAACGAAAGCTAAAAAGCGTGTACGTGAAGAATCATCAGGAATAGGCTACAGCGATGTTCAGATTCATGCCACTGATGTTTCAAGTTTCGGTTTATCGGCCGCAGAGCTGGAGGCCATAAAAGCTTCCCAGGAAAAAGCGGAGCAAGAGACAAGATCGAAGAAGTTTTTCGATGGTCGTCTTCGTGCCGAACCACTGGCATCAAGTGGTCGAAACCAGCCCACTGGGACAGCAAATCTATCGCTAGAATTGGTAGACCCAACGGAAAGCGTTGTGCTTTGCACGTATGAGCAAGCTACTCAGCATGGATATGGTGCCTCGGCGTTTCTTGAAGACCTTATGCCGTCCTGCATCGTTCTGTATGATCCAGATATGGCGTTTATTCGCGAAGTGGAGGTGTTCCACGCTTCACACGTGGCACCGTTAGAGATCTACTTCATGATGTACGATGAGAGCACAGAGCAGCAAGCTTACTTGAGCGAAATCCAGCGTGAAAAGCGTGCATTTGACAAGCTCATCCACCAGAAGGCACACTTGATGATGCCTGCAAACGTGTACGACCTTCCCTTTCACATGAAGCTGCGGCAACAAACAGTAGCAGAGTACAGTATGGACACTCGAACCGGCGGGCGAGCCAAGCCTCATCACGCTGGGATCAAAGTGGTTGTGGATGTTCGTGAGTTTCGCAGTGCATTGCCGTCCATGCTCCACAAAGAAGGGCTATTTGTGCTTCCGGTGACATTAGAGATCGGCGACTACGTTTTGTCGCCGCAAATTTGTGTAGAGCGAAAGAGCATCAGCGATCTCTTCGGGTCATTGAACTCTGGGCGGTTGTTTAACCAGGCTGAGAGCATGCGTCGCTTTTACAAAACACCCGTGCTTCTCATTGAGTTCACACAAGGCAAGGCATTTTCGCTGCAAGATGTATCTGAGTTGGGTCCGGAAATCAATGCAACGAACATCGTCTCAAAGTTGACGCTTCTCATCCTCCATTTCCCGTCGCTTCGGATACTTTGGTCTCGTTCGCCGCATGCCACGGTGGACCTCTTCAAGATCGTCAAAAAATATCAAGATGAACCAGACATGGAAACCGCAGCAGCTCTGGGCAATGGGTTACTAACAGATGGAGGTGCTGCTGATGGCACGACGGGTGAGGGCGGACTGGCATCCAACTACTACAACACCAGCTCGGTCGACGTGTTGAAGAAACTACCAGGCATCAATGAGCATAACTTTCGCAAGGTGCTGGCCAGCGTGAAGAACCTGGCGGACCTTAGTAGCAGGTCATTAGATGAGCTCATAGAGCTGCTGGGCAAGAGCAACGGTCGAAAACTCCACACTTTCTTCAACAGCACACAATGAAACTTTTGTTCAATGTTCTCGTGTTGAGATACGGTACTGCTTTCGCTTTGTTTCGGTGTCTCTATCTACATTGAGATACCGATAATCGCCGCAATGTTCAACTAAAACTTGAACACTTGCGTCCTGGTGTAGTTCAGCTCCTTCAGCAAGCCCTGCAGCTCGCCCTGGGATCGGTCCTTAGCCTTGTCGCCCGAGATGTGGTACATCATGGGAGGCGGACCGCACACACAGACGAGGTTCTCGTCGGATGCCCCAGGCATGTACTTCTCAATCATCTCCTTGGAGACGAAGCCCGTCTCTCCTTCCCATGCGGCAGATGGGTTGCTCAGTACGTGGACGACCGAAATCTGCGGGTACAGGTACATCATGGCCTCTACCTCCTCGCGCAGAATGATGTCCTCCTCCGACACACTGCAGTACAGGAGTGTGATCTCGGTGCGGTCCTCCGGGTTGCGGCAGATGGTCTTGATCAGCTGCAGCATAGGAGTGATGCCAGAGCCGCCGGCGATCATGCCGATGCTCTTGTACGTGTTGGGGGCGTAGCTGAACTTGGGGAACGGGCCCTTCATCTCCAGCTCGTCTCCCTCCTTGAGCTCCACGATGTGTTTGCTCATTTTTCCCTGCGGGTAGCCCTTGACCACCAGCTCCAGGAAGCCCTTCTCCTCGTTAACGTTGGTTGGCGTGTACGGGCGCACGACCGTCTTGCCGCCCACCTTGGCGCGCGCCAGCAGGCAGCTGGACGTGGCGATGCCCATCTCGTGCTCGGGCGACGGCAGGTCAAAGGTCACGCGCTTGGTGTTGTGGGTGAGCACCTCCACCTTGCGCACCGTGAAGGAGCGGAACTCCTTGGGGCTCAGCGCCACCTTGGGCTGCTCCTCGCACTGCGCCGTCGAGGACGCCGAGAAGGACGCGAACGCCGCCATGCCGGCGGTCACGAGCGCGCCACGCGACAGGAACTGGCCTGCGACGGGAACCGCAGGATCATCGTGGACCACATCGTCGCTGGCTCGATGGACCTGGAAGGGAAGTTTACGGAGACTTGGAGTATTAATAAGTGACAGTCAAAACGTGCGGCCGACACCCTCGAAACGACAGGTGACGCGAAGGTTGCGCCAAGCGCATGCGGCTTTGATGGCCAGCAGCTTTTCGAACATGAGCCAAGAGAGCCTGGCGACGCAGCCCAAGGCCTGGACGCGCCTGCCGTGCACGTCCTGCCAGCGCAGCTACAAGTTCTACTGCCCCAAGTGCAACATCCCGCTGGGCGCGCCTGATGGTGTGGCGGTTCCAGCGCTCAGGCTGCCGCTGAACGTGCATGTGGTTTTTCAGGACAAGTTCAAGAAGAGCACGGCGCCGCACGCCAAGGTACTGGCGCCCCGTGATGTGGAGATCGTCCCGTACCCGACGAGCAAAGGCGGAGAGCCGCTGCCGACCTACACGCGCCAGGACACTCTGGTGGTCTACCCGTCGTTCGAGGCCGAGACGCTGGCGGAGATCAGCGCCGAAGAGCTGCGAGACATCCGGACGCTCGTGTTCATTGACTGTCCGTGGCAGAAAGCGCCAGTGATCATGATGGACCCTGCACTCGCTAATCTGCGTCATGTGAAGCTGGCCCAGCCGCCAGAGGAGAGCAATTTCTGGCGCTACCACAAGGCCGGAGCTGGCTGCGTCTCGACGATTGAAGGTGCGTGGGCCACAGACGGTGTACTTTGCTGTACAGTTGCAGTTGTAGCTGCATTTTGCAAAAATGAGCGGAGAACTGATGGTGCATTTGTGCACGGAATGCAGCGATTCAACTGATGCTGTTGGAGTACACTGCCGCCGCGAAGAAAGCCGAGATCAGCCTGCCGGAGGGATCTAAAGACACACAACTCTCAGATTTGCTCTTCTTCTTCAAGCTGCAATTTGCTCGCATTGTGGAGCACTTTAATGCCAATGCAGATCCGAACCGAAAGCCGCCGATGGATGCTGACGAGAAAGAGCGCCGTCGCTTGATGTACAGCCAGAAGGAAGCCGGCAAGAAGCGGCGGCAGGAGAACAAGCTGCAGGAGTGGGAGGAGCGCTTGCAGGCAATTCAAGCCGGTGAACTGCCACCGGAGACCGCGCAAATCAAGCGTAATCGCCGGTGCTACAACTGCAAGAAGGACGACCACCAGTCGAAGGACTGCCCGCACCCCTGCCGCTACTGCAAGAAGTTGGGCCACTTTAGTGCCAACTGCTCCATGAAGGAGGCGTGCCACGAGCGCGAGATGAAGTTTCAGCTGACGCCGCACACGAAGGCCTTGTGACGGTAGGAAATAGCAATAGCACACCATCAAGCCTTCAACACGGATAACGGCTTATGTATCCATGTGTGGCACATGACGTACTGTACCATCATCCTGGTACATGGATACCATAAAAGAGTCAACACTATCTCCCCCTCGCAACGCGGCACTAGCGAACGTACCGCGGGCCGGGAGCAGCAGAAGCCAAGCAAGGCATCCACCGCAGCTGCAGCCATGGCCGACAGCTTCGCGCGCTTCCTGCCGGGGCTGCGCAGCAGCAACAGCAGCGTGCGCCACCGCGCGGCGCAGAGCCTGCGGCTGTTCATCGAGTCGGAGTCGCGGGACCTCTCGCACGGGCTCTACATGAAGTGGGTCACGGACATCAGCGCGCGCCTCATGCTGCTGTGCAACTCGAACGAGAACGCCGACCGCATGGGCGGCATCGCGGCCATGGACGAGCTCGTGGAGCTCTTCATCGCCGAGCGCAACGACCAGACCATCATCGAGTTCGCGCACTCGCTCACCAAAGTCTTCGAGAAGATCCCGAGCGCCGAGCCGCCCATGCTGCGCGTGGCGGCCAAAGCGCTGGGCCACATCGTGTCAACGGGAGGCACGAGCCTCATCGAGTTCGTGGAGGACTACCACGTCAAGCCGGCGCTCGAGTGGCTCAAGAACGAGACCTTCCACGTGCGCAGACATGCGGCCGTGATGATTCTCAAGGAGCTCTCGATCAACGCGCCGTCGACGTCCTTCCGGTATATGGACAAGTACTTTGACTTCATCTGGAGCGCGTTCTGGGACTCCAAGCTCGTCGTGCGCGTGAGTGCGAGCGAGTCGCTGCAGTCGAACTTCATGCTGATTCAGCAGCGCGAGTCGAACCGCAAGACGTCCTGGTACAACCGCGCGTTGGATGAAGCTGAAGGCGCTTTTAAGCGCAATAGCTCGGATGCAACTCACGGCGCGTTACTCATTCTAAATGAGTTGCTGCGCAACACAGGCGACTTTATGCACTCGCACTATGCTCGTGCTTGCAGACTCGTTTTCAGTCACCAGGATCACAAGAGCGCTACGGTTCGCTCTGCTGTGATCAGCCTCTTCCCGCGTCTTGCAAAGTTTAACACATCGGTTTTCGTGGAGAAGTGCTATCGTCCATGTATGAATCATCTTCTCGAAGTGCTTTTCTCGGCTACCACAACAACACGCCCGGACGCGCTGCTTTCGATTGGTAAGCTTTCGCTGGCAATTGGCCCATTGATGGCAAGGGATGAGCAGGCGTTGCTAGCTATTATGAATGGAATTAAGGGTGGACTGCAAGTGAGGAAGAAGGATTTTGATACGCATCGTGAGGCGCTTGCGTGTCTACGAATGCTCGCTGAGACGGTGGGCCCCGCACTCATTCGCGTAGATCTTGAGTCCATGGTAGGCCCGCTGTTCCAAAATGATTTGGATTCGTCGCTTGTGGAAACATTGACAACTATCGTCAAGAAAATCCCACCTATGAAGCCTATCATCCAGCAGAAGTTGTTCGAGAGATTAAGCTCAATTTTGCGTTCCCGGCAAAATGATGTAACTGGATCCGCCACAACGCCTCCCAGTCGAAGGCTTAAAACAGCTTCCATTTCGGTCACGGGTGGTATGCTGTCGAACCTGTTTCTATCTGCGACAGGATCAAAGACGACTGGTTCAGCAGAAAATGGTGCATTGTCGACGGAGGTGTCTTCGGCGATCGCGATGCAAGCGCTTGCATTGGAAACACTAGCGAACTTTGACTTCCAGGGTAATCGGCAGATCCCAATTATGGCCTTCGTTCACGAAACAGTGGTCAAGTTCCTTGATCACGAAGTCGCAACCATTCGCAAGAGTGCTGCACTTACGTGTTGTAAGCTGCTGTTGCCGCCTGGGGAGGACCGTGGTGGCAGCACGCAAATGACCTCTGACGATTTTGCTCGACCTGTTACTTCTGTGCTGGAGCGCCTTTTAACAGTGGGTATCGCTGACACGGAAGCAAGTATTCGCTTGCGCGTCTTGGCATCACTAGATTCGCGCTTCGACCCGTTACTTGCGCTGAACGATAACTTGCGGTGTTTGTTTATTGCGCTAAACGATGAGGTATTCAGCATTCGTCAGACAGCAATGAGTACGCTTGGACGGTTAACACATCACAATCCAGCTACGGTACTGCCTTCTCTGCGGCAAACGTTGGTGCAGCTACTTGCTGAATTGGAGTTCAGCGGAGACTCTCGCGGCAAGGAGGAAGGCGCTCTTTTGGTCGGTTGTTTGCTACGGTCAGCTTCACAACTTGCTCAACCGTACGTGCTCCCTATTCTGCGTGTGCTGATGAAGAACTTGCGCGAAGATTCGAGCGCCGTAGCCATAGTCGAAGTACAGTCAGCGTAAGCAAGTCTATCTTGGCTACTTTGGGAGATCTTGCTGAGGTGGGCGCGCAGGAGCTAACGCCGTATCTCAGTCAGCTGCTGCCGGATGTCATCGATGAGATGAGGGACTCGAGCAATCCACAGATTTTGCAGGTTGCCATTAAGACCCTCGGCCAGCTTGTGTCGTCAACGGGCTATGTTGTATTGCCTTACCACGAGTACCCAGAGCTACTGGACCTATTGTGTCAGGCGCTGCAGAGGTCAGGTGATGCATTCGAGTCTTTGCGAGTCGAAGCTGGGCGCACTATAGGTGTTCTTGGCGCGTTGGATCCGTACAATCTCCGTCTTTTTCATCTTCAAATGCAAGGGAAGCTCACAGATGCAAAGAAGAAGGAGTTCCGTTCCAGCGCATTTGCTGTTGGTGCTGGAGGGGTGTTTAGCCTCATGAACAATGGTACGGTGAGCGCTACGATAAATGGATTTGGTACTATTAGTGGAGGACGAGCTGATGATGCCATCGTTGGCATCCGCATTGGTAACGGAAGCGGTGGAGCTGGAGTGCTAGATGGTAGCAGTGAGGAGGATGCTCAACTGCTTGGAGAATCACTATTATTGACCACAGCACGGAAGGTCACGAAGAATGACAAGCAGACTAGTGGAAAGCTGACCAACATCATTTTGGAACTCCCACCGGATGATTTGCTGCCATCCATGATTCCTGATCCTACGCAGTACTTCCCCACCGTTGCAATCAACGCGTTGATCCGCATTTTGCTTGAACCGCGCAACTCAGTTCATTATCAGGGCACGTTCATGGCAATCATGTACATTTGCAAAAGCCAGCGCAAACGCATGGGACAGCATTTGGACAAGATCATTCCTGCTTTCCTGTACGCCTTGGAGAAGGTGAACCGGTCTCTGCGCAAGTTCTTGTTCGAGCAACTATGTGACCTTGTGCAGATTGTCGAAGAACAGATTCAACCGCACCTGGACCACGTGGCTTTACTTTCCATCATGAATAGCTACTGGGATGAGCATCTTGAAGAAGTCCTCAATCTGGTCAAGAAGTTAGCGAATTCGCTTGGCGAAAACTTCCGCGTGTACTTACCCGACCTCATTCCGCAAATGCTGCGCGTTATTCGGACTGAGCGGGATAACCCGGCACGTCCTCGTACGCTGTTGGTGTTAAAGACTGCCGTTTCTCTCGGACGTCTGCTTGATGGTTATTTGCATTTGATCATCCCTGCTCTTGTGGCTCTTATTCAAAGTGATGCCGACGTTAACGCAAGGAAACAAGGCCTGGGATCGCTTGGATCGCTCGTGAAAAAACTTAATGTGAGCGTGTACGCGTCTAAGATTATTCATATGCTTGCGCGTGTAATCTCGTCACAACCAGAGATGGTGTACCTTGCGATGGATTGCCTCTGCTGTATGGTGTACACGATGGGTGACGACTACGCGATCTTTGTTCCTGTCATCAGCCAAGTGTTAGGCCGTCACACCTCGCGCACGAACGATATTTTTGATCGATACGATCTGTTGGTGTCCAAAATCCTTAAGTACCAGCCGCTTCCCGTGGCATCATGGGCCACTGACCCGCTGAAATCGCGCGTTGACACTTCCTCTGAACACAAAGACTCGGGTTCATCTGCTCAGGAAGAAACCAAGAGCCTACCATGCGATCAAAAGAACTTGATGAAGGCTTGGGAAGTATCCCAGCGCTCTACGAAAGAAGATTGGAACGAATGGATTCTGGCCTTTTCGGTGGAGTTGCTGCGCGAGTCGCCATCACCCATTCTCCGTGCTTGCAAAGAGCTGGCATCTGTGTATCAGCCCTTGGCGCGGGAGCTATTTAATGCGTCTTTCGTAAGCGTGTGGCCGCATTTGGCGCCGCCGACGCAGGATAACTTGATCCGCTCGCTGGAATCGGCCTTTCAATCGCCTCACCTGCCGTCGGAAATTTTGCAGACGCTGCTGAACCTTGCGGAGTTTATGGAGCACGACGACCAGCCGCTTCCGATTGACATTCGATTGCTCGGATCTTTGGCGGATAAATGTCATTCGTTTGCCAAGGCGCTCCACTACAAGGAGCTTGAGTTCAACACGAACCCAAGTACAGACGGGATTCAGGCACTCATCAGCATCAACTCAAAGCTGAATCAGCCAGAAGCCGCGCGAGGTATTTTGAAATATGCACTGGAAAAGTTGCCTGGCATCGAAGTGAAGGCATCGTGGCATGAAAAGCTCTTGCGCTGGGATGACGCCCTGGCGACCCACGACCGTGTGCTGCAAGAATATCCGAACAACGTTGAGTCCATTTTCGGCAAGATGCGCTGTCTTTGGGCAATAGGTGAATGGAGGAAGCTAAATGATCACGTCAAGGAGACGTGGTCCAAAATCTACGGCGAGGGACAAGAACTCAATGGTGAGCAAGGGGGCGGTGAAAAACTTCTAGATGTTCCTCCAGCGCTGAAAAAGGAGTTGTGCAGCAGTGGTGCGCGTGTTGCGTTCTCGCTGCAGAACTGGGACGCGATTCCAAAGTATATCAACTCGGATATGGATGCCACCGAATCGCATTTGTTTAAGTCAGTTGTTTCAATCCGACGTATGGAGCTGGACGAGGCCATGAGCTCGATTGCAGATTGCCGTAAGGAGATGGACCCAACACTCCGCTCTCTTGTGAGTGAAAGCTATGCACGTGCGTATCTACCAGCAATTGTGAATTTGCAGATGCTGACGGAATTAGAGGAAATTGTCGCATACCTGAAGACATTTGCCTACAAGAACAATGGGGAGCTGACACTTCTATCGACGCCATCAGGGTCTTCAATGTCGACAACGACGTCGCGTCGCAAACAGAGCATCAGCAGTCTCAATTTTGTGTCGTCGTCATCTTCGACGTCGTATGGGCACGAAAAGCAAGTTGCACTAAAAACTGCAAACAATTTGGACAAGACGGATGTTGGGTGTAGAGCGGAATATCCAAGTGTGGCAGAGTCTCATGTTGGTACGATCTCTGGTGTTCGATCCTCGCGAAGATGTGGACATTTGGTTAAAGTACGCTCGGTTGTGCCTGAAATCAGGTCATATTAACCTTGCTGCAAGCGCTCTGTGGCGTGTCGGTGCCCAGCCGTTTATACGAAGTGTGGAGCGGGATCCGTACGCACCCATTCCGATCAACCTGGGTGGTAATGCTGGGGCTAGCCAGGGCTTTGCGAATGGATTGCTCAGTCTTGCTGACAGTGCAGCGCAGGACCCTCGTGTAGCCTTCAGCTACATTAGACATCTCTGGGCAGAGAACCGTGAAGATGTTGCGTTAAAGCAGATGGACTACTTTATCGAAGCACTAGAGCAGCACGGGGATCCGACGAATGAGGACATGCGCAAGTTGCGAGTGCAAGTGTACATTCAATTGGGTGAGTGGCAGATGTCGCTCACAGAACCGCACAAGCAAGCGGATGGTGCGTTTGATCATGTTCTTGAGTGTCTTGAGACTGCGACAAAATTGGATCCGACTAACGACCGTGCGTGGCACGAGTGGGCTCTGATGAACTTCCGGGCGCTGGAAGCTACTGTGAAGGAATCGGGCCAGAGCGACCCAAAGCGCTACGCAGTGCGGGCTATCCAGGGATTCTTCCGCTCAATCTCGTTTGGCCACACAAGCTATGATGTGACTAAAGATGTTTTGCGCCTTCTCACGCTTTGGTTTACTCATGGCAACCGTAGCGACGTACATTTGGCCATGATGGAGGGATTCCAGGAGGCATCTGTCGATACATGGCTGGATGTGATTCCGCAGCTTATTGCGCGTATCGATACACCTAACCCGAAAACAAGTGAACTTCTCCATGAGTTGCTTACCCGAATTGGACAAGCCCACCCGCAGGCGCTTATTTACCCGATTACGGTGGCATCCAAGGCATTAAACCAAACGCGAAAACTTGCAGCAGAAGGAATCCTTGCCGCTGTTCGTCGGCATAGCTCCCAGTTGGTGTCCGAAGCTGATATGGTATCTCGTGAACTGATCCGTGTGGCTATCCTGTGGAATGAGCTTTGGCATGGGGCCCTCGAGGAGGCGTCTAAGCATTTTTTCAATAACCGCGATGTGACGGCGATGATTGCAGAGCTAGCACCGCTCCACGAACTAATGGATAACATCGGCACAGAGGAGACACCAACGCTGCGCGAAGTGGCTTTTTACCAAGCGTTTGCTCGGGATCTGCAGTACGCAAAAGAGTGGACAAATGTGTACGAACGCACCAAGAGCCTTGACGATCTGAATCAGGCTTGGGATATCTACTACAGCGTATTCTCTAAGATCCGTAAGCAGCTCGCCAACCTCTCAACTCTTGAACTGGCAAATGTCGGACCGAAGTTGCTCTCGGTGCGCAATCTATCGCTTGCAGTACCGGGAACATACAAGGCTGGTGCTCCGATTGTGCGCATCCAATCTTTGATACACTGGTGACAGTGTTAACGTCGAAGCAGCGACCCCGTAAGGTTAGCATCAACGGTAGTGACGGCAAGGCTTACCCTTTCTTGCTCAAGGGCCACGAAGATTTGCGTCAGGACGAACGTGTGATGCAGCTTTTGGTGTGATTAACACGCTTCTGGCCAACGATAGCGACACTAGCAAGCGCAACCTTGCTATCGAGCGCTATTCGGTGCTCCCGCTGTCCCACACGAGCGGTCTCATCGGTTGGGTGCCCAACTGTGACACCTTGCATCAGCTTATTCGAGATTATCGCGAGGCGCGTAAGATTCAGCTGAATGTGGAACATCGGCTCATGGTGCAAATGGCGCCGGACTATGATAAACTCCCTCTTATGCAAAAGGTTGAGGCCTTCAAGTATGCTTTGGGAGAGACCACTGGCCAGGACTTGTATCGCGTGCTGTGGTTGAAGAGTCAGGACTCGGAGGTGTGGCTTGACCGGCGTCGGAACTTTACGCGTTCACTGGCTGTTATGTCAATGGCTGGCTATATCCTTGGGCTGGGAGATCGTCACCCGAGCAACCTCATGCTTGACCGCGTGTCTGGCAAGTTGGTGCACATTGATTTCGGTGACTGTTTCGAGGTGGCAATGGAACGTGACAAGTACCCGGAGAAAATTCCGTTCCGACTCACGCGTATGCTTACACAGGCTATGGAGGTCAGCGGAATCGAGGGTAACTTCCGCTACACCTGTGAGGCTTCGATGCGCGTGCTTCGTGACAACCGAGACTCACTTATGGCCGTGCTCGAGGCGTTTGTGTATGATCCTCTAATCAACTGGCGTCTGCTTAAGAAGGACGCAGTACCGTCCCATGCGCAGCCTGAAGAAGATGGTGCTGGCGGTGCTGGGCGTGGAGAAGGAGGTCCCGACGATGCCACGGATGCTAACGGCGACAGGAGCTCTGGACGGGTAGGACACGAAGGTGGCAGCGACGCTCCTGGTGATGTGGACGGTGAAGGAGTTAACGGAGAGAATGCTGAAGAGAAGCTTGCGGATGGTAGCATGAAGAGCTCGGCATCGTCCGCTCCGGTGACTCCCAGGAGGAGGCGACACTCGTCATCCGAGGCAGTAATGCTGGGCTACAACATGGACATGTTGGACCCGGCAATGGCACGGAACTCAATAGGTGAGGCACCCCATGACAAGTTTGACTATGGAACGTCCGTCGTGGCTACGGAGCACCCGCAGCTGAACGAAAAGGCGCTGAGTGTGGTGGAGCGCGTGAAGAAGAAACTGGCGGGCCGAGACTTCGACGACGGCAGCAAGGTGCTCACGGTGGACGCGCAGGTCGACCGTCTGATCCACCAGGCTACGTCCCATGAGAACCTGTGCCAACTGTACTACGGTTGGTGTCCGTTCTGGTAGACGCAAGTGCAGCAACATGGACCCTACCGCCATCTGCAAGTGTAGCCATCTCGTAGGTGGACGTTTTGACTACAAAAATGTTCATACAACAGGTAATTATGTGAAAAACATCGTATTTCGACTCGAAAGTGTCCACCAACCATTTTCAGCGAATCAGCAACTCCCAAAGCTCAGACGTCCTTTGGCCATCAATCGTTCGCACTACGCGAGAGACTGATGGCGGTGGCAGCTAAGGGCAAGAAGCGCAATGCTGCGCCTGGCGGCGCCGGCGGCAGCAAGAGCAAGCAGAGCAAGACGCAGGGCGGGCGCAAGGGCGCGTCGGCCGCGTCCAAGAAGCGCAACACCAAGAAGGACGGCAAGAAGCCGCAGCCTGCTGCTCGCCAGGAGGAGGAGGACGTGGAGATCGACGAGGAGGATGTGGCTTTCTTTGACGGCAACGAGCAGTTCACCAACTTCCTGGCCAACATGGACGCCAAGGCGCTGAGCAAGCCGGTGCGCCCTAAGGGCGACAAGAAGCCGCTGCCGAAGCCTGCCAAGAGCGAGGAGCAAAACAAGGAGGACGAGGAGGAGATGCCGCTCGAGAAGCTGGAGGCGCGACCGCGTAAGGCCGCGTGGGCCACTGACAAGCAGGAGGTGCTGGCGGACAAGTTGCCGGTCAAGTTCATGGATGGCAGCGTGCGTGTCAACAAATTGCTGGCGGAGAAGGAGCCTGCTAAGAAGGAAGAGGCTGAAGAGGAGGAGGAAGAGGAGGATGGAGATGAGGAAATGGACTCAGATGTGTCGGACATGGAGTTCGAGGAGATTACGGACGCCCCGGCGGCGAAGCTCGTGGAGGCGCCAAAGCGCCAGCTGTCGGTGGTGGACCTGAAGCACCAACGTGAGATCCGACTTGCCACCAAAAAGGTGGAGATCGCGCAGCTGTGTGAGAGCATTTTGGAAAACCCGGAAGAGTCGTTCAAGAGGAACAAGGAACACCCGGAACAGCTCAGCAAGATCCAGCAGTTGCAGACTTTGTGCCGCGACCCTGATGCGACGGTGCAGCGACTCAGTCTGCTGTCGCAGCTGTCGGTGTTCCTCGATATTCTTCCTGACTACCGCATCCGTCTTCAAAACACCGATGTCAACACTGAGGAGAAAGGCAAGCAAAACCGCGGTCGACCCGCGAAGAAGAAAGTGCAGCAACTGCAGGATTACGAGGCGATGTTGCTGAACAACTACCAGAAGTTTTTGAAGTACTGCGCTGAATTGGTCACGACGGGGCTCAAGGGAAGCGCCCGGAGCAGTTAACAACGATGACACCGCACGGGCGACGTGCAGTGTCTCTGGCTGAGACTGGTGTTCGCTGTTTAGCCGAGCTACTGGAGCACAAGTACGCCTTCAATTTCCACCTGAATCTCGTGATCGCGTTGGTGCCTATGGCAGACTCGGCGTTTTCTAGTGTACGTCAGCAGGCTTGCTCGGCATTCGAGGCTGTTTTCAAGCGCGACAAGACCTGTGCATGCTCTTACGAGATCGTGCAGCAGATCTCAAACTACGTCAAACAAAAGCAGCACCGTGTGCAGCCTTTCATCATCCGCACGCTTCTGGTGATGCCACTTGAGGTGACCATGGAGCAGGGCGAGTCGGCGCGCAAGAAGGCTAAGGCAGATCGCAAAAAGCGGCGTCGTCAGCAGGAACAGGGCGACAACATCGCGGCGGGGCTCAAGGAGGCTGAGGCAGTTGTAGATCGCGCTGAGCGCGAAAAGACTCAAGCCGACATTCTGCACGAGCTCGTGCTTATCTACTTTCGCATTCTGAAGCAGGCCACTTATGCGGAGGCGCTGCCGGCCGTGCTTGAGGGTCTTGCGAAGTACTCGTTCCTTATCAACCTTGACATCATGATTGACCTGCTCAAGGTACTTAAGGTGGTGCTGCGTGAAGAGGACGTACTGCCTTTGCCTGCTGCGCTGCAAGCTGTGCTGACCGGTTTGCGCGCTCTGCAAGGCCCTGGTGGACAGGAGCTCATGATTGACGAGAAGGAGTTTGTGGACATTCTGTATCGCTTACTGCACCGGTTCGCCGATGGCGAGGCGGCTTCGGATTCCACGTGCTTTCCAACGATGCTTTCATGCGTGGAGGCGGTCTTTTGCGCCGAAAGGAGCTTGTTGTGGAACGTGTCGCGTCTTTCGTGAAGCGGCTCTTGCTCGTAGCTCAGCACTTGCCGCCGCATGAGGCACTTGCTGTTCTTTCGCTGCTGCGTGCGCTTTTCCACCGCTACAGCAAGCTGCAGCAGCTGCTGGAGTCCGACGTGGATCGTGTTGCTTCTGGCGAGTACCGTGCTGACATTGACGACCCTGACTTTGCCAATCCGTACTCGAGCGCATGCTGGGAGTTGACGCTATTGGCTCACCACGCCCACCCGAAGCTGGCTAGCTTTGCGCTGGCTACGGCCCAAATGCAGCCGTCGCTGCCGAATGAGCATGCCCGTGCGCTCATGGAAGCCTTCGACCCGTACGCCGGTGCTACCTTTTCGTTCAAGCCGAAGGTGCCTGTGCCGCCAAGCAACCCTCTGCACAAGAAGATGGCTAGTGAGAGCAACAAGAACGACTCGCGCAAGAAGAGCCGCCAGCGCCGCGCACGCCAGTTCTTTGTTCGTGACCCGCTAGCTAGCCTGGACGCGCAGTACCGCAACCAGCATGCATCACCTTTTTTCAGAAGTGCCTCGAGCTTGACGAACAGCTCGAAGATGAGCTTCCAGTTTTCAAGAAATAGAGCAGCTTAGTCAAAGGATATATGCATACCACTGATGAACATGAACCGATCCATTATTACAGCGTGCCTACTCTCGATAAACATTAGTACGGGCTGTCGTACCGGCGGTGAGCAGCGGCGTGGTTGTACGGCGCGGCATTGGAGTTCATGCTGTAATTGTTGTTGTTTGTAGCAGCGGTAGTCCCTGAAAGCGACGCGTTGTGTTCACCAAACTGGTACATCGGCGCATGAGGCTCTGGCGCCTCCTTCTCTCGTCGAGCAGCACGCACATTCTGCCAGAGCACACCCGTCATGGCGAGCACGACGACGGCTGCGATGATAACAATAATGCTGCCGACCATCACGACGTTGGTCCATTTCTCCACGAGCTCGTAAAAGGCACTACGACACTCCATGAACGGCGCGCTGCTCGACATGTCATCAGCGTCCGTCGAGTTGAGCAGGAAGCCACCGCACCAGACCTGGTTGGTGCTCGTGCGCGGACAGGACGACTCGGCCCAGTCCAGCACGACCGAGTACTCGTCGTACTCGGAGACGAGGTCGCACACGGCGCAGATCTCGTCGATCGCCGACACGCTGACGCTGCCGCAGACAGCGGAAAAGTTGGTGGTCGAGTCCGAGAAGTAGCCCGAGAGCGACACGTTGAACATGTCCAGCACATCGTTGACTCTGGCGTCCTCGCAGTAGTATGGCACCTGCGCGTAGCAGTAGAGCTCGTTGAAATTGGCGCCCAGCGCCGCCTCGCTGTCCGAGACCGGGTAATCCACGCTGCTCCAGTCGTCAGCTTTGGAATTCGCCGTGTGGGCCCCGACCGCCACCACGACGAACAGGATCGCCGTGAGCAGCAGCACGACGCCGTAGACGGTCAGCAGCAGCTTCTGCTGCAGCAGCGCGCCGAAGCAGCCGAGCGCCGACAGCGCGATGACGACGGCGCCCAGCACGAGCGTGAACACGAAGGTGGACGTGCCGATCCACGAGTAGTCGCCCTGGAAGGCGTCGAGCCAGCCCGAGGCCTTGACGCGGTGGCTGAAGTACACGAGCAGGCAGCCGCCCACCATGAACGCCATGTTGAGCAGCAGCAGCAGCACTTTGGCCACGTTGCCCAGTCCGCCCACGTACGTCATGCCGCTGGCGCCGCCATTGCCGTTGCGCTCCTCCATGATGGCGATGCCTCCAATGGTTCTCGTGTCTGCGATTGAGCTCTGATAGGCGCAGGTGGAGAGCGACTCTCCCCTACGGCTCTTCTGTGCTTCCTGATGGAGACGCCTCGACTGGCTGATGGTATACTGCAATGAGGCGGACGGTATTTGGGGTGTATTCAGAACGCTGCGATTAGGGGTCGAGGGTTTGGCTCACATTGACTTGACTTGCGCTTTGTATTGGTTTGCTGCAGATAGTGGCGGATTGAGACTTCTGGGCCTATACAGAACCAATGGCTTCGGCTCACCTGAATCAGGTGGCGCCATGTGCCCATGCGAAGACCCCACACGTGCATTGAGACGCCCGAAGCCGGCAATACTGTACAGCTCATGGCGTCGTGGAGTTGAGACAACCAAATTTGCGATATATAGACCTGTAGCAAAGCCCAGGATATACCGGGATCTCATTTGATTAAAGTATGAAAAGTTTACTGTTGTAACATAACATTTACCATCCCACAGATCTTGATCCAAGATCTCAATTCCGACATACCTGTATCTAGGTTGTATTACAAAATGATTTGTAGCTCGTCCTACATTCGTTAATTTCAAGTTCCAAGACGACCCGCAAGATGAACGAGCTGCCACTGGTGCGTGTCGGCCCTGCCCTCTTCCTGCCTCTGCTGGGCCCTCCCTAACGCAACGCCACTTCATCCTCTACCACAGGAGCTTCTCCACGGCGAGTGGTCGTGCCAGAGCGAGATCGACCTGCTCAAGCGCACGCAGACGGCGCACCAGCAGCTCACGACGCGGCTGCAGCGCATGACGCGCGAACTCCGCGGCGAGCGCTTCTACCCGCGACAGGTGGGCGATGCAGTTTGACCTCCAGGGCCCTCCCTATGCAGAGCATGCTGCTGGATGGGTTTCCAATGACGTCGGCGACTCACATGCCTTTGAACTGACTGGAACAGACGGAGACCAAGCAGCTGCGGGTTCGCGTGTACCACACGTATGAGCCGCCGGCGGAGGGCACGGAGAACTCGCCGCCCGTGCCGGGGAAGTGGACGCTGCGTATCGAGGGCGTGGACGCGTCCGCAGGACAGCCCAGTGTGGTGGTGCGAGGCTGCACATGGTCGAGAATTCGCTCGTTCTGGCTTCCGTACTCACGGGTGTTGACTTGTATGGACGTCGTGCAATGCTATAGAAGTTCTCGAGTTACTTTCGGAAGGCTTCCATTGAACTGGACCCGCACATTTATTCGGAGCATGTGATTGAGGTGCGTTTTTCAAACCTGTCCTGTAGATTTTTCTTCCTATCAACAATGTGCTCTGACCGACGTGATACTGTGCTGCAGTGGACGAGCTTCCAGAAGACAAGCCACGACGTGGATGGCCTGGAGATCTCCCGTGTAGGGAGCGCAGCTCACACTGTCCGGATTAAACTGCTCCCGGCACAAATTCCCGAGCGGTTCACGATCTCGCCCGAGCTAGAAGCTGCCATCGGCCAATATTTGGGACCTGCCAAGGCATTTACCAAGCAGGACATTGTGCTGGCTATGTGGGAGTACATTAAGTTGCGAAACCTGATCAAGGAAGACGACTGCCGGGTGGTCGTGTGTGACGAAAGGCTAGTCCAGGTGCTCAACTGTGTGTCACTGCCGTTCACATCCATCGTCGTGGCACTCAAGCAACACTTGACGCCTATCAATACTATCGACCTCGAGTACACGCTGAGCCTCTCGGCTGCAGCTGACTCGGAACTTCTGGATGAAAAGTTCTTCGATATGGATATCGCAGCCACGTCTGAGCTAGACAAAACGCAGGCTCGCGCTTTTAAGGAGTGTGAAGAGCTGCAACAGGACCAGAAGAAAGAGATGGCGCTGTTGAAGGCCCAGGAGTCGGATATCCTCGAGCGTTTGCAAATGTACACGCGCAAGAAGGAGTGGATGACGCAATTCGCTCAGGACCCGTGTGGATTCATGGCGGATGTGAAGAAGTCTCAACAGTCTGACCAGCAGGTTCGTCATATTATTTTTCGTTTATTAACCTCTCCTGATTCTGCTGCTCTAACACGTGCAATTACGGGGCTAATTTCCTATAGATATTAGTTGCCGAGAGTGAACTGGATGAGTTCACCATGCCTCAGCCTCATCAGTTCACGCAGCCGTGGGTCCGAGAGGTAGTCGGGGAGCT
The DNA here is from genome assembly GCA_011947335.1 of Phytophthora constricta. Lineage (NCBI taxonomy): Eukaryota > Oomycota > Peronosporomycetes > Peronosporales > Peronosporaceae > Phytophthora > Phytophthora constricta. Next base: position 178,722 of record JAAVTI010000714.1, read on the forward strand.
GCTTACAACACGTCCAGCTAACTAAGTGGCCCCACATGGACAAGCGTTAACTCACCTATTATTACGTGGGTGGCCCATAACGGATGGGGCGATATATCAATAGCACGGGTTTGAAAGTGGCTAAAGTACGAAGCTGGTCTGTCGTGCGTTGCGACGCTAGGAGCTGCAGTGGAGGAAACTAACACGAGGACAACAGCATTGGGCTTGCAGCAGAAGTGCTTCACCCCGCTCTGCTCTGCTCTTCTTGGCTCCTCCCTCATTCCGTCCGTCTCGACAGCACACTGTGTTGTGTGTGGTGTGTTTCTTCCCTTCTTATCCAGAACGCAGCCACACTCGCTGCTGTCAACTTAATGCAGCAGCCTGCCACCCGCTTGCGCTGTGATCCGACGGATTATGCCAAGAGGCAGCTGGAAAAGAAGGAGCGTGCAAAAGAACTTCGTGAGCAGCGGCAGCGCGGTGTTTTCTCTGAGGAGCACACGTTCGCACCAAAGTACGTCTACCCTCCTGTTGCTCTTCAGCGCCGTGTTGAGTGATGTCGACCCTCTGCGCTTGCTCGTTTTCATACTCATTTAATCATCGTATTATCCCTAACAGAGTGAATTCGAAGGAGCGACATCAGCCGCCGCCATCACGTGAAGAGCTCGATCAGCCTACTAAGGCCAGGATGGCTTTCCGAAACCACGGAAACAACAATCACGTTGATGTAGAGGATCCCAGTCACTACGACAGTGATGCACTTGATCACTTATCGCGCCGATATCCTAAGAAAGTGCCCCCAACACCCCAAGAGCAGATGGCTCCGCTAGCGACGCTCGAACCAGGTACGCCCGAAGTGAACTTCACATTTTATCGTCCTTGCTGCGTCCAACCTCGCAAAACGATGGCTCAGCCAGTTTGATGCGGTTCTAATGAATCGATGAAATTGACTCAGAGCATGACACGTTGTTCCGAGAAGTAAAGCGCGCCACAGGACGAGAAATTGAAGATTTGCCCATTAGAAGGTCGGTCGCACCACCCCGTCCAGGAAATCATACTGGGCCATGCCTACGCAACTCAAGCTGTGGGTGCCCAAAATGCACTGGCGGGGCAACAGCCCCAAGTACCACAACCAATCCCAAGGCTCCAGACGCACCAATTCGTCGCAGAGAGCCGAGGGTTGTGCCACCTAGTGACACATTTTCTTCCCAGCCCAGCAGCTCTCGCTCGATGATGTCACAAAACGAAATGGGAGTATGTGCTTAGATTTTCATGCAGCCAAGTTCGTAACAATCAAGCGCTAACACAAACTGGTCTGTAGAACTCACTGATGCTTCTCAAATCAAAAATGTCTCGGCGAAAATCCAGGAGTGCACCAACAAACCAGGCATCGCTGTTTGTAGAGAAAAGCATACCGAGCATGGTGGTTCATTCTGCCCGAGTGCCGTCGTCGACAAACATGCGAGAATCACCAACCCCACCACCACGGCAATCAGTAGCACCTCGGCGTGCGGCGCCTGTCCAACGAGCGGCCCCAGCTCCACCTGCTAGGCGAAATACAGCACTCCACGAAGATGGCGCTGGTGAAATGCACTATCCACCGCCCATTACTACAGGTTTTAACCTGTCTGAACAACTCGTAAGTTTCTAGTTCACTCTGTCTCTGCTAGTTGTTTCTCAACATTCATCCCCGGATTGTTGTTTTGCGTCATTTCAGGACGAGAACGCAGATGGTGCTGAAGAGATGGAGCAGTGCCACAACTGCAATAGGAAGTTCAATATTGCATCGTTCCAGAAACACCAGCGCATTTGTGAAAAGGTATTTACTGGCCAACGCAGGGTATTTAACATGGCCGCGAAGCGATTGAGGGAACGGAAGCCGAGAAATTAGCGAGAGAAGCAAAACCTAAAAGTGCCAACGGTGGAGCTCGCAAAGCACAATTATCCGCGACGGAGCAGCCCATCAAGGTGAAAAACGCTGCCGACTGGAAGCAAAAGAGCGACATGTTTCGAAATGCTATGAAGGCGAGTCGTGATGTCTCGAAGGCGCTGAAGGAAGGGAAGGAACTACCACCTATGATGCCTTCCGCGCCCGATCCGAGCCTCATTCAGTGCGAGTACTGCAGTCGCCGCTTTAACGAAAAAGCTGCTGAGCGCCACATCAATTTTTGCCGAGAAAAATCTCAGCGTGACAGCATGAAGACGTCTACCAGGAAACCAGTTGGTGCGAAGCCTGGTTCTCGCGCTGCACCGAGAAGAAGATAGGTATCCGATAGGAGTAGCGAGGTCTCCACATGTGTCTTTGAGGTGCTCAAGCATTTTGTTGGAACAAACTGCTTGGGCACCTCAAAGACTTGACAAATTATCATGCTATCCTTGCCTCATCATTGTTTAAGTTTAAAAGGCTATGCTATTCAATCTGCATTAGCCGAGGATAAATAGCCGATCTTTCGCGTGCATCGTCGTTGACGGCGTGGGGCATGTGTAAACGAACGGCAGCAGGTTCTCAAGGTCAGGAGAAGTATAACGCAGCACTCCAATGACAAGCATTTCTTTCGCAATGAAGTCCAGAAACACATCCAGGAATGCTCCACCAATGTATTGATCATCTAACTCCACGTCAAATAGTCGACGGTGAAAATTGTTTCCACCACTAGAGGTCTTTCGTGGAGGAGGATTCACCCCGGATCCTTTTCAGGAAGTACTGGGCCGCTTCCATTTGCTAGTGCTTCAATCACATCCGTCGCATAAGGATTATAAAATGCCTGGCAGACAATGCGATTCAAGAGACTTGACAGGAAAATGCCACCTCCAGCAAACAAGGGGGTCAGAGATGGTAATTCCTCCTGAACTGCCTCATCACATGGGCGGCAGAACTTTGCGTTGCACGCATGATGCAGTACTGCAAGCGTGTTTCCAGCTGGAGACGGGGACCATGAACTCGAGACAGTTCTTTTCTCTCAGCTGCCAGCACTGCCTGACCATCATATTGTTGCTGCAACGCTGCCTCGATAATGTCGGACTTTTCATGGAAGATCCCTGGATCCAGGCCAGGAAAGCGTCCCAAAGCCCGTAACTTTACACTTTCCAATGGAATTCCTTGCTCTAACTCGCGTCTGAATGAAGTGCGCGTTGTTGGTGATGCCCCAGCATCGCTGCCAAGTCTGCTACTGTGTCGACGATGATTTTGAGGCGAAGAATTTCTCGAAAGACCTTGCTTGGTAATTTCGAGAGCTAACAGAGAGCAGACAACTCCAAAGTCTGCTAGTCTTTCGTCATCCGCCCAGGCATTTTGACCGCGAAGATCAAATTTTGTTGCATCATAAATGGAAGCAAGTTGATCTCCTTCTCTTGGTACGCTTTTGTCGAGAGGCAAAATCACGACTTGTCGAGCTTTTGCAGCCTCAACACGCGCAAGGTCAGTGCTCTAGCGGGGCTCCCCACGACAACAACAATGCTGCGCAGAAAATCAGCTGATGTTTCCTCTGCTACACTCAGTAAATCTTTTCCTGTTGGTTTTCGTGCCAGTAGTAACACAACTCGCACGCACTCGGGGAATCGATGTTGTTCGCTCTCACGTTCCTTCCACTCATATTCCCGTCGGCGGTAAACACGTAGAAAATTGGTGATTGATACTGCATCAGTTAAACTCCTAGAGCAAATGACGTAGTGGCCTGATTGTCCCCGGATGTTCGAGCGAAAGTGGTCTCGTTCAAAGACCATCTCAATTTTTTGTTCATCTTTTGTTCGAATGGCAGCATGTAGCTGACTCCCAATTGACGGCGAATATACCACGGATGACATTGACTGAGCTCGGTTAATCCGAATTGGAGGTGGTTTTCCTGTAGGTGGCAAGGTTTCAGACTCTTTAGTACTGTTGTGATCTGAACTGCTCGCTCCGTTTTCTCTCCATTCCTTGCGCTCGATTTGCTCTGGTGTCATCTCAAACCGAATATTTTGCACCGAAGCTGCTCGGCGAGCAGAATGAAAGTTACGGTGAGGGGAACGACGGCGCCAAAGCGTGTCCGACGAAACACGCACCGACGTGGACAACAGACTTTCAGAAGCTCTACGCTCACCATCTGAGCCACCTTCCCAGTATCCGTATGAAGTAACGATGCGAATAACATCAGACGCGGTTTTTGCAATCACAAAACCGATATCCCTGCATGTACCACGTGTTACGGGTAAGTAAGAACGAAATGGAGTTTCAACATTTTTAAGTTAAAGTCGCAGAATTTTACGTACCCTTCACGGATGAATGATCGAAAAGGAGCAAGTTGAACTGGATTGGTTGGCATGCTGCTGTTGTTATCTCGATGTTCACTTGTGCTTAGGACAGAGATAAGAAGTGCCCCAAATTTTTCGTAAATGTGGCGAGCCACAACGTCGAATTTACAATGCTCGAAGCGGGTTGAAAAATTATAGGGAACACCTGATAAGTCATTCCATCTAAATACTGCGTTAATAGTAATAAAAACATTCGATCAAGCAGAAAAGTTAGTACGAGGACGTCAAGCCAAATCGTGGATAGAATCGTACCTCATGAATCCATATTTTACTCCATTTGGTCTGCTTCACGTATTGCCCCAAGTGATACGAGCGAATCAAGTTTAAAATAAGTGTGCTAGACCCTGGGCATACAGTGGCACGAGCTAACAGCATGTCCTTCAACGCAGACGTTTTCGTCGCATTAGCACCAAGTAAAACTGATGACATCTCGTAGTCGTAAACTCGTGAGAGGAGCTGAATGTAGACATCTACAGGCTTTCCGCAGCTGTCTGCGTAGTTTCGGATGGAGACTGCATGCAAAATGGTGGCTGCATCTTGCTGCGCAGGTTCGTGCCGATTATTAGCCAAGAAAAACACTGCAGTTGCCATTTTCATCTTGGCACGACGCTGGTCTCGACCCAACATCAAGCTACCCCGCATGTAGCTTGCCCGCCGGCGGTACTTTTGTTTATTCAGTATGCAAATCAATTCTGGAGATGGTGGCTCATCGCTGACGAAAACCACATCTAAATGGATGGTCCCTCGACTGGGGTGATAGAATTCTTGAAGGAACTCCAAGACGGTGCTAGCAGTCAAATTATATCCAGAGACAATGACGTGCCCAGACGACTTCACATCAACATCTTTGTCCCACGCATTGTTTTGTTTTGCTAGCATGTTGAGCTTGTTCACCTTAGCGGGGACAATCGTGAAAATGCCAATAATTACGACAATCACAAACACATGACCCAACTCAGTACGGGAGTGATATCTCCGTATCCTAGGTAAAACGAACATGGCGGTTAGCTCAACTCTCCATCAACGAAGCAGAGACATCCTACCTATCGTTGATACCGTCACGAGAACAAAGTACAGCGAATCATGAAATTGAAGCTTCTCATCTTCATCGTACTCTCCGGACTCCAGCGCTTGGTAGATCCCCGCCGCACAGAGAATAACAGCGATAGCCGACAGAATAAAGACTCCAAGCTGTAAGGCACTCAACGCATTAGCGTTATATCACCACCGACATTTGATGATAAGACACCCGCCGATTTCAGATACCGAAGCGCACACACCTCGTACTCGAAGCCATGCTTCTTGAATTTAATGTAGCGAGCCAGCCGCAACACCCTCAAGGCGCGAAAAATCCGGAGCACGCGAAAGACGAATATCAAACTGGAACGGCTATTTGGGTCGACAAACTGCAAGGAAGGGGATCAAAGTTTGTTAGCTATGGTCACTTTCATATGATGAAGACAGCTACCGAGAGGTTGACAAATTACCACGATCAGTGACGGGATAATCGTCACCAGGTCGATCATCCCGTGACCGGAGAAGACGTATTTCCAAGGATCCTCAGCCACGAACAGATGCAAACCAAAGTCGAAGATGAAGAAGGTCGTAGCAACCACCTCGACCGCAGTGCGCGAGTGCGAATAGTAGATGTCTTCGTCATACAACTTAAAAACAAATGTTTACAGATCAGTGCTCGTGTGCACTGGTACATACATAACTGCAGCCATCGCCACGGACCTCAGCGACGTAGGCGAAGAAGATCAGCATGCTGAGAGTAAAATTGACAATCTCTAAAGCCAATCCGAAGGGCCCTGCCATCACTCTGTGAGCTCGTTCTTGTAGCGTCGGCACGTACACCCGAGCGATGGAGCGGGGCTTCTCGTGACTGGAGATCTCACTGATCCGCACATCGAACCTGGACATGTTTTCTCCTGCCTCAATACACAAAAGGTCAGTCCCCATCCACTCACTCTGCACGAAGCAGCAGTCGCGTTCGCCTGTTGGGAGAGTCCTGACCAGGAATGCTCTCTTCACGACCATCTCCAGTCTGATAAAACACACGCATTTCAGATAAGCCCATCCCTATATCACTAACTAACTGCTGCAATGTATATGATACCTCCTCCATCGTCAGCCTCGCAGCTCGCGGCTCGGGCGTCGCCACCTCCAGATACTGCGCCATTCCCGAAAGTGGCTTCGACCGTCGCTTCAACATGGTTGTGTGGCGCACACAAATAGCACATAGGCGCCACGCAGGACGTGTCACACCCAGTGGCCCAGTACCCCCATCCGTCATTCGACGACTGGAGACCGACCAAACGAGCAACTGCCGAGCAATGGGAGGGGCTCCGTGCGTGACTCCGGACTGCGGCAAGAGCGGCTCGCTCATCTGCCCCACGTGCAAGAAGTTGGGCATCCGCCGGCCATGAGCACCTTCTGCTCGCAGGAGTGTTTCAAGGGCTACTGGGCCACGCACAAGGCGCTGCACAAGATGTTCACCCAGGCCCTCGCCGAGGAGCAGGCGCGCGCCGAGCACACGTCGCCCTTCGACGACTTCGAGTTCACGGGCCCGCTGCGTCCCGGCACCGTCTCGGAGAAGAGCGACGTGCCTGCGCACATCCAGCGCCCGGACTACGCCGAGACGGGCGTCCCCGTGTCCGAGCAGCAGGCCAGCAAGGCCATCCCGATCTACACGCCCGAGCAAATCGAGGGCATCAGAGCCGCGTGCCGCGCCGGCCGCGAGGTGCTGGACATTGCCGGCAAGGCCCTTCGCCCCGGCATCACGGGAGACGAGATCGACAAGATCGTGCACCAGGCCTGCATGGAGCGTGACTGCTACCCGTCGCCACTGAACTACTACAATTTCCCCAAGTCGGTGTGCATTTCCGTGAACGAGGTGATTTGCCACGGTATCCCGGACTCGCGTCCATTTGAGGATGGGGACATCGTGAACCTCGATGTGACGGTGTACAAGAACGGCTACCACGGCGACCTGAACGACACGTTCCTGGTCGGAAACGTCGACGAGGAAGGCGTGCGTCTGGTGAAGACGGCTTTTGAGAGTCTGACGGCGGCCTCCAAGATTGTGCGCCCCGGCACGATGTTCCGCGAGCTGGGCAAGCACATCGCTGCCGTTGCCAACGCTCAGGACTTCTCCGTTGTGAAGACGTACTGCGGCCACGGCATTGGGTCACTGTTCCACTGCTCTCCTAACGTGCCTCACTACGCAAGGAACAAGGCTGTTGGGATTATGAAGCCCGGCATGATCTTCACCATCGAGCCTATGATCAACATTGGTACCTGGCGCGACAAGACGTGGCCGGATGACTGGACGGCTGCGACGGCGGATGGTCGACGCTCGGCTCAGTTCGAACACACGTTCCTCGTGACGGAGACTGGTTACGAAATCCTGACTGCGCGTGAGAACGAGCCCGAGATGGAGTGGGATCTGGCCAAGGTGCAGCGCCCTCTGAACCCATAAGGTGCGATGTGACCCGGCGAGCGTTGCAGGCGGCGAATGGTATCAGTAGGGGATATCATGGCTATGATGGTGGCGGCTTGGTTTCTTCTTGGGCGAAGCTGTCTTCTGTTTGTAGATGATACTTATCTTCGTATCCAGCCAGTACTTGCTTGGCGATCAAGGCTGAGGTCGAAACTTCCACAGCGTAGAGCGTAGATGCCGCAGGCGTAGCAGCCCTGTAATCAACAACATGTACGCATATTCTGCTTGCACGCTACTTCTTCGTCAGCATATCGAATCCATGTCGAACGAAGAGATGTCAATGTCATTGCATCCGGACAACGTAGTTGCATGGTCGGTCAGGCAGGTCCTATCATGGTTCAGCAGTCCTGTCAGACGATGAGGAAGTACATCAACGAGCTGAAGTCTCGATGCACAGCTGTATGTATGCATACATATTGATGGATGGGTTGCCTGCACTTTGTGCGTGCTCTGAGAAAAGACCGCCCCGTGTCCATTCGACCCTCCTTCGATACGCTCATTCGACGACTGGAGCTGCTAGGAACAGGTCAGTAGAGCTGGGAGACAAGATGAAAGGAATGCATTGCGTGACCCCGAACTGCGGCAAGAGCGGCTCACTCGTGTGCCCCACCTGCAAGAAGCTCGGTATCCCGGCGGACATGAGCACCTTCTGCTCGCAGGAGTGCTTCAAGGGCAATTGGTCGACGCACAAGGCGCTGCACAAGATGTTCACTCAAGCCATCGCTGATGAACAGGCCCGCGCCGAACACTCGTCGCCCTTCGACGACTATCAATTCACGGGCAAGCTGCGCCCCGGCAAGGTGTCGCCGATTCGCATGATTCCTTCCACCATCAAGTACACCGACTATGCGGAGACAGGTATCCCTCTGATGGAGCAGCAGTCCGACGGACACATCCCAATCTACACACCCGAGCAGATCGAGGGCATTCGAGAGGCTTGCCGCATCGGTCGTGAGATTCTTGACCTTGCTGGCAGGGCGCTGCGTCCTGGTGTCACTGGGGAGGAGGTTGACAAGATCGTGCACGAGGCGTGCATTGAGCACGAGTGCTACCCGTCGCCGCTCAACTATTATAACTTCCCTAAGTCGGTGTGCTTCTCAGTGAACGAGGTGATTTGCCACGGCATACCAGACTCGCGTCCACTCGAAGATGGCGATATAGTGAACCTTGATGTGACCGTATACAAGAACGGCTTTCATGGTGACCTGAACGAGACGTACTTGGTGGGCAATGTGGACGAGGACGGTGTGCGTCTGGTGAAGACGACCTTCGAAAGTCTGGCGGCGGCAGCAGAGATTATGTGTCCTGGCACGATGTTCCGCGAGCTGGGCAAACGTATCACGCCAGTGGCTACAGCGCAGGGATACTCTGTTGTGAAGGATTATTGTGGTCACGGCGTCGGCTTTGTGATGCACGGTCCTCCGAACGTTCCTCATTACGCGAAGAACAAGGCCGTTGGCATTATGAAACCCGGTATGGTGTTCACTATCGAGCCCATGATCAATGAAGGTACCTGGCGTGACCAGGTTTGGCCAGACAACTGGACGTCCGTGACCAGGGACGGTGGGCGTTCGGCGCAGTTCGAGCACACGTTCCTCGTGACGGAGACCGGATACGAGATTCTGACCGCGCGTGAGAACGAGCCGGTGATGAAATGGGACCAAGCCAAGGTGCAGCGTCCGATTGCGCCGTAAGCTTAGTTGCGACGGCGGTGGGCATCTATCTATCTTCACAAGCAAAAGTTGTGACTGTAAACGTTGTTGCAAAGTTTCTTCAGTGTAGATGGTACCGGTGTAGTAGCTCAGTGCGTGTATTACAAACATGGTCGCACAAAGAAATTTTGCTGGGCACGCAGAGCCATCAAACTTGCTTTAAAAACACGGAATCGCACAGGGGCTGGCTGGCTGGCGTCTCCTTTTTCGCTCTCACCATTTCTTCGTCTTTTAGGAGCCAGCATTACATGTGCCAAGGGCTTGCGCTTTCCCACTCAAAGTGCATGCAACACAGCCGTGTGCACCAATCCAGACTCTAGCAGTTATTATAGCAGTTGCCTCTGGGTTCCAGAGGCAACTGCTAACGTGGTCTGCGTTGCACCAAAGTCGACCAGCGAAACGTATCCATGCGAACGGAGTCAGGGGTAGGGGTGCAGCGATCAGTCAGTATGGCTGCACGTGAGTGAAGTTCACTTCGTCCACAACATCTCGTGGCCAGTCCCTCCCTTCCATCATTTGCCAAGTGACAACATAGTGCACACGTCGTTCTCACGGCCAGAGAGAGCGGAAGCCTGAGATGGGAGGGATGGCCTGTGTGACTCCGGACTGCGGCAAGAGCGGCTCGCTCATCTGTCCCACGTGCAAGAAGCTGGGCATCCCGCCGGCCATGAGCACCTTCTGCAACCAGCAGTGCTTCAAAGGGTACTGGGGGCGCATAAAGGGCTGCACAAGATGTTCACGCAGGCTCTTGCGGATGAAAAGGCTCGGGCCGAGCACTCGTCGCCATTTGACGGCTATCAATTCACGGGCAAGATGCGACCCGGCAAAGTGTCGGGGAAGAGTGAGCTGCCCAAGCACATCCAGCGTCCGGACTATGCCGAAACCGGTATCCCTTTGATGGAGCAGCAGTCGGACAGATCGATCCCAATCTACACACCCGAGCAAATCGAGGGCGTTAGGGCTGCGTGCCGTGCTGGTCGCGAGGTTTTGGATATCGCTGGGAAGGCCCTGCGCCCCGGCATCACGGGAGACGAGATTGACAAGATCGTGCACCAGGCCTGCATGGAGCGCGACTGCTACCCGTCGCCGCTTAACTACTACAAATTCCCAAAGTCTGTGTGCATTTCCGTGAATGAGGTGATTTGTCACGGCATTCCAGACTCGCGTCCGCTCGAAGACGGCGATATTGTGAACCTTGATGTGACGGTGTATAAGAACGGCTACCACGGTGATCTGAACGAGACGTTCCTGGTTGGCAACGTTGATGAAGAAGGTGTGCATCTGGTTAAAACGACCTTTGAAAGCTTGGCAGCGGCTGCCAAGATCATTCGTCCTGGCACGATGTTCCGCGAGCTGGGTAAGCACATCTCAGCGGTGGCTAATGCGGAGAACTACTCCGTCGTAAAGGCATACGTTGGACACGGCGTCGGCTTTGTGATGCATGGCGCGCCAGATATCCTCACTATGCGAAGAACAAGGCTGTTGGTATTATGAAACCCGGTATGATCTTCACTATCGAGCCCATGGTCAATGTTGGCACCTGGCGCGACCAAGTCTGGCCAGATGAGTGGACATCCGTGACGAGAGATGGCCTGCGATCGGCTCAGTTCGAGCACACATTCCTCGTGACTGAGACTGGTTACGAGATTCTGACAGCACGTGAGAACGAACCGGAGATGGAGTGGAGTCAAGCTAAGGCCCAGCGTCCGATCAAGCCGTAAACTTCATGTAACTTGGTGACAATAGCTAGAACTACCAATGTTCACCAGAGCTATTAAGCTGATTCATTCATAGGTACGTCTAAGGTGCGACGCAAAAAAAATCAATGGTTTGATGGAGCGAAACAGCCAAGGAACTGGCTGGCACGATTCTTACCCAGTAAAGGGTTAAATCGCTTTCATCGTCGCATCAGAACGCGTGACTGTAAAACCTGCGGTCTCGAAGCTTTTCAATAGCGAAGATGCTGCAGGCGTAGTAGCCAACCGCTCCTGCGACCAACACGAGTGCACATTCAGCTCTACCCAGTAACACATACTTTATTGTTGAAGATTGATGAACATACCTAGCTTGTGGATACTGGATAGCACAGTGTACCCTCGAGCGTCCCAGATTTCCACAAGAGCGCTTCCTGTTGAAAGCAGGTTCTACCAAACACCAGCAACCCCATCTTTAGTCAGCTGCAACGCTGCCCCCAAAGCACAAGCAAAGCCACAAAGATATCATACTACTCGCACGATGCCTAACATAATGGTGAGCCCGATGTACAGCGGCTGAACGAGAAGCACGAGACGGAATTGCCCGTACAGCATGCCAAAGAGACCACTGCGAAAGAGGAACGTGCCGCCCAGCAGCACGAGCAGGTTGACGAAAGCACTGATTTGCAGCAAAACTTGCACACTGCGTTATCCCACCACAGAAATCGCCATGCAAAATGTGAGAGTCATGGCAGCAAGGGAGCCAAACTATATCTTGTTTTGCTTACAAGGAGAGGGTGGCGTCGCTGCTGCCGTCCGTCGGGTCCTGCCCGGGCACGTCTCCGTACTCAATCGACGAGTTGAGCGCAATGTCCACGAGGTGCAAACTCGCAGCCAGCGCGGCGCTGGCGCTGAAGAACGCAGGCAGGTCGCGCTTGGTCCTCATGGATCGAAGAGCCGTATCGATGAAATGCGATTCAAATCTAGCAATCCCCGCTTTAGTGTCCTTTCGCAGTTCACTTTAGTGTCAAATTGCTCTTTGCCGCCATTTTTTCCACTTTTATTCCGCCCGTCGAGCAGCGACGAGGAGCGGGTGACGCGCCATGGGGATCTCGGGCCTGCTGCCGGTGCTCAAGAGCGTCACCGAGAGCAAGACGCTGGACGAGTACAGAGGCCGCACGCTCGCCATCGACGGCTACTGCTGGTGCGTGACTGCTCTACCCGCTCAGAAATTTGCGTGTCAAAAGTCGTGTAAATTCGGAACTGATTGACATTTTACGTAATGTAAAATTTAAGGCTCCACCGCGCCATCTACTCGTGCAGCCAGGAGATCTGCCTTGGACAGGACACTGACAAGTACGAGGACTCAGGATGCTGCGTCTTCGTCTGCAGGAAAAGAGCTCCAGAATGCTCATCATTGTGTCGTTTTCGGCAGATATGTAACATATTTCATGGACCGGGTCAATGCGCTGCGCCACAACGGCGTGACGCCCTACGTCGTGTTTGATGGAGGGCCGTTGCCTATGAAGAAGGGTACGGAAGAAGAGCGACGGAAGTACGTGGAATCGTCCTCTGTATGCCGTGACTTGGTCGTGTTTGTTGACATAGTCAGGTACTTCATGCAGATCACGCCAGAAAAACCGAGAGCTGGGGGTTCAGCACTTCAACAAGAAGCAATACAGCGAGGCTCGCAAGTACTTTGTCCGAGCAGCGGACGTGTCGCCTTACATGGCTCACCGAGTGATCCAGGTATTGTACATTACAACTGCTGCACTGCTGTGTGGAGGAGAGCTGTTAGCTGAGTTTTTTCGAATTTATGATATTTTCTGTTGTAGCACCTGAAGGCGGAGAACGTACTCTATGTCGTGGCGCCGTACGAGGCGGATGCACAACTGGCTTATCTGATGAAAAATGGTCTTGCGGACGGTGTGATCACTGAAGACTCGGATTGCCTTCCTTTTGGATGCCATACAGTCCTCTTTAAAATGGACAGGGACAACATTGCGCAGGAAATCCAAACGGCCAACCTCAAGAAAAACAAGGGCCTAAGCTTTCACATGTTCAGTGAGCAAATGGTACGCCTCTATTCTCAATTGACGTTGCGGTTAAAGAAGTGCAGCAACACCTCTCTGACTTTTGCCGCCGCATGCGAACTGCTTGTTTCTTGTCTTCAGTTTCTGGAAATGTGTATCTTTTCCGGGTGTGATTATTTGCCAAGCATTCCTGGATTCGGGCTGAAGAAAGCCTACAACGCGATGAAGCAGCACGGATCATTTAACAAAGTGAGTACAAGTAATATCTCAGTGCTATGTGGTCATGCTGTTCCTGACCGGATTATTCTTCACAGATTATTCGCGCTCTGCGTCTTGAAGGTAAAGTTCGCGTCCCTCCAACGTATGAGGGTGACTTCAAGAAGGCGCTGTTGACTTTCCGGCACCAGCGGGTTTATTGCCCCAAGAAGAAGGTTAGTACATCAGAATCTACCATTACAAGTAGTCACATCTTACGTTGGCTCAGGATATGACTAAATCGGTGGCATAATCTTTCATGACAGCAACTTGTTCCCTCACACCTGTTCCTGCGCACGTGTTGGAAACGGACTCGGAAATGGATTTCGTGGGACCAATGCTGAATGACGATATTGCAAAGGCAATTGCCGATGGGGATATGGATCCCATTACTTTCCAGAAATTTCCTGAATCAGGACGACCTGTATGCCGCATATCTGCTCAACCCAAGGCTTCAAGAGCTGTGGTGTATGCGACGCGCAAGACGGTCGTGCTCCCACCTCGACCAAAGGAGGCAATTACTTCATTCTTTCACGCTAGAGAGTCTGCCGCAGCTGCGTCTTTAAATGCACCGCGGTCGTGCTCAGAGCCCCAAAAGAGAAGGCTTCCTCTATCGTTCATGGATAAGTGGGCGTCTTCCGCTTCTCAGTCGAAGGTACAGGATGTTTCCAGCAGTTCAATTACGAAAGCTGCCACAGCCAGCCCACTTACCAGCCGCTTTTTCAGTGGAATAGCAAAGAGGATGTTGCCCCCGGACGAGTCAGCAAAGAAAAAACGCCTACCAGTGTGGACTCTTTGTCATCGTACGCTAGCCAGGAGCCCCGCGTACTTGACGTGGCGCGCAACATATCATTTGAACCCCACAGGACAAGAAAAAGCACCCCCTGGGGATGCTGTTTCAAAGGAGAATCAAGCTCCGAACTCTCAAGATGCTCCGCGCGAATCCGCACCACCAGTAAAGGAAACAGCGTTCTCAAGAATGATGCGTGCAGGCTCCATGCTTCAGCAGCATAAGCTTAAGAAGCGGAAGACATTAGGCTGTGGGCTACAAGATGGAACCCTGCGTGCTGCTCCCCAGCGGCAGGCCCCTCTATCTTTCCGAATTGAGCGATACGCTTTCTCGAACAAAGCGAAGACGGATGACAAATCCAGCTCAGTGTCAGACCCACCAGATGAGCATACGACAGAAGAGAGCACGTCGGAAAACAGTGACGAGCCAGAAAGCGAGACGGCGATTTCACAAAACCAAGATGATGAAGAATCGATCGTGAGTAAGATCAAAAAGCCAAGCACCGATGCAAGCATTGTCCGAGATACGTTTACCCAAGAGAGCGTGTCATCAAGTCTAGCGTCATCCTCACCCGTGTCGTTCGACAAATTTCGCTTTAATCATTAGAGTGCGATACCCGTTGAATTGCATTCCCAGTATATTTTGTTCATCACAATGCTTTTGCTGCCACACGTAACATAGCTGCATCTTTACACTGGCATAATCTCGCGCTTGCAGAGTGGGCAACTGTTATTTTCACGAATCCAGCCGCCGACGCAATCTGGGAGGTAGCAAATATTGAATGCAAAAGTTAAATGAGCGAACCGCTGAGACCACAACCATTTTTCAATACCTTCATGAAATACGTGGGCACATGGCAGCGTCATTGCTCGATCATTTGGCACAAAATTGTACTGGCAAATAATGCAGCTAGATGATACAACAACCAGTAAACTGTCAGCAGATCCGCCAGTAATACTAAGACCAATCGTGAAAACACTTACGATATATCTTCACCATGGTCACGGGTCCAACGATGTGTTGGTAGGCTTGACAGAACCTGAACAGCCATTTGCCGCCAGCGTTCTTTCTTAACGTCCCCGACCTCTTCTCCTAGCCGCAACAACTCTTCGTAGGTCATGTTGTCCGGATCGATATCGCGTGAATGGCTCGTTAAGCCTGAGAGTCCCGATATAGTGTGCATGGCCATTCGTTGACTATATTGCTGCCGCTGCTGAGATGCCTCACGAAGACGTGCTTCATACTCTTCGTACGCTGCAATATTCTACAAAAAATCAAGAGACGTAAGTATTTTATGTATCATTCGTTATCTGAACAATTGAATTAGCACACCATACCTCTTGTTGCTGAAGGTACCGTGCCAGCGCAAGCGAAGCTTCCTCATCGCTTTGTGCGGCGGAACGGGATACCGATGAAGACACTGTTGGCACCAAAGGTGTAGAAACCACGGGCGAAGAAGCTATTGGCACCGAAGGTGAAACCACCGGCGAAGGTGTGCAAGGCTCCGGCGATGGGTCAGATGCCCAGCGATAACGATTATGCTGGTGGGGTCGAGGCTCGAGTTCCTGCTCCAGCTCATATCCATACGCGCGTGCCGCAGTTCGTTCCGGCGAGTGATGCAATCTGAGGCGAGGACGGGTCCGAGTTCGAGGCTCGCCGCTGTGTGTTGTCATAGAATGTGCTGACTGCGGCGAGCTGTGAGAACTCGTGGAGTGATCTGAGGGGAGTGTGTGCAGCAGGGTCCTACGAGGCGGAGTTGAGAGCGTCGAATGCCGTTCGATGAACCCTGGAGGAAGACGGAAGTCCAAGTGCAGACGTCGTCCTGATTCCGGGGTCGAATACATCCTGTCAGTGCTGCGTCGCCATTGCGCTTCAACCCCTCCTTCTCTTCTTGGTCTTCACTGCCGATAGTTCCCCGCGTCGACGTATCAGGGGACCCCATCGACGACCGTGGGCTTTCAGCGCAGATATCGTCTCCCGTCGATGCGACCCCCTCTTGGGAGCCGCGCGGACGTCTGGAGTCGCCATCCACGGAGCGTCGATTGCTGCTTGTCGACGGAGAGTGCGGACTCGTGAGATCTATGACTGCAAACTGGTCACAGCAATTGAGGTTTAGTCCAACGCGTGTTGCAGTCCGGCACGAAAGATCTGCCCCAATACCGTGGACGTCTGCGAACTAGGAGTGGACTGAGCGCTTCCTGGTGTATCGGAGGGGTCTGTAGGCGTCTCCGCTCCTTCGTTGCTCTTCTACAATGACCAGAACATGACAAATGGTGAGTGTAGCCGGACGACTTTGGTGGTGTCCGCCGTTACGACCGCGTACCCCACGCGTCTCCACCTGCAGCCGCGAGTATGAGCGCTCCAGACGCACGTAGCGCCGCTTTAGACGCGCGTACTTCTTCTCCAGCAGGTCGCGCTGTTGGCGCTCGCGCTGATACGCGGCCTCCATGGCGCGCAGGCGCTCGCTCTCTGTCCGCTCCATGCTGGCGCGATAATTGGCGCCAAAATATTATTTTTGCCAAGGTATAGGGAACGCGACAATGACAGTATGTATGAAATAGTTGATATTTTGATGCAAGGTTGGTCATTTTGTTTTTTTGTCTCGAGCACTGATTTGCTTGCTTGTCGGTACTCGTCGTTGGAAGCGCAGTCAAATTGATGTACTGTATTGACGTAGATGATCGTTGCTGAACCATCTAACTCACGAGGACAAGCAAGTGACAGGCAACCACGGCAATGAACTGACGCCTGCGTGTGCAATTCAAACTCGGAGACCGCTACAGAATTTTATAGCAGATTGTACTGCTTTTTATTCAAGGGCTCTTTTGGGTGTGCTTCGCGTCAGTGTGACGCAACGAGTGTAAGTAATGCGAATTATGCAAGGAGTAAGAGAAGCACCTTCGAGCAATTGTGCGCTGGCCATTGAAGATATTACTCACGACGTGCCAACTGACGCCATGATCGAGAGCTCTTTCGACTTTCTCGACCGGATTCCGAGCTTTACTGGCACCAATCTACAGTAGAACATACACCCGGTGGCTCGATGCCAGTAAAATATTTCCTGGTTTTGTTAATGCGATCACATGCGTAACACCAGTTTGAGTGGCTTCTTTCCCGTATCGTTTCCCCGCAGCTGTAGTTTTCCAAGTGTATGAGCGGTGCTTGCGAACACGTCGGCCACATCACGAGGAGAGCCTGCGTTCATACTTTCGTGCCGAATACACGCGGTAGGATTCTTACGAGGATCGTGTAGTTCCACCAAGTTTTTGTAGCTATAACCAAGCATTTTGCACAGATCACCAAGAAAACTCATCAACGGCACCACACCAAGGAAGCAGCACATATCACCAAGGAAGTAGCACATATCACCAAGGAAATAATACATATCACCACCAGTTCTCATCAATACAGATCACATAGCCGTCCGTTCTCAGCCAGTAAGTACATCGTGCTAGCGTCCTAGTGATCTCAACCTTGCTCCATCAAATTTCCATGTTAATTAATAATATACGTCGTGCATTGAATCTCTCCGTGAATATGTAGCTCTTCTCCGTTTGCTTTCCTGTAGTCCCTCCTAGTATGTGTGCCCGCAGCTTGTGTTTTTCGGTGTGTAGAACCTTTGCAACCTTCTGGCCAAGTTGCTGATATGGTTGGAACCTGACTGCTGGATTCACTATCGCCTGCCATGCCTATAACAGCGTACGAACGAGCTCGCTTGAGTGCTTGCTGGCGAGATTCACGAGCGCGTGGAGTTTGACAGAGGCGTCTTCCCGTCCTGTGAGGTTTATGCTTGAAGCATCAGCACCTGCAGGGGATAACTGCACGGTGTGGACATAATAATTGTACGAGTTGAAGTGGCGTGAGTGCGTCACTACAGGTCCAGGTGCAGCATTTCACCCGTTGCAGCCGCTTCACATTTAGGTGATGTAGTAGGCCCGTGCACTCAAAGAAACTAGCGACAACGAAGGAACAAAGCGAAAGGAAGCTGGCCCTTTGCACTTTGCAGGACGGAAGGACGACGCACAACGTTATTTCCCTAGGTGATCCTCACAGTTGCGTTGGTGAAACTACACGGATTCGTGGTGAGTGACAAGCATCGAATTCATAGGTGATGGCTACCAAAAACTTGGTGGAGTTGCACAGATCACGGCTGCGATGTGGATGGACAACAACCCCGTCCACATGCTGGCAACCAGGGGCAGTTGTCAGCTAGGGCCAGTATGTATGTTAGATGTGATGTTGGATACCTTGAGATCTAATACAAATATGTTGGATGTAATGTTTGTACTGATGTAGTGCGCAGAGTTGGTAGAACCAGAGAAAACTTTCCTGCACAGGGGACTATCAGCGCTGGATGGGAGGCGTGGGTGTCCACGCCCAGCTCCAGATGTAGCACTACAGAGTGCAGCTGGTGTACAAGCCCAAGAAGTACTACCGCTCGCTATTTTTCGGTTTGTTGGATAAGGCGCTTATAAACGCGTTCATAGTGCACCGCCGCTATATGAAAACATCAGACCAGCGAGCGCTGGAGCACCAAAAGTTCCTACAGACGCTGCTTGAACAGCTACTAGCGGTAGACAGCGAGCGGTTCGATGAATTCGAGGAGGCAAACAGAGCCGAGGATAGAACAGCAGCCTCACCACAGACGTCAGGCGCTGAACCTGCCGCTCCTGTTGAACACTATCTTGCTCCGTGTCCGGACGAGGTACATTCAAAGAAGGTCAACTATGACGTAAGGCCAAAACAGCGCATGCGCGGACATGCAAAGTGTGCGCTGTCTATCGGGTGCAACCAAGGAAGTACAGGAAGTAGTTCGGCATGGGCTGTTCACATGGAGATATTCGATACGTCGTGCTATGCATTGATGTTGCGGCTCATTTCTAACGCGTAGAACGTACTTGCAGCAAGCATCTCTGTAACGTTTTGCGTGAAGGGCGGTCGAAGACCGGCTTCCAGATATGGCACGACGACTGGGGGAACGGGACCCAAATACCAGCGCGGCTCTCGGAGCAACACCGCTTTCAGGACCGCCGTCTAGGAGGTCACCAGCGCAAGTGCCGGCGTCGCCGCGTAGAGTATACTGGAATTGGAGAGGGCCCTCACGTTGGCACCGGAGTAGACGCCAGCAGCGATAGCCGGGACAGAGAGTCGGCTAGCGACCACGAGTAAGCAGCTTCCGTTTGGCATATTTGCCCGCAGTGCCCCGTCCTAGTGATGAAAGTGTGCGATTAGTTGAATTTTTGATTGGTGGTATTCTCATATGTTTATCAGTAGTAGGAAAGTCGTGTACAAAAGCCAAACCGTCCTTGTAAAAGGGCAACATGCATGTTGGATCATCCATCTTCTTTACAGTTAGAACGAAACACCACTACGAGCCAAAATTTGCCCCTAATATGTTGGATGTGCCCACCTATGTGCAATTGTACTTTCCCTCGCTCGCGTCTTTCACACACCTCAATGTCACATGCAGAGCCCTTTATAAAACTATGTTGGAGCGCCAACACACTGAAAAACTATACCCCTGACGTTTTGGCCGGGGCTTGAAGGGTTAAACAACGGACTTACCATTTCGGAAGAATCACTCGTCGCTGAGATCAACAGTCCCCCCTAGATAAACTGAGGACGAGCTGTGTGCGCTCATTGGCAAGCACCATGCCAAGCAGTGGTGTTCGGCGTGTTCGGAACTGCACCTCAAGGCCCAGAGTCCTTCTCAAGACAACAAGGCGGGCTATGTCGATCTCCTCTGGGGCTACTACAAAGTCAAAATGATAAGGGGTGCTAGCTGCTCTCGAAGGGCCTCGAGCTCTCGTCTCTCAAGAGGAGGATGCTCGCGTAACGAGACGCTGCAGGTTCCGCTCACTGAACGTTATATTCCCCGATGCATTTGTCAACCGCATAGATGCTGACGGGACGCCAGACCGTCGGGCACTGGATAAGGGACCTGCCAATGAGAATGCGTCCTAATGACAGAAAATCACTAGGTCGTACAACAAGGAACATACGTTCTACAATGACTTTGCTACCGAGAACCACGTATCAATGTGTAGTGGTGTCGACCCAGCAGTATATGTCCCACATTCCAACAACAACCATCTGCAGGTTTGGAAGAAGGCACTGAGAAAATACGACCGGACTGTGTACAGGCCGAAGAAGTCCGGTTCGCACTGGGGGTTCTGGGACTATAGCGATGGGCATTTGTATGCTCTATACCTAGACGATTGACTGAGTATTCGCTCCAATCGCCGCAACCACGTATTAGGTTTGGTGCCCCAGAGCGCACGCAAGAGCAACTTGTCTGGGGATAAGGAGAGTTCGGGCGACGGATCCTGTGACGAGCGGCTCGCCAAGCGTCGTCGCCTAATGACTGCCGATCGCATACTCCCGGAAATAAAACAGGATCGCAAAAACGACTTGGAGGAGAAGAGACTCGAGAGCGAAGAGCTGCTAAAGGAAAGGAGTACGATGAAGTGATATGTTTGTTTTTCAGCTGCCGTGCAGGCAGCCTTCGCTACATTGAGCGAGCTGAAGAAGAATAACGCTCTGACTGAACAAATGCAAGCAATGGAGAGTGTACTGAACCCACTAAATTTGCGCTGGAAGCAGGCGATCGAAAACGCGGGCATCGCACATCGTGCTGAGAGCCCTCGCCGCCTTTCATGAGGTGCGGAAAACCGACGCCGGGGACAATCAAGCAGCGGAGCGTGTGCGAAATGGAGAACATTGCATCTGCACTTCGGGCACTCAATGCCGCTACCAAGTGCGCCTGCTCTATAGAAGACATCGGGAAAGTGGTGCGTAAGTCTGGAGACGCCGTGATCGCCTTCATGATAGCCGATGATCTTGTACGTGTACGAGTGGCTACATCCAACCACTTGACAGACGTTATCCACAGCGGCTTCCGCCTGATACTCGACGGCCAGATGAATCTTGCACTCCAACGAGATGCCCTGTCTATTCAACCAGGCGTGCTCAGGACGACTCAGCTCTGGAGCTATTTTCACACACAGACGCTCGAAGGATGATGGGCTCATCCTATGGACCTGCTCGAACGCGAGTTCGAGCAGCAGACGTTCAACTTCGAGAATCCAGACCAGGCGAGGGCGGGCTTGTTGCTTATATTCGGGACGACACAGCTGGAGCTCTGCACTTAAGTAGCGGAGGCGCCGACGACGTTGATACTTATTCTTTATTCGCATGATCAACACTTCACGACGTGGTGGGATCGGCCGTCTCCGGTAGCAGCAGCTCCTAAAACCTCACGGGGCGGAGGGCTCGACCAGCTCTAGAAGCGACGACTCAAGCGACCTCATGGCGTGGCAAACACGCGCGGTGACTCGGCGGTGTTGAGTGCATGGAACTTATGTTTTTCTACACGAAGTAGTAGACACCGTTCGCTTTTTTAATGAGAAATCTTCTGATTGATGGTACCCAGCCTGGTTGGGCGGGACGGAAGATTGAAGGGTTTGCATGCGCGTTTCTCGTGTGACTTGCCGGATTCGCCGGACCAAGATAAGTGCCCCCGGCATGAGTGATGTAAGAGGCCAGTATTTGCATGAGTATGACCTGACATCAATCCTACAAAAGGATTTGTCGGAAAGACGCGTACATTCATCCTTATCATCGTTTGGAATGTAGACGCGTCAAGGTTGAATGACTGAGCCACGCTATCCCATGTAGGGTAATCCTTCAGGGTACCAAGTGCCATGAATAACAAGTCCTTCGGTGCGTTCTCGCATTTCTTGGCACCCCGACGTTCGACATTGCTGTTATGTGTCCTTCAATGCTGAAACACAGCTGATCGAATTCGCGAGGCGAGAAGTTCGTCGTACGCGCGACCCGACCCGACCCTTGTACCCGGAGATATCGGTCGTAAATTGGTGACAGCGAAGCAAAGTCGTCCGCTGGAAGAGCAATACAGCCAATGTTGGTCAGTTTGGTCTCCTCCACAACGAAAAGGGCCGTCCAGCGTTCACGAGATCTAGTGTCTTCTCCTCTTGCGGGGGGCGGTTTATTCTATGTGGGTCATCTTAATTTCCCTTGTGCGCAGGCCATTCGGAAGTGAGGTGCCCTTTCAGACATTTAGGAACTATATGTACGGACGGTTGTGAACGACTTCTGAACGATCTAAAACGATTCTGAAAGGATGTCTGCATCGCTTTTATAGTCCTTCTTTCCAGTTTCCTGAAAACCCCGCATCAACCAACTCGTAGCAGAACCCGTATTAAGCGGACCACCTGAATGTCTCCCGAAGGCAGGCCTCGCGCTGGCAGCTGGTCATCAGGGCTGCCATCAAGTCGGTGCCCAACGCTGGCAGCGTCACAAAGCCTCATCGCAATCGCCCCAGCATAGTGATGCTGCGTGGGATTTTCGAGCATCAGCATTTTATCTGCAAGCTGTCTTCCAGAGACAGGTGCGCAAGATCACGCAGGACTACAAGACCTGCCGGCACTGGTACCTACTTGTGCGCCGTCCACGCCAATCACGTCATAGTCGTACTAAAGGACATCCAACTGGTGCATCGCATCATTTTCCGTACTACGTACAGTGTAACCCCGTCACCGCCATAATGCAAAAACTAAATTATTATTGGTGCGTGGCATCAACGGTAAGCGCAGGTAAGTGCCGCCTCATTATCTAGAGATGGAGAGCTCAGGCACTGGAAGCTAAGGCTCACTCTCAACCGGTTTATTTCGCCGCATGGACCAAATAGCGACATCCGATTGGTTTGTGGGGTAGGTGGTCGCAGGCGAGCAAGTACAAAAATCGACGCTGTTCGAGCGAGCAAGTACAAAAATGGACTTGGTCGCATGCAATGAAATCGATCCACGAAGGTGAAAAGAGGTCACATGAGGAAACACCAATCGAAATGCTGCGTATACCTCGAGATCTTACCAGTCGCGAATTGGGCTGCACTTCAATGGACACCCTTCATTCTGTGATCTTCCATCGCAAAGCACCTTACCATGATCGGACCGCTCGCCCCTACCTCTGAACAGGACGCTGGGCATCGTCATGCTGAGGAAATTCAGAGTTCTGCACAGTGATTTTACCTACATTAATATTAGTTTTGGCAAACGCCAAGAGAGCTGGAAGTGCAATGCGTGTCGTTCGAGAAAGAATCAACTGGAGTACCCACGCGGAGCGCTTGGTTAATTTAAACAGTATTACCGGATGCGTATGGCTGGCTTTGAGCGATTGCTATTGCTCGTGGGTGCTGAATTAGCGGTCGACCCACTACGGTCTGCGAGACGTGTTCTTGACGAGCCACCAGCGTCTCCTGCGTGCATGCTTCAAGCGTGTATATAATGGTTATCCGGAGGAAGCTACCACCACATACGATGTATCACGGGGACTAGTCGAGCTGGGTTCTATCGCATCGTGCACGCTGTTATGCGAGCAATAAACGGATCCGAAAGATTACGTCTACGATTTCCGCTTTTGGACAATGAGATGGAACTAGCCGCCATTGAGCTTCGGTCGCTGAGTAAAGTGGGGGCAATACCGGGGGTATTGGAGTGATAGATGCTTGGTTTTGTCCTATTCGTGTGCCAAGGCGGAAGGAATGTGGTAGAGTGGCAGCTTTCTCGTCAGTTCACCATCAGCGGTTTGGTCCTAACGTACAAGCTTGTGTAGATTATCGGTGTCGTTTTACGGCAATGGCATGCCGTGCTCCTGGTGAGCGAAATGACTCTGTTGCTTTTACGCAGCGGTCGCTCAGTCGAGTGTTGTCTAGTATTCGCGGTCCGTATTTCGTTATTGGAGATAACGCTTACCCGCAAACTAGAGTGGTTCTGACACCATTCAGTCAGGTGCAGTTAAAGGATGTACCTGACCGAGACAACTACAACTTCTACTTGAGCCAGTGTAGAATTCGCGTCGAGATGGCTTTTGGATTGCTCGTAAACAAATGGCGAATACTGAAGAGCCGTTGTGTGTAATGCGCCCCATGTAACTCATGCTTGCATGCAATTACACCATTTCGTATCGAGCAGCACTCAATTGAGCGACCTGATACAGCTAAAAGAGAACTACGAGCAATTCGTCAAGAGCTTCGAAAGTGGAATGGCAGCAGAGATTTATCCTACAGTCAAACCCAGTATGAGACGAAGGTGGAAGCGTTTTTGAATTGCTGGATGAATTGACGCGCGAAGTAGTAGTTCAACACATTGCGAGTAAGGACTTGCACCGCCTACCATCCGACATAACTCGTAGAGCTCGTATCGATAATGCAGAATAATCAATATATTGGTTGTAGTGATGTTTTCTTCATCAACTACACGCTCGTGTGACTTATTACTCGTTTGTGTACGTGTGAAGCTTGTGTCAATTAGTGTCATTCGCTCATGTAAGAGTATGTATCGGTCCTCTTCCAACTTTGCAATGGAAGCTCCATCAGCGTTTGCTGTCTCTCTGTCGCAATCCGACAGTTGTCGACGGATGTTGCTGAGCATAGATAAAATGCTTGGTTTCTCTTGAAGTTTTGTACTTAACGAACCACTCGCACACTCGGATTCCGCTCGTTTATCATTCACGTACGTATCAAACGATGTAGTCATGCGCTCCAGCGAGCCCGATTCATTATCCCTGCGTGGCTTGCTTGGCGAAGGATTCGAACCTGTAGAAGCCGAATGTTCACCAAGGGTGTCGACCTGGTCCTCCTCCAGTAGTCCACCATCGGCAACGTTATTCAAGCCGGGTTTCACCTACAGGATGCAATACAAAGTCAGCACAAAACTCTACGTTTTTCGTGTATGCCTATCCTACCTGCATACATTTCCGCAAGTACAAGACGTATTCACGCCCACTAACGAATTTATGAAAATCGTTCTGATGCTGTCCAGACGACGAGAAATTGCCGTCGGCGATGACGTACTACTTGTTCACCTCCTTCCATATCGCATGTAGTTTCTTCGCAGAATGGCTCTTGAAAACCGAGGGATCGATGCCAATGAAGAAATCATTCTGAAACATTACCATGTTGCGTACATGGTCTGTCGGGGACGTCTGAATGAACATGGATATCCCAGCTCTTGGCATTGACTGCTTTATTATCTAGCACTGCACGTGGAGCTCTGTATCCTACAAAAGATACAGCAATGACATTTTCTTAGGTGACGGTAGTTACTAGCATAAGTGCATCGTTTGTACCTGATCGGTTGAACCTGGAAGCAAATTCATCAGAAAACAGAACGTTCAAAAGTCGATACATGCAATGCTTGGTTCGTGTTGTGTCTGCTTCTTGAATCCCGACCGACCTGAGTCACCGACAAGCAAATTGCCGTATGCAGCCCGTGCCGCGTCGTGCCGTTGGAGAATAGCGATGCGCTCACCCTTTCGTAGCCTGCCCTCTCAGTTTCAAGCCTATGTGTGTGCACTCTTTCCGAATATCGTCATCTTTCCAATTGGAGTAGTCGACCAAGGGCGTTGAGGTGTCGGTCATGGTTGAACGGACGACACGTCGCTATCTTCCGGGCTATCCGATTCAGAAGCAAGCTGGGCACGCATGTTGCGTGTCCGTAACGGCATTGTGGCTTGAGAGTAAGTATCATAGGTTGTATACGAGTCCATCGATGAGGTGCGTGTCTGCGGTGTCGCAGTTGGACATCCTATTCGTGACCATACACACGCAGACACCCAGTTTACGTTAGTAAGCAGCTGGATTTTATGTTCGTACCGACAGAATGGTAGCTCTAGACCCGACGCCCTGCCTAGCTTCCGTCGTTTGCGATGTTTCCGAGAGTGTGATCAGAGCAGTTGAAGCTGATCGAACAGCCGGTTGTAGAGGATTATGCGTCTATTTTGGTCGCATGGGCACTCTCAACTGGTGCGACCGCATGGTGCAAAATCGTGCGATGCGGTGCGGCTGGTTGAGAGTGAGCCTAAGATTATAGATCTCATCTATCTTTATTTGTCTTACCCCTAAACCCGTTTTGTTGGTCGCTTCAGCACCAGACTTCTCCCACTGGTGCGACAGTCTCTCAAACCCGTGCGATTTTGGTGCGAATCGTACTTAATCCAGAAGGTACGCTCCTCGTTTGCACCGCCAATTTCGCTTAGCTCATGGCGGGCAAGGCGTCGAAAAAGATATCAACTCCTTGTAGGGCTACCTACTCCGGCCCACGCGCCGACCATTGCAGACCTTCGCTTCGCTCCGGTTGCAAACGGTCTCTCTGAGGCCTCGATTTGCACGATATTCTATATGCCAGTTTTGAGTTTTCGCACATGCCGTCCGAAGTCCTACTTCTCAGTACTCATGCAGCCGGTATAATGCCCCAGCCGACCACTGGAACAAATCAACATGGAATCTCTTGCGGACGGCCAGGTTGGAATAGAAGAGATGATTGTCCAGATAGGCCATCAAATACATTCAGACAACGTTCAAATGAAGTCTATAATTATCAATTTCTACACTCTCTGGGCACGACTTTTGACGTGCAAGGTCGTTTTCATTTTTTGGATTTTTGCGGTAATGTCTGCGAGCATCTCGGCTTTGTCAACAGAGAGTCGGCTTCTCCTCTTCGAGTGAATGTGATCAAAAATGTTCAACGCCATCCCGCTAGCTGCTGACGAGGTAGGAATCGCAAATAAAATCTCAGCTATTCTTTTAAGTAGAGGATAATTCTTCCAACTCATTGCGTCCCAGGAATCGCATGGACTCAACTCTGAATATTTATCTCGTAGATTTTCACCGCCATGTCGCTTCATACTCTTAAGAACATCAGCTGTTAGCTTGACAACGCCGGTGTTATGCGATATCAAGCGGCACTGGATCGCCTTTGGCACGTTTTATAGCCAATAAAGTCATCGAGGTTCATAGCTGGGTCGAGCATTAACGCGATGGCCATTGCGTCATGCGAACGTAATTCCAGCGCTTTGTTATGCTTTCCCGGATTTTTTGGAGCACGTCAAGTGGGAGTGAGATGAGGTTCCTGTACGCACAGCTAATTTCCAATTCCTCTTCATCTGCTGGGGCAATAGGACACCCACTGTTATTCGGTGCGGCGGGGGATAAAAGTTTGATAGTATCATTGAGCAGTTCTATTCCATCTCGCGCTTCCGGTTCTAGTTGCGTCACTATCATCTGACTCATGCAGCTATAGACCTCTGACACGAATACATTATCTGCTTACAATGCTCTCACAGCATCAAAAATACGATCAAACAAATAAACTACAATTTTCAAACACTTCCCAAATCCGTGATCAGGAATCAGCGCCACTGTATAGCAAAGTTTTTTTCCGCTTTGACGCAGTTCCACGATAGCAGCCTCGAAATTGTTCAAACTCAGGTCGCAAAACTAGTGTTTCGAGTATTTCCTGATTGTTCATCACGTTGCGTAAGCAAATATGTACAGAGTGCCATGTTGTTGGCACCTGCAACGCGAGGTTTCTTGTTCTCAAACCAGTATCTCAAATCCCTTGGCTATAAAACAACAGTGAGTCTATCGTTACGCCTTTATCGCTCTACGCCCAGCGTTGGGCATAGCGCAGTTCGGCCAACGACATAAGTCATCACCTGGAGGAATCCAAGTTGTAGTGATAAAAAGAGAGCACACTCGCGCCACGCCTATTAGCGCAGAAGACATGTACTCTAAATCGCGTACAATGGGGACTTCAGAAAATGGCGCAGTTGCAAACAGCGCTGAATCAGATCCGGTTTCAAACCTGGATGGTTAGGTGGCGCATATTCATTCCCAATATACCGAGGCGGATTTACGGTCTCTACAAAATACGACTACGTCCAAAAACTTGGCTGGCCTGTTCGTGTCTGGTAGCTTCTGTTTATGTCCGGGCTCGACACAATGGCTAGAGGAAGAGGATGGACCGCGCCGAAGACTCTGTACATGCTCAGGCTCGTCGGGCAGATTTTACTGTTTGGAGTGAATCTGTGGAACGCCGTGCAGTTACAGTACAGCACAGATCTGCCCTTTGGGTTTGCTTCACGCGATGCAGACTCAATCCAGAGAAGTTCTAGGGGCTGAAGAACACACGCAAGTCTACACGGGACTTTTACTGCCCAGTTGATGATGCCCAAGCTAAACATGCATATGGGCTTATTAAAGGTCGTTGCGTCGTGTTGATGCTGGACGACACGGACAGCGTCTGATCGCCGCCGCCGGCAGCCACGGCTGTTGGTGATTTCGCTGAACATGGCTTCGTCTACACCAGAAGTATCGCTAGGCTCGCAACGTCTCACTAGTAGCGTCGAAACTAACACCGTTGGTGCAGCTCCGATTGCGGTAATGGTCGTGCTTATATGATATTAAAGTGAATGTTTACTATAGTCAAATGTAAATATATATTTTTAGCATCATTCATCGAATTCATCCCTTGGTGGTGTTCCGCTCCTCTATAGCAACAGGAACAGTGCATCAGTCTGTCTCTGCTTCAAAGTCATCAAGCAGGCGGCAAAACAAATATATGTGTCTTTTACGGGCAGACTCTAAGAGCGACGCAGTAGAGCCTCCATGGATCTGCGTACTCAGTTGCTCCAGTTCGGCTCACGTCTTTCCGGTGCAATTACACTCATTACATATTTTACTATATTGAAGTATTACTATGTACTTGAATTGGAAAGTTCACCAAATATAATTAGTACTACTAGTATGTCGTTAAATTGCACTAGATCACTTTGATTCAAAGAACAACTTTCAGAGTACAGGCAAACTCTGCGTAAAGGACTCTAAATTACAAATTCAGATAATTGTCGCTGGGGTAAACTAGGTAACATTCACCTGGGTGGTTCGCATTGCAAAGGTCATGAACGATTAAAGTTTATTTTTCAGCTACAACGTGCGAGTGCTGTCAAAGTGGATAGGTTGAAGTTGATTGATCAAAGGATTGGCCCCATTGGTCAAATGATTAATCCCAAAATTACGGCTTTTTTGTTTCTTAGACACTAGTACAGTAATTATAAACGCACTTGAAAAGCAAACATAGTGATCAAGCACTTGTGTTTCAGCAGTCAAACCAACGGTAATGCGACGCAATCACAGCGTAGATGTAAGTACCAACGATCAGCAAAAATCAGTTGAGGAAGAGGCGGTTTTCATGGACGACAACGTCCGACAAGAAACACTCAAGCGCGATCTCCCAAAACAAAATACGCCGCACCGACGAGCAAGGACAGAATCGGGATTGGTGCACGCATCAATTGGTGAACTACAATCATGAGCAAGTCGCCCATCCGCTTCGTGTGTCATCTGCTCGCTGGTCTTCCTATTTGCTGTGTTTGAATGCCTCGTGAATGTGCCAATGCCTATAGGCTCGTCGTTATTCCAACGCGATAGTCTCCCACCTCCAGAAGCACTTTCATTTATCGGCTGCCGACTGATATCTGGGTCATCCGTCAATATAGTCTGAGATGACAGCGAAAAGTGACTTATACATGTTTCTTTAGAAGAGGTTGGCGCATCGAATACGCGTGAGATTGATGTCGTACGATATTAGCGACAGCGAAACTGTCTTACAGAGCAGACATTAGTTCACATCTAAGTCAGTGCTGAAACCAGTGAAAGCAGGTCAAGTTCCACCTACGGTGCGGTGCTCTGTCGACGGCACTGCTAGTAAACAAGAACATTACCAGTGCTGGTGGAATTATGCCTTTGCTTGGACACAACGTAATTTACGATATCCCGGTAGCCGATACTATCAGCACGCCTTCCGATAGTAATGCTCATAGACTTAAGAACTTGAGACCTTGTCCGAAGATTGCGGGTTGCTAGCACTAGCACTACTTGAGGCGCGTGGTTGTCATCATTTGTGTGAGTGCCGACTGTGCTGCGACGGAGCTAGTTGTGTTGTGGCGCCCAGCGGTGTCCTGCTCTATCCAAAGCTCAGCTCTTCGTGCCCTTTAAATGGCAAGCGAAGTGCCGTGACCTTTGAAGATCGCGGCTTTATCGGAAAGTCTTGCCTGCCTGTTGACAGACCAAACCGTACGAGGAAATACCTAACGAAAAGCCGTTGCTGTTCCAAGTTTTGTAAGAAAATCGAAGGAACAACAAATACCGGTATACCGTCTTCAAACTTTGGCGAGAAGTTAATAATATAAACTTCTTAGAGCGTCTCCACCCGAACGCGCTATCGTTATCGCCAAAGCCATTTGGCGCGAAAATTTCATGGGGCGGAAATCTATCTCCCAATGGGAGCTCGCTATCGCTAAATAGGGCTCGAAACTTCGCCAAAACCGACCTCAAATAACGAGAATTGACCAGGTTTCGCTATCCAAACAGCCGTAAGTAACAGAAGATTTTGCCGCCGACCAACGACTGCGACGACCCGGACCCAACCCCCACCGCCGACGAGCACTGCGCCGAAGACCAACACTCGCGCCGCGCGCCGCCGAGCGACCACTGCACCGCCGACCAAGGCTGCGACTCCAGCTGACGAACACTCGCGCCACCGCCGACGGGCATTGGCACTGCGCCGCCGACCAACCACTGCACCGCCGATCAAGACTGCAACCCCACTGACAAACACTCGCGCCACCGAACAACCACTGCGCCGGCGATGTCACGAGGGACAAACTTCATGGAGGACGTGGAGATCCAGCTATGCATGTCGTATCTGAAGATTAGAGAGGACCCGAGGACTGAGACGGATCAAACCGATGCTAATTTCTGGAAACGAATCCACGAGCATTTTGCCAGAAGGGTCCTTGACACGAGAGCTCCGTTCTTTGGAGTGCAAATGGTCCAAGTTTCTGACCAAGCTAAGATGTTTGCGGCCGCTATGGACAAGGCCGAGCACCGTTCAGGCGCAAGCTTTGAAGATGAGATTCGGGACTCGGGACTTCGTCTCGTGAAGGAGAAGCGTCAGCAGCGGAAGGTGATGCACAGTACTCAAATAATGCAGCACAGGGTGCTCGACCTCAGGGGCGGAAAGCTGCGAAGCAGGATGCAAGAACTGCTGCCGATACCTCAAACTCTATTGCGGAGCTGGCCAAGGCCAACAAAGAAATTGCTATTGCAAGCAAAAGCTAGTGATGTCGCTTTGTTCGCTGTTTCTCTTGCTGATTTGGATGCTGACTCCGCAGAGTTTTCGTGCTACATCGTCGCCAAGTGTTGCAAGACTTGAAAAGGCTCGCGCCAATGCCGATGAAGATACAACAACAGAAGTTGCACCTGGTACGGCTCCCTCTGCTGATAATATCTGTGCGCAAAGTACCGAAGAGCCTGCCACCCCGCAAGCGGCGTGAAGAAGAAACACCAGCACGGTAGTAATGCAGCTAAACGTAGTTGTATTTATTCACTACCTAATATTCCACTGGTGCTCGATAATGTCATGCTGAAGTTGAGCGTGAGCGTAATGGTTCAGTATTCGAGAAATCCCATTGAGTAGTCCAGCAAACGAGAGAGTACTTTGGGCAGCTGACGGAGATTCAACGGGTACTATATACGACTCGTCATTCTCTTCACGCTCATCCTCGATTATCATGCGGTGCAGAGCTACGCAGCATCGCCAAACAATACGTAGCATCGCTTCGTCCCACAATAGTGCAGGCTGCGCGAGTATACCAAACAGGCCCTTCACAACGCCTAAGCACCTCTCGACGTCCTTGCGAACACTTTCTTGAGCACCGGCAAAGTGTTTTTCTTTTGGCGTTTCTGGTTGCCGAATTGATTGAGCGAATACAGACCATTTCGGATAAATACCATCGCACAACAGGTAGCACATGCTGTGTTGGTTGCCGTTGACTTCATATGCATATGCTGGTGCATTTCCTTATAGCCAATTTACCATCAAGGGAGAGCGATCTACAACGTTAATATCATTGTTGGATCCGGAAAGGCCGACAAAGGAGTGCCAAAACCACATTTTTTTGTTGCTACAACCTCCATAATCATTGTCACATTGCCACCGCGGTCTCGGTACATGTCGTGCCAAGCCGCGGGGCGATTTTTCCAAACCCAATTAGTGCAATCCAATGACCCAAACATACCAGGGAAACCACAACCACATTGATAGCTGCATGTCGAGCAATATCAGCAGTAGTAGGTTCTCGTAAGTACTCTTCGCCGAAGCATTCAATTACTGCCTTAACGGAATGTTTTAGGCTCATCAGGGCCATTGATTCAGCAATGCGCACATATTCATCTGTCGCGTCTGCACAGATGCTGTAACAGAGCATACGCAGCGCAGCAGTGACTTTTTGCCGGGGCGAAAAACCGAGAATACCGCTTGCATCAGGGCGTTGAGTAAAGTAGCTGTCGGATTGTGCCACATTTGTCACGACACGAGCAAATAAGCGCCGAGACATTCAAAACGGCGTCGAAATAATGCCTCCGGAAATAACGGTATCGGTGCAAAGTAGTCGGTATACAGTAATTGGTCTGCTGGAGCACGCCCATGGTCGAGATTTGGATTTTTCCTGGTAGCGACCCCTCTTTTTCTTCTTCATGCCCACGCTGTTCCAGACGACAGCAGTAAAATCATCAGCCACTGCTGCTGCTTCATCGTCCGCCTCATCATCGTTGGTCTCGCTCTGGATAAGGGCAAGAAACGAGTGAATATGTTCGGGCCAACTCGTCATCCTGCTCGCTTGCGCAGGAAGGAATGCGGCGACTGTTCAGTTTAGATATACGTTTCGCGCGCTGCGGGTGCGTGCTATCCTCGCTATCCAGTTATTTTTTTGTTTCGACGCGCCAAACGACTCTTTAGCGATAGCGATGGCGAGTTTCCGGTGGAGATGCTCTTAGAGCATTCTGATCAGAAGAAGCTGATAAACCGTTATATTATATAAACCGTTATATTATAACGGTTTATCAGCTTCTTCGCTGATAAACCGTTATAAACC
Source organism: Phytophthora constricta (assembly GCA_011947335.1). Lineage (NCBI taxonomy): Eukaryota > Oomycota > Peronosporomycetes > Peronosporales > Peronosporaceae > Phytophthora > Phytophthora constricta. Next base: position 211,769 of record JAAVTI010000714.1, read on the forward strand.
GTTATATTATAACGGTTTATCAGCTTCTTCTGATCCGAATTAAAATATAATATATATATAATATAACGGTTTATCAGTTTCTTCTGGTCAGAATTATAATATAATATTTATATTAAAACGGTTTATCAGCGTCGTCGGATCAGAATTATTTCCAGCCATGGTAACTTCAACCTATAGACTTTGGTTACTGCCTATAGGCTGAAGTTAGTACTTTGGTTAAAGTCTATAGGCTGAAGGTAATCAAAGGATTAACCCCCAAAATTACGGCTGCTTTTTTGTTTCTCAGAGACTACACCTTTGCCCGGACATCTTAGGAGTATGTGCAAGTAAAGTGGTACTGGGAAATTTGACAAAGACAAAAATCGGTTTTAGACGCGAAAATCGAGATCCAAAGTGAGATTTATTGCGTCCAAAGTGGCACAGGTACCGATAGGCAAAACGAATCAACGAGTGGTGGTGGAGTGCTCCCGCCAAAAGTTGGCGCGATCGTCTCCAACCGCGCGCTCGGTTGGTGCTCACGGACATCTTTGCCTTCATTATTGATAGCTTATTTCCAATTCCTCCTCCTCGCGCAGAGATGCCTTCTCAAGCCAACTTCATCAAGCACTCGCCTGCCGAAAAACTCCGCGTCCTCGACGCCTACAGCACTGGACGGGCCGACTGGTTGACCGTGGCTGCGAACAACGGTATTTCACGCTCAATGGCCTATCGTATCGCTGACACTGGTCGCGTGGACAACGTGCCGCGTGGCGGACCCCGTTCTGGTGCAACGAAGGTCACCCCCGAAGCGAAAGAGCATCTTGAGTCCTACTTGAACGAGAACTGCACCTTAACCATGGATTGCATGCGCCGCATGCTCCTGCTGGACATAGGCGTGGACATCTCGACGTCGTCGATTAGCCTGCACTTGCTGGGGATGCTGTACACCGTCAAGCAGACGCGAGTGGAGCCGACGACCTGCAATAACGAGACGAACAAGACCAAGCGCCGCGAGTTCGCAGAAAAGCTGAAGGAGCACCAGCGCAAAGGTAACTTTATTGCGTATTTTCCGACGAGACTAACTTCAACGTTTACTGCAAGCGAGGCCATGGGCGCGCGAAAAGGGTGAGCGTGCGACCGTTGTGCATCCGCCGTCGAAGGGCGCGAATCTGCAAATTCAGTGCGCCGAAAACTCAGCCATCGGGGTGATTCTGCATCGGTTGAAGAGAGGCAGCATTCGGATGGCCTAAAACGCGCAATTTATCGACGTCATTTACGACACCGTGAAGTCCTCCAAGTTTTTCGCGACAACTACGCCGGAAAGGACATCGTCGTTGTGTTGGACAACGCTCCCGCGCATCGTCAAACCGAGGAGCGCGTCGGTGCGCACGACGACCTAGTTCTCCTGCGGCTCGCCCCGTACTTCCCCATGTCAACCCCATCGAGGGTTGCTTCTCGGTGTTGAAGGTCCATGTTAAAGAGAGCCTTGCAATGCAAGGCTCTCCTTAACAGAAGAAAATCTGAGACCGCAGCAACATGACGGACAGCGATGGCAACGTTCTCACCGTTAAAGAGCGCACGATGCGCTTTCTGGAGCGTGCGGCTCGCAAAAGTATGAGGTACATCACGCCAGCGGTGGTCACCAACATGGAGCTACATGCTCGTGATGCAGTGAACGCTACCGCCGCTATGGAAGACATGGTCTACGGGAAGTAGCAGTTGCGCGCAGGACTTCGTTAAACGTTTCAGTTTGGACGCAATAAATCTCACTTTGGATCTCGATTTTCGTGTCTAAAACTGATTTGTGTCTTTGTCAATTTTCCCAGTACCACCTTGCTTGCACCTATTCCTAAGATGTCCGGGCAAAGGTGTAGTTACTGTTGTAGCCGAGCTTGCTTGTAATTGTCATAAAATTGCTTGTTTTGCGCAAAACAAATTACCCCTTGGAGATTCTCTAATATAAATTTCAGAGAACACGGCATTTCTTGCACGAATGTTGCTACAGAAACGTCCACTCCTCCCTTTCCTTCTTGAATTTGAGCTAAGAAGATGGAGGCGGTGACGCTGAACTGCATGCTGTTCGGGGCGGATAGAAAAGCATTCCCTGTGGACGTTGATGCGAACCTGATGGTAGGCCACATGAAGGACTGTTAGATTGATAAATGACCTATGAGGGAAGAGCCAATAGGAAGTGTTCAGTGCCGCCTTTCCCGTGATGGGAGAGGCTCATCTGAGGACGAGCCAATCACAGCACGTCTGACCACTACGGCCTCCTCAGTCGGCAACCTCGTTGCACCAGTGCGATGATGTAAGGCAATCGGAGAAGCTCACTTCTCCTTTTGCCAACGACTGAGCACAACAGTCCATTAGAAGGCATAAAGAGAATATTATATTAAGTTTAACCCGAAGAACTGTCTTTCAACATTTCAAGTATTGAGTGCTCGACAATGTCCAAGGGCAATAAGACAGACTTCTCGGGTCTAAAGTTCAACGGCAAGCCAAGCGACTTTCAACGCTGGAAGGACGCCGTGGCGGATCATCTGACGCAGATGACCAACGGCCGCCGTGTTACTGATATTCTAGCTGGACGGGCGGCGTCTCGTCTGGGCTACCAAGATTTGCTGACAAGGCCGGCTCATGTGCCAGAGCCAGACGCGGACGCGTCTGACGAAGTGCGCAATATGTACACGTTGGAGTCGGCTTTTCTGGACGAACAAGAGTCGTATCTCCGGGATCTGTTTAATCAGATCCTACCCCACGGCTATATGACGCAGTTGAGCACGCCGCTCGCGTCACAGCCTGTGCCGGCATTTTGGCAGCAGCTTGAGGCTGACTTTGGCCGGAATAATGCCATGGGGATGGTGGAGATGATCCAAGAGTTTGAGAGCGCCCTGGCCATGGACTTCAGCAGCATTGCGGAGCTGTTTCAGCGACTTTGCGCTGTACGTAATCGGTTGAACCGATAGGGGCAAGAGACACTGCGCGTCCACTTGATACCGAGTCAGCTCATGATCGGCAAGGTTCTCTCGCTCATACCGAGCCACTTGTGGGGGCCAAGTGTCACGTTTACGCCCGAGGATTTCACCTTAGAAAAGGTGGAGAAGAAAAAGAAGAGCATCGTTGGCAACAAAAGCCGGGTCGAGATCCGAGCCATGGGCAAGGCGGCTACGGCGGATTCGGTCAACTATGCTGCCCCGACTGCAGCTGGTGAAAGAAAGGTCCCGTCCAAGAAATCGGGGAAGCGCTAAGCGGCGTGACTCCCGATGGACGATTAGCGTGTCAACGTCTGCTTCTACTGCAATGACGTGCACAACGTCATGGATGGGGTGGGACCGCAGTTCAAGAAGGACTGTTCAAAGAGTAAGGCCGACATTGCGTTGGACATTGTCCGCAAGAATATCTACAGCGAGCCGAGGCCGCTCAAGATTCAGAAGACGGACCACGCTCGAGTGCAGAAGGTGCAAGCCGCCCCATCTGCACCGCGAATTGAAATTCCAGTGGATGCGCCAAGCCTGCAACGCCTCAGCATAACTGAGGAGGCGTCTGCGACGTTCTGACTTGGCTGAATTGCCACTGACACCGGGTAAAAACACGACACCTGCTTCGCCTGTTGTGTCAAGCGTCATGGACAGCGATGAGGATATGGATGAGTTCGACGGCAACGGTGTCGTTCTAGTCAACAACGCTACAGTCACGTCTGCGGCTGAAGAGCTTGAAGAAAAGGCGAAGGCCTTTGAAGACACGGTAAGTAGTTTGTACTCGTTTCTGTTAAGTCCACTCATACTGCTAACTGAAGATTCGTGGGTTTCGGATACAGGATGCGGCCATGGACTAACTGGAAGGGAGTCGGTCTTTGTGACCAAGAGGCCAAACGAGGACTACATTTTTACATTTGGACAGGGCTCTAAACTGAGAAATGCATTTGTTGGTTCCATTAAACTGCATTTTATGAGTCCAACAGGTGCTAAAGCAGTGCACCTCAATAACATAGCACTTGTGCCTAACGCCAAATCTAATATATTAAGTGAGTATTAGCTTAAGAAGGCAGGCTATCAAATTATTGAGAGCAGCACCGGCTTGTATAAGTTCGTACTTTGGAAGCACAAATCAGTGTTTGTGGCAAAGCCTTTAATGGGGCATACTATATTCAATCTTGTACACTAAGAGAAAGACAATGTGTAATGCCATTAAAGCAATGTCATGCAAACCACTAGCAATTCCAAACCAAACAAAATTAGAAAGTTTCATGAAGGAATGGCATGTGAGATTAAGACATATAAATAAGGACAAGCTTATGGACATAATGAGTAAGCAGCTTGTTCGAGGCATCCTGTATGTGGAGCGGAGTAAGCTTAATAAGGTAAACTTCTTCTGCTCTACGTGCGCGGAAATGAAGATGAGGAGAATGTCATATAGAAACATGAATGGATCGAGGGACACACATCCGATTAGCACGATTCACATGGATACAAATGGACCTATGAAAACAATGGGTGTTTATGGAACAGTGGGGACAATAAGATATGTTCTAAGCATTATCGACGACCAATCGTCCTGGCGTTGGACTTACGTCCTTCGCAATAAAGGCGAAGTTTACGACAAAGTCTAAGCGTTACTCTTCAAATTTACAACGTGAAGGGAAGTTCACGATACGACGCATAAGATCTGACGGAGGCACTGAGTTCGTCCATCACGCTTTCAATAGTTTTTGAAAAGAAAAAGGAATCGTGTTTTAGAAATCAAATGCATACTGCCCTGAAGAGAATGGAGCAGCAGAACGCGACCATCAAACTAAAATGAGCAAAGTTGGATGTGCGCTGAAGGACGCCAAGATGTCGGAACGATGTTGGCCCGAAGCACTCATGTACATGACGTATGTACAAAATGAAACTCCAATGAGTCGCCTGGGAAATAAGACCCCATTCAAAAAGGTATACGGCAAAGCTCCTGATATCAGTGATCTCCATATTTGGGAAGCGTTTGCTTTGCACGTGTTCCCGAGGAGCGAAGAAAAGATAAGAAACTGTCAGCTCGGGCTGTTAAGTGTCGTTTTCTGGGAATATCGGATGACTACAAAGCATATCGCCTCCTCGATGTATACAACAACAAATTCTTGTATTCTAGGAATGTAATGTTTGACGCATAATACAGTGTTGACATTGTGTTACGTGCCTTTGGTACGGATACAACATAAGATGACGCAGATGCTAGCCATGCCTCGACTGGGGAAATTCAGACAGCAAACCAGGAGCCATTGAGAGCAATGGGAGTGTCAAAGGAAAATAGGGGCTGATGCGGTGGGAGCTCTCGGCAACATGTCAAAGCGGTCCCGCCGTGAGACAAAACTTCCTGCAAGGTTTGATGATTATAAGTGCTACCAAGCACAATTGGATAAAGCAAACAATGAAGAGGTACTACGGAATAAAATACCTATTCCTCGTTACCTAAAGGAGGCCTTGAGTGGGCCCTATCGTAAGCAATGGCACCAAACTCTGGACCTTGAATACGAGTCTTTATTGGATAACGAGACGTGGAAATTGGTACGGTTACCACCTGGTAGAAAAGCGCTGCCATGCCACTGGGTATTGGTGATAAAGTATCATGCCAATGGCGTTGTGGAACGGTTTAAGGCACGACTAGTCACACAAGGCAATCACCAAGAGTTTGGGGTCGACTGTGATGACGTGTAGTGCTCCGGTTGGTCGGTTTGAATCACTTCGACTTGTACTTGCGATAGGCACAATTTTAGATTGCCATATCCATCAGATGGACGTGCATACAGCAATCCTAAAAGGGTCTATGGAAGGCGACCAACACATCTATATGAGACAGCCTCCTAGTTATCATGCTCCAGGTAAAGAGGTGTGACGGGTACACGGTACGGGTTGACGAGCATCACCTGTGTGGTACCGGGCAGCAGCACAGAGGCGAGCAGAGCGATGAGGAGGAACGTAAGCTGGCCGGCGGTGGTCGATACCACCGACAGCCACAGCAACTGGTAGACGTTGAAGTGGCAGGTGGCACGCAGCTGTCAGAGGAAGTGGATCGCAGCCAGCCAGTGGGTACACTCGGTGGCGGCCAGCTGTCGTACCCAGTTACAGAGCGACAGGGCCGATCTGCCACCGAAGCGTCACTGCGAACAGTCGGAGGAATGCGGGCGAACGGCGGAGGGCGAGCGAAGTGGAATGTGCGGCCGCGCGGGCTCGGCTATCGGGACAGGGCTGAGTTCGTGAGGTCGAGGGCCGGAGAACGGCGAGTGAGGGCGCTCACTTTACAATCGGAGACGCTGGGCACAAGTGGTTGGCCACCGGGAAGGGGTCGATCCACTGGTGCGGCGAGCGAGTGAGAAGGAGTCTTCTGAGCCAGGACAGCGAGAGACGGCAGCACGAAGGGGTGACAGGCCAACGGGAACGGGTCGATCCACGTGCAGGACTAGGACGAGGGTGGCGTCAGCAGCGAGGCTATCGGGAACGGGTCGAGTTGTTAGGCGGGCATCGTGCGAGAGGACAGTTGAGCGTCTCGGGCAAGAAGGAAGAAGCAGTTGATTGAGTGAGATTAATAAATAGGGCGCAAGCCGGCTACTGAGTAGTGGCCAACAAGGTCCTGAGTTGTGACGAGCAGGACACCTGGCAGCATAGCAGCAGTCAGCACTCAGGCAGTACGCACCCGCCGACGAGCAGGCGACAACAGACTCGTTACATGGTGGTCATACAGGGGCCAAGGAGAGAAGAGCATTATCAAGAACAACCAGTGGAATTGACGAGAATATAAGCAGCATGACGACTACGCGCAGCGGGAAGAGGCTAGCGAGGGCGGACGTCGGCGACGATGCAAACGACGAGAACCACGCGGACAACGACAGCAACGATACGGAGTCGGACCACCAGCAGGATGCTGAGGAGCAAGGCGCCGAACAGGAACTCGCGACGGAACAGCAGCCAGCAGCCGAGGGAGCGGCAGACGACGGCGCAGCAAGAGACAACGGCGCAGTTTCCGCAACGATGAACATGGCCGCAGTGACGGCGGCTATCCAGCAGCTGAGGAACTTGATGACGGGGTTGCAAACAGTCGTGGGTGGCGACGGCGCGAGGCAGGGAGAAGACACCACAGTGAACAGTGACGATGAAGCCGAAATTGGGATGCCCAGCGGCACGTCATCACCAACCCTACGAGCCGAGGTGACGGAGCAGGTACCAGCAGCAACGCGCCCAGCAGCAAAACGCAGCGGCAATCAGAAACGACGCAACAGCAACCCGCAGCATCAGCGACGGGTGCAACGACATCAACAGCGGCGAGCCGACGAACGGTGCAGGTCCTCACGACGTCATCAACTAGAGCGCGCCGACGGGGAGCGGCATCAACAACTAGTCGAAGGAGCGGAAGAGCGCCCCGAGAGCCAGCACGCAGCACGCGACGACGATGGACAACTCGAGCAGGGTCCCCGCCGTCGGGTGGCAGCAGCAGTAGCAGCTCCAGCGGAGACGATGGCAGCAGCTCGGACGACCACCGGCGACCTGTGCGACACGGGCGTCGTAGCCACGACGACGAGAGCGATGACAGCAGCGAGAGCGACGACAGCAGTTCCAGCAGACCCAGCAGCTCGGACGGCTCGGACAGCTCGGACAATGAAGGAACGGACGTCCACGGGCGACGTGAGCACCGAGGACGGCGGGCCCACCGCGAGCAACATGGACGGCACGGACGGCGTTCACGGAGCGGAGTCAGCATTGGCGGCGAGGCATTAAGGAGCTGGATTTGTCAACGTTCTCTCCGTCGCCGAAAGTTTCTGTGTCGACTTGGATTGATCGGGTGGATTTGGCGATGAAAGGAGGAAGGAGTCGGGGCGAGCTTCTTGGTCCAACCACGCCCTGTACTTCATGAGGGAACAAGTTAATGGACAACACCTCGAGATGGTGGGTGAACATGGACCGCCGGCTTAAACGGCGTCAGCGCACGTGAACATAACTGAAGAAGGCGCTGCACCGGCGATATGGCGAGAAGTTGGACAAATCCAATGCGGAGTGGCGAGTGAGCATGAGGCGAATGTGGCCTGGTGAAACCTATGCCGACTTTGCAGCTGGGCTGAGAGAGGTCGTCGGTCGGAACAAAGTGAGCGACTGGCTCAGTTCTTCCAATGCTTAGACAAAACCACGAAAAAGCTGGTCAAGCAGGCGCCGGAGCCAACCACGCTGGAAGCGGCTGTGGATAGGGCAACAGAGAAAGACGACCCTATGGATAATGTGGCACAAGGAATGATGAACATCGGACAACCCTGGGCAACTACACCAAGTCCGTACCTGATACCGATGACGGGCACGACCGCGCAGACGGCGGTGATTCCGGGCATTGGCGGTACAGGACTCCCAGCCGGGACGCTCACGATGGGGGTGCACGGCGGAGCAGCTACGGAAGGGAATGACGAGATAGCTGCAGCGTCACCTGCGCTCTTCACCAACCCGTCCGGCATTTTCAACAACTACTCCGGCACGTGAGATATACCACCTGGACGTGTCTGGAACGGCAGGTACTGGGCGAGAACGAAAAACCTGGAACGAAGCGCTCCCACAGCAGCCACCGGAGCGAGACGAAGAAGCCAGAGAGGAAATCGAGGCCCAAGGAGGTAGTATCCAGCGGCGGCGAGGTCGAGCCACTAGTCAAGAGACCGAATCTGAAGGCTGCGGTGAAACAAGCAGGTGAGCGGAAGAGCCAACAGGCACCGCAACAACCCAACGACAGCAGAACAACGGCAGGCAGCAGTACAACAGTGGGCAGCAGAACAACGGCACGTGCTTCAAATGCGGCCAGATGGGCCACTGGGCTCCCAGTTGTCCCAACGAGAGCCGCTGCTACGCTTGCAACAAACCTGGTCACTACGCCAAATACTGTCAGAAGATGGAGGCTAAGGCCAGGAACGACGCCTACTTGAAAGTTCGAGAGCCGCGGAGGAGACGAAGGCAGAAAACGCGTAGCGGGCGCGGTAGAGGGTTACAGCGTCCGCAGGAGAAAATCCCCGGCGGCAGACGAAGGTCGCAGTGAAAGCTGGGCCAGCGCGCCACGAGGACGACGGAGTGGAGTGTAAGGCGCTGCTCTGTGCAGACCAAGAGACGAAGGTGGAAACGCGGGACGGATGGCCGTGAGGCGGTTGGAGAGTGCGCGAGAAGGCGCTGTGAGGATGACCGACGCCGACGAAGAGGTGCAGTCGTCGTTGACGGAAGAGAGTGCGTGGCGCAAGGCAGAGAAGGAGATGCAGCAATACTTCGAGCTGGACGAGGAGTATGCGAAGCGTGACAAAGCGTTGGCAACAGCACGCCCAGTGCCCGGCGTGACGATGCTCTGCGTTGACGATACGGACACTTCGGATAAGTGCAAGGTCGTAGAAGTGCCGTCAGAAGGCGAGAAGCTGGATGCCGTGGCAACCAACATGAACAAGGAGGCGGCGGCGAAAGATGAAGAACGCGCAGCTCGTTACGTGGCTACGGTTCATCCAACAATGGCGGCAACACGCTACGCGTGCCAGTGCAGTGGCGGCGCGCGTCGTACTGAAGAAGACACGCGTCAGGCTTGTGGTGACAGCCAACGAAGTGGCGACGGTGTACTTCGTACTGAAGAAGGCGTGTTGACATTAAGAAGCCCGAACGTGGTGACCAACGCGGACGAGATCGCGCCGCAGTTGTTGAATGAGTCGCGCCTGTCAGTGGACGAGGAGGAGAAGTCGGCGGGCGCGTGCGGTGCGCAAACTCGTGAAGAACCAGAAGAAGAGGGCTCGTGTAAAGCTGGCGCTCGCACGAAAAAGGTGACAGCTCGTGACGAGCGAAAGCAACGAGCCGCTGAAGAAGAACAGCGAGTTCAGCGACAAGGAGTGGCCAACAATGCGATGCAGCAGCTCGCGCAGCGTCGGCGACAACGTGCAGCTGAAGTTGGAGCCGACATAGGACGCGATGAGTTCGCGAAGGTGCGCCTAATGCAGCGAGCGTGCGACGGCGGCAGAACCTGTGCAAGGAAGTGACGTGATAAAGTATGCCGAGGCCGACGACGGCTTGCCGACAGCCAAGATGATGGTAGGAG
>JAAVTI010000715.1:0-99802 GCA_011947335.1 Phytophthora constricta
CAAGAGAGCAATTGAGGTTGCTGATGGAGGTTGGACGGATTCTGCCGATCCAAAGCAAGGACTGGGAAGCAGTTCGTGAGGGCTGCAATGCGCAAGATGAAGCTGGACAGCTACCGCGCAATACGGACAGCTTGAAGAGGAAGTTTGCGAGTCTCGCTCGGGCATGCGATCACACCACCGACGCCAAGTTGATGGCTTTGCATCAGCTAGCGCGTGCGGTAAAGCGCAAGTAGATACGCGCTCGCAATCCACCAGATTGTCAAGTGCGGTAGATGTGACCCCACAAACTCCGCGGATCGAGCAATCTGTCGCTGTCAACCCGCCTTGCGACAACAGCTATCGTGAACCGTCAAGCGCAGAACCGGTGGGCGTACTAAACGCGCAGATAGAGCAAGCTGCTGCTGGCAACATGCCTCGCGAATTTGAAGGTAGTCCATCGGTTCGTGAACTGCAAAGCAACGTAATGGTGCAATCAGCACCAATTGAAGATGAAGAACAACCCCAGCGTCGAGTTGCTTTAAACGAGATGGATTCGGCGATTCCGACCACGACGACAACGCGTCAGAGCTTGACCGGTATCTTGCTCCACCAAGACTGCATCATTTGGCGGTTGATGACCGCATTCTGATGGAACGACTGGAAACCTTGCAGACGACAATTGTTGGGGAATTGCAGAGCATATACCAACTAGAAAGAAATGAGAGGGAGCGCCTACGAAAGCTTGATAAGCGCGCTACACGACGCTACCAAAAGCAACTGATGAAGTACATGAGTTCGTTGAAGTCATGAATCCGGAAATGGCAGGTTACGCAGTAACGACTCCTAAACTAATATTCTTGCCATTCAAGAGAACTACACTGGCATTGACTGGTCCCCATGAAACAGATCTCTTTCGGAGATAGAAAAATGTTTCACCCACGATCGCAAGTGTTGTGGAAGCCAAAGTTTAAAGTTGCTAAACACGATCATCTCGGCGTCCTTTCGATTAGTGCTGCTGAAAAGCAGGTATCTGTGGCCTTAGTGTGTGAGGTTCAAGGTGGCCAAGAAGAGGTAGGAAAGCAGCGTTGGATGGTGCAGCTGCCAGCCGATGAGCAATCTGTCATCTGCATCGGCTCTCGGGTTCTTCGGTAAAGTGTGATCCTCGCGCAGCTACCTTTTAAGAGCCGTTTGGCCTTAATTTCACAAAATGGGACAGCAGAGTGGCTTTCCTCACAACTTCAAATGATGTGCAAGGGCATGCATGATGCTGCCGTGTAGCGAAGGAGGGCTAGCACTGACGGTCGCTCCCTCGCACCATAGTGGAATTTGCTCTCGCGCTCACCAGAGGAAAATAACGGGTAAGTCCGAAAGGCTAGTTCAAGTGGAGAAGGAACGGGTGCTTTACAAGTCTCTGTTGGTAATAAATGAATTGCTATGTGTGAGATAAGGGCACATGTCAGGACGTGGTAACGGGGTCAAGGGTCATGCGAAGGGCGGCGCAAAGCGTCATCGCCACATCTTACGTGACAGTGCGCTAGGCATTTCGACATCTGCCATTCGCCGACTGGCCCGACGTGCAGGCGTGATTCGGATGTCAGGTCTTGTCTATGATCAGACTCGAGCCGTGCTCAAAGTGTTCGTTCGGAACCTTGTACAGGACGCCATCGTGTATGCTGAACACGCAAATCGGAAGACGATCAAGACGATAGACGTCATCTACGCCTTGAAACGACAAGGTCAAACGCTCTACGGCTTCAGTGATTAAGTGTGCAGCATGATCAGAACGATTGTACATCCAGATTGAACGTTATCGTTACAAGCTGTTTGCAAAACGTGTTTGACACTCGACAAGAGCAGATTATGCATTAGTAGATTGTTTCTTCATCTAAACCAAATCATTAACATTAGGCTGATAAGAGTAGATATTATTAGCTACCAACTACGTAACTAGCGACGGCACCACACCATAGCTACGATGATACCCTTCTGCAGCCAATTCAGTAATCATTGTCCTCGTCGTCGTCACCAGCGTACGATCTCGCTGGAATCTCCGACAGACAACTCTCGCTGCTATCGCTTTCGACGAGATCGATAACATCCTTGTGCTCTTCTTTATCTGCCCCGCGTCACTCGTCGACTCGACCTTCACCTCCTCGTCAGTCTCTTCTTCATCATCACCAACCGGGACATCAGTTTCGGCGAGAAGTTTCTTGCGTTTCGGGGCGGGCACTTTGTTTCTGGATGGTGAAGCCTGCTTTCGTGCACACCTTGGAGCCGCAGGAGGTGAAATCTGTGCTGTACTGGCCTGCGCCAACTGGCGGGCCCTCGCATCACGAATAAAGCTTTTAATCGCACCCTCTTGCTCCTGCTCACGTCGAGCACGCGCATCGTCGAATTCCGCCTGGTGGAATTGCACCCAGACTGCATCCGCTTGCTCGCTATCTTTGCGGGCTTGCTCGAGACGCCGCCAAAGAGTTTGCAATTGCTGAACGACACGCTGTATGACGGAACTGGTTGCAGAGTGATGCTTACGAAGGCGGTGAAGTTCGTGGTACGCAGCCAAAAGGTCCGCGAAAGCTTTGTTCTCTGCGTCGATCGCTTGTTGGCGGAGGGTGTTTGCTTGTTGCATACCGTAGGGCAATTTACGTCTTGTTTATTCAGTTGAATTCTATACAGAGAAGTCTCCATCGATCGATCAACACTACGGCTTGCCTCCGAAGTTGCCATCAATCTGTGCTACCGCTGAGAGATTGCTTGCTATGTTTTGATGTACTCAGGACAGAAAGAACGAGACTATCTAACGAACTGCGTTCTTCCCTCGGGCCGCTTGCGCCCGAGTAATCAGTCATAATTGACGTAGCTGATGTCACATTATCACTACTCAATCGCTGCCACAGCATTTCGCCGGGGTTGAAGGAGTGGACAGGCCTATAGGCCTATCCGTCGGATACGAAGGGAAATTGACGTCACGTGCCTTGATGATGCCGATCCACATGAACACTTTAATGCGCAAACTCGACACTTCTTCACTTGAACGCTATAATAGCCACGCACGACCTGGCTCATTCGCCAACATACGACTAGCTCAACACGTGAACATCCATTGCCTCGAACAATGCGCCCCTGCAGTCATCGGTATTTGGAGCTGCATTCCTGCTCGCCTCAGCTGCTGCCATGGACCCACCGACGGTGACCATCAAGAATGGGTCCTATTACGGTGTCTATGACTCCAATTACAACCAAGACTTTTTGTCGGCATGCCCTACGCGCAGCCTTCCGTCGGTAATCTCCGCTTCCGCAACCCCGAGCCGTTGAACACGACGTGGTCTGACTCCAACAATGCGACTGAATACTCGCCCGAGTGCTACGGCTACGGCAGTGACCGTGGGTACTGGGCAATGTGATCTCGGAAGACTGTTTGACAATCAATGTGGTTCGTCCGGCTGGGATCTCCGAAGCCGCCAAGCTTCCGGTCGGATTTTGGATCCACCCTGGTGGTCTCATTGAAGGTGGCAATCGTGACCCTCGTTATAACTTCTCGGCTATCATTGAGGAGGCTTCCAACGCTGGCAAGCCATTCATCGGTGTCAGCATCAACTACCGTCTGCACGGCTTCGGTTTTCTGTGGGGTAGTGCTTTTAAAGAGGCTGGTATCACGAATTTGGGATTCCGAGACCAGCGTCTTGCTCTGCACTGGGTGCAGGAGAACATCGCTGAATTCGGCGGTGACCCGGAGAAAGTGACAATCTGGGGGAGAGCGCTGGCGGTTGGAGCGTCGGCTACCAGCTCATTGCCTATGGCGGTCGTGACGATGGTCTCTTCCGTGGTGCCATCATGCAATCGGGAGCGCCGGCCCGCGGTCCATCGAGCTACACGAACGCTTCGGCCTGGGATGTCTACTACAACAACACTTCGGCTGCCAGCTGCAGCTCCGCTGTTGACACCCTAGACTGCCTGCGCCAAGTGCCAATCGATGTCTTGTCGGCGGTCTTCAACAGTTCAGTTGATTCCTCTGCGTCTTTCAGCCCGGTGATCGACGGCGACTACATTCAAGACACGGGAGCCAACCTTCTGAAGAACGGACAGTTCGTGCATGTGCCAATCCTGCACGGTCAAAACCATGACGAGGGCAGTGCATTTGGGACGACGGGTGTCGATTCTTCGGATGCCTTCGTATCGTACCTCGAATTGGTGGGGAATTCGGCACATGACGCCGAGATTCTTGCTCATGTCTACCCAGATATTCCGGAGATCGGCATCCCGGGCACTCTTCACGGACGTCCTGGTAACGATACTGCGTACGGATCCATGTATAAACGTGTCTGTGCATACGCCGGAGATGCCTACATGCACGCTCCGCGTCGCTACACGGCTGAAAGTTGGGCTGCTAACAACGTCCCGAGCTACAGCTACGTCTTCAACGTGCTCGTCAATGGTCTCACACAGTACATAGGAGCAACCCACTTCCAGGAGGTTGCATTTGTGTTTTACAATCTTGCTGGGAACGGATAACAGAACGCCGTCTCCGTGAACCCGTTCGAGAACGAGCCCAAAACCTACTCGCAGCTCGCTAAGATGATGACTCGCATGTGGGCCGGCTTCATCGTAGACCAAACGCCCAACAACAACAATGTCACGAAGGTGGAGTGGCCGGAGTACACCTGGGACGACCCGAAGAACATCGTGTTTGATGTGAATGTGACTGATCTCGCATACGTTGAGCCGGATATCTACCGCGCCGAGGCAATTGCGTTCCTCCACCGCCAGTACGTCTAGTAGGCCTACGCAATTTTAATGTATGGGTAGTTGAGCTGTCGGAAGTGTCGATGTTTCAAAAAACAATTACGCAGTTGGTAACTACAGTAGTTAATCATGACTTTGCTCCATTCACTTGCTGCTTCTAGAGCTTGGTCTTCTTAACGAGCTTAATATGCTATAACTGACCGTATTCACCGTGGTCGCGCTGATGAGGCCATATTATGACCATATTATGGTCACAAGCGGCGTGATCCAATCTAACACCACCCTGGGGCTACGCTCAGTGTCGATGGAGAGGAGAGATTGAATTGGGGGATTTGCTCGAGCCTTCAAAGGCTACGTCAGATTGTACAAGTTGCAGATGACTGCAAATACTATGTAAGACCAAGCACGTTTCAGCGTGTCGACGGTAGCGCAGATGAAGGAGACAATTCGATGGTGGCATTTCCAACGAGACTTGTACTACGAGAGGTTATGGACATCTAACACTACACGTCCAATTCTTCAAGCGTCCGCTTCGTGAGCTTTCTAGCTTCGTGGAAAAGCACGATTGCACTGAAGCAGCCACCAGAGCCTGACCGTCAGAAAGTAATAAAATGAACAAGAGGTTCGAGCTACTTCTCGAATGACCCCAGGCCTATACAGTATTTCTCTTTTCTTTTTCTTTTGGCCAAGCAGTATGCCCATCGTTGATTTTATGAGCTGCTTGCTTGGAACCGTACAGTTTACTGTTGGCTTTGCTCTGTGGATATTGTCCGTTGAGCGAGAGACTAAACCATACAACAAACGGCAGATGACGGTGGGATGCCTCCTATTTTCTGTCCGCGGTGGTATACCAAGGCTCGCTGACTTAGAGCATCTTCACCACTGCGGAAGTGTGTCTTTTACGCTTTTCCGTCTGGTTAAGTTTAGTCTCCAGATAACCAATCCATTCCGTAATAGGCTGAGACGGCTTTACCGTAGAGTTACGACTTAACTATCTCTTGGAGGGTGGGTAAGGCAAAAGGCATCTGGTTAAAGACCACAACCGAAACGTCACCCACACCATGAACACTACCACGAAGGCGGCCGCGTTGACAGCTTGTTTTGCAACTATGGTAGCGGCTTCGGCCGCAGCGCATGTCATCAACAGAGCTCCGAAGTCGCAGATTCTCACTGTTACTGATTTTAACTTTAAAAGAGTGCTGGAAAGCAGCGCAGGAGACGATTGGTTTCAAGAAGGCTTCGGTGAGGCAAGGAAACGTTCGTAGAGCTAGTGAAATTAGTGCAGTCACGCGGGTTTGCTTTAAGAACCTTACCTCAAGATAGCATATTTTTGCGAAGCGCGTCGCTGGCGTGTTATATTTCCTGGCGTCATCAGGAAGCTATCGTGCGAGTGCAGCGGCCGTGGGAATGAACGAATCCGTTCTGTTTGAAGCTATTGATGAATTGACGAAGTTTTTGGTTAGCATATTGGAAGAGGTAGCATCTTTTCCGAATTACCTAATGGATTGGAGATGCGCGGAAGAGCAGTTCAAATGTAAGCAAGGTATTCCTGGAGTTGTTGGAGCTGTAGACGGATCACTAATCGCGATTCAAAGACCCACCAAGTTCGATGGATTCTACTGCAGGAAGGGCTATACCGCTATCAATATGCAGGCAATAGTTGACGCGGATCTAAAGTTTATGGGGATCGGCGTGTTTCCAGGCTCTTGGTCGGACAAAACAATTTGGATGTATGCGCCATCTGCTCGTGTTGTCCGTACGCGCATGCCTATCGAGTCGCATTTACTTGGTGACTCAGGCTATACACTGTATCCTTGGGTTATTACTCATTTTCTCGATCGTGAGGAAGGTGGGTGTCTATCTCGAAGTCAGAAGCGCTTCAATTTCCTCCACTCAAGTACTTGAATGTCAGTAGAGATTGCATTTGGACGATTGAAAGGAAGATTCGTAGATTAAAGACAGTCATGGGAGAAAAAACAGTGGACAAAGCTTGTCGTATCATCGCTGCAACAGTTGTGCTACACAATATGTTTGTGGAACTTGCCGATCCCACCACGATAGAGAGGGTGCATGAACCTCAAGGTGACGACGATGACGATCCTGATCCACCGTCAGCGACGGCGCTTCGTGATATAGCTGTCTGCAAGCGCAACGCGATCATGTCACTAATTGTTGGATAGCTTTTCACTGATGCTTGCTAGTTGATTTAGCATTAGCTGCATCACCTGTGATTGTTGCTGCTGATCTGTGGTTAGTTGCGTTTGCTGCCGTTGATTCTCTGCAAGTTGCTGCAAGATCGCATCACTTGTGGTGTCGCTTTGGTTTGGCGTGCTGCCTGGGAAATGGCCGTTGCTACCCTTGCGATGCTCTTGGATATGAGCTGCATTCCATCAGCAACGTGTTCACCCTGTGACTTGCTCTTTTTTTTTTTTGGGACGTCGCGACGTCGACGTGCTCTGCTGTGTTGGTTGTGTGCTCTGGTTCGGGACGGATTGCTCTGATACTATCGTTTTCGTTTTTCAGTGAGGTACATTGATGTCACTTAGCTAAACTAACGATTTCCTATGTCCGTTCTAGTGGTCGTCCCTGAGTCGTCCACTAGCCTTTATCCCGGCCCGAGCAGTGCTTCACCGTTTCTCTTCGACCTCCAGCCTTGGAGGTCGAATGCGATGGTCCCTAGTGGCGATCGCCCACGACGTCGTCTTGCACCGTGGATCCCGTGTTATTCTTCCTATGGGATACGTCTCTATCCATGTGCTTGCCTATTGTTGCTGTTGCAGAATGTGACCGACCACGTGGTGCTCTCTGATACTATCGTAGCTTGGTTGTCGTTGGGAGATGCACTCGCTTCATGGGAAGAAGCTTCTTGATCTGGTGTCGAGTTCGTAACTGCATTGGTATCTGGTGTCCCTGACGAGATAAACGGCGTCGACCGCATGCCGGCACTGCCAAACCACAGATCACGCATGAGGTCGAGGCACGGAGGTTCTTCGGGAGGCATGGCGTTTCCTGTTTGGCCCAGGGCGTTGTTATACGCATGCCACAGGCGCTTCATGTGCTTCAACTGTCCGTAATAATCCGACACACAAACCCGAACTAGCTAGTAATACAGCACGTACTGCTCAGCGCCCTCGCAGCCTACGTTATTCATGCACTGCTCCGCGCCGACTGTAGAGCTAATCTGGGTACTTACTGCGCTGGCCAGCATCGTCCAGGTCTCCTTTATCTGTTGACTGCACCTGCTATTGTCGAAGCGATCTTGTAGGTCTATGTAGCGTAGCTTAAGAAGGGCTTCGATTCGAGGTTCCAAACCAAACGAATGGCGCCCTCTCCTTGCTTTTCGGGGCCTTCCTCGCTTAGTCCGTCGTCCAGAGGTGAGCGGCGGCGGGGTCGCCAAGGCGGCAGCGGCGTCAGCTCCGTCGCAATCGATCCATGTCGCATTGTCGGCTCACCATTTACGCAACTTAAGACTGATAGTGAAAGCGTCTCCTCTTGAAAAGACTGGGCCAGCCACGGCGAGCCAAGAAATCCGCTCATAACCATGCCTAAGGATGGTGCGGGAAACACAGCGAATCCATCGGCTGGCTGGCTTGAGTCCGATTCATCTCCATTGCTCGACATCTTGCGCTTTCGCGCGTTGCACGTTTCGATCGCGTTTGTTTAAGTGCAGCGAAACGAAGAGGCGATTATTTAACCAAACAGTTATCAAATAACTTAACCAGACGGAAATTCGAAACAAAGACACTCTTAGGTGCCGGGGTAAAAACAACGTTTTTGATGAGTCGTCGCAAAAATTCGACTGTCCGTGGATAAATCCATGTATGTGATGGCCTTCCCCTGTGAACTGCAGTGTGGATAAATCTGCAAGCGATTGGCATTTTTGGTCCTTTGTATCTACCCCGATTGAAGTCGCACGATCAGGGGTTGGCAGTACTGGCACTGTTTCCCTAGGTAAAAATCTCTTCTGGATCTCGGCAATACTAGTACAAAACAGTACTATCGGACCATCGAAGCTAACTACTGGTTACTATAGTAGTAGTAGCTCATAAATTCTGCAGACTACTGGCTTCTGCAGTAAAAGTACTGCAACTACTGTGGTGTAGTAAGTTTGGATCGGGGTGGTCCACACCGATTATGAACTTAGCTGAGTCGTCGGTTGACTTAGATGAGTAGCTACGGTAACTCAGCTGGGTCGGACCTTACAGAGTCGGCGGGCAAGCCGGGTCGTTACAAGGGAAGTCAGCGAAGGGTCGCTGAGATCCAAAACTACTTCTTTTCACTAGATATTTGTAAATATGAGATTAGGAAACCATTCCTTCAGGACTCCCGGAAGATAAAAGATAACAGAGCAGAATTTTCTAAGTCCAAGACAAGTGAACACTGTCGGTAAGTCCCTGCACGGGCTGGATTATGCCTGCCGTCGACACCCGAGAGGCATAGCTTGTAGGGTGTTGACTGGTAGCGCCAAGAGAACAGGGTCGGCCCGGGAAGGGCGTGTCTCGCTTCGCGCTGAAGACAAGTCTCGCTGACTCAGCGAGCCGGTACGCCGGATAGCCCGGGTGCCGTGACACTTCTAGCCGAGAAGCCTTTGCTCTCGGTGACCCGTAAAAGCGCTAGCGCGCCGTCGTCCGTCCTTTGGCGGAGGGCACGGGGTTTTCCGGAAGTCATCTAGCTCAGCTGACTTCCGACGTTTGACTGGCTTGAGTGTTTGGTCTCAGCGACTGCGAGACACCACTGTCCCGGCTGGGCCGAACCGCTGGGGGCAACTCAGCGGCGGGCCAACAATCGCCGACCGAACTCGGCGATTGTTGTGTTTGTTGCTACTGGATATCCATATCTGACGATTTCTGTGTTCTGCAATACCACAACTGGTGCCGCGACCCGGGAACAGGGTGTGCTTGTTTTTGCTGGTACCAAAGTATATCAAGTTTCGAGTAATTAATTGAGCAAGTATGGTCAAGGGAATGTCTTCAGCGATGGAGAAAGTCCAGCTACGGCTGGGGTTCGCCCCTCGCGATGTTGGACTCGACGAGTCAGTGGGACACCGAAATGACGATGGAGGTGGCCCACAACGTCCAGTTCGATGCAGAAGATACCCAAGACCAAAGAGTGATGGAGATGATGAGGAGAAAGCTGAGTTCGTCGACGTGAAGCTGACTGCCGAGCTACTCGGCGAAAAATATGGATTGTCGCTGTAGGTGGGACGCATAGGAAACTTGCGTCCCGTCAAACGCAATTTGGCTGCCGAGCTCAGCAAAGATGTGGGCGATGATGATCAAGGCGTTGCTCAGGGAGAACGTCTACCCCTAGTACCAAAAGCAACGAGGAACGCCGATATGCCGCGTGCGAGCCAGGTTTTGGCTCGACTGGGCGAGGAATGAGAAGGCAATCGGAGTGGATGGTAATGTTCGCTCCGGTGGCGATGGCGCAAGCCAAGTGGCCGATGCTGGGCCCCGAGCTGATTCAGCCGGTTAACAGCACCAGCATTAACCAGCTCGTCGAGGACACCGTGCTACTGCTGAGGGCGATGGGCTATCGGTGCAATAACCGACCCAATAGCCTGATCTTAACCGACTGGAGGGTCAGCCGAGATGGGTCTGAGTTGACTCAGTGGAAGCTAAAACTGAGGGTAGCTTTCATTTTATATCAATGTGAAAATATCCAGACTATTGATCGCCGGGTTAATGAGCACCCCGAATATATTGAGGAGGATCCCAGCCGAGTTCCTCTGCCAAAGACCCCGAACACCAAGAAGAAAAGAGGATTCTGGTTGACTGAGGGCACGCCGTACTTCGAAGACTCCCACAGGAGAACCCCGAAGAGTGCCAGGTCTACGGGTGGTAGCTACGATCGCCTCTATGACGCGACCAATGAAGCAAAACTCGGTGGTGATCAAGATGGCGAGCCCCGTCACGGAGACGACTATGAGGAGTCAGTCCAGGAACAGATCCGCCATCTCAGCTATGACAAAGCCGACAATGATGACACCCAGTACTTGGAGCTACGTACTCACGCCTCGCTGAATAATATCGCCGAGTTTGAGGGTAAGCGGTACCGCCCGGATACATCTCTGCAGTGGTTGAAACACTTCATCTACGAGATGAAGGGGGCCCGGATGCCTCAGAAATTGTGGAGGGAGCCGTTCTCTCTCTGTCTGAGCCAAGCAGCAAAGAGCTGGTACCGTCAATTACCAAAGAAGACTCAGCAGAGATGGAGTCTAGTTAGCGAGGCCTTCATTAATTACTACTGCTCGCAGTTCGACCAGTCGGCACGCACCCGCTACTGCTCAGCCACACGCAAAGCAAACGAACCCATCTGTGACTTCCTCATCCGACTGAACGGATACTCCCGTACCGCCAAGATTCAGTATGATAGAGGCGGCGCGGAGGCAGCTGACCACGTTGATCAATTCCTACTCAACTGTGGGGATGACAAAGTCATGGACCTGTTGTATCCCCACCAACTCAGCGACATCCAACGAGTGGAGCAAATTATCAGCCGGAAGCTTCTCGGCGAGAAAAGGAAGAAACAGCGCGATCGGTCAGTCGCTGGAAGGGTCAAGGACACCCGACGCGGTAGCAGCACGCGGCTGAGTGAATACCCTCGAGACGACCGCCTAGACGACCGTCGTCAAGGTGATAAGCGCGATCCTCGCCGAGACGATCCCCGCCGAGTCGATCGCCGCAACCGCCAACTCGCTCCTGCTGAAGTCACGGGCAACGACTTGTATACTGGTGCAGAACAGCGCCACTCAAGTCACCGACCCAGATCGCATGACTCGTCGAATGAAGAAAGCGCCAATAGCTATGATGACGAGTGGAACTACGACGACAGCAATGATTACGTTGACGGTGGAGCCGCAACTAATCGTCCCCGTGGTTCAATGGGTCAAAACGACTCAGCTAGCAGGCGCACGAGGTCGGCTGGTCGACCTTTAACTCGGCTAGTCGGCCCTCCAGCTCGACCGACTGCCCAGATCGTCGTTTTAGTCGAGATGACTCTCGCGAACGCCCGCGCTATGAATCCTGTGCTTTGTGTGATAGCGAAAGTCATTCAGCCCACTTCTGCCGTAGAAGGTGCACGTTTTGCAAACTAGTGCACGAAGTCGGGCGCTAGCGAGAATGTTTCAGCGCTTGGAAAAGCTCACTAAGTTCGTCCAAACCACGGTCAATAAGTCAGCGGTGCCAGCTGACCTCCAAGATATATATGTGTCGAAAAATTTGAGTTCGACAGCCCGCCGATTGTTCGATATTGGGCCACCACCATCAGCTGAGCCTGTCGTCGAAGCGAATTACGTGTTTGCTTTTGTGGGCAAAGAGCAACAGCCCGAGATACAGTGTGAAAGAAGGGACGCTAATGAATGTGAAAATGGCGGATACAGCGAAGTCAGCGAGCCGGAGAAAGCTCGCGGAGTTAGTATGAGCGCGGCAGCTGAGTCTCGGGGGCGATTTATGCCCGAGAACCCCGTCGATATAATAAAGTTGCGTCCTGGGGAGCGCATGGGCTGGTGGTCGGCGCAAAAGTTAGACCGCCGAATTCGTATGCGGACCCTGGTAATGGGCGCAGTAAATGACGAACGGACGACGATTCTGCTAGACACCGGGGCAAACATATCAGCGGTCAGTTTATCGTTCGCTCGGCGGCTGCGATTGAAGCGGTACGCAACCAAGGATATGCAGATCGAAGTCCAAGGAATTGGCACGAACAAAGTGCTCACGAAGTCGAAGGCAACGGTGAAGGTTACACTCGGATGGCAGGTCGTGAACGAGTTTGATGTATGGATTATGCCCAATCGTGCCGGTGCCGACTTGATCCTGGGCACTGATTTCATGATACCAGCTGGTATCCGGCTGGATTTGTACGATTCGACGGCAAAGTTGCCTGACGAACTGGTGGTACCACTCATAAAATCACGCAACATTGATCTCGATGAGTCAGCATATGGGACACATGTTTACGATGGCCCGGCTGAGTCGTTGAGTATTCAAGGTCGACTCATCGTTGATTTCAAGATGAGGCGCCGTCAGCCGAGCATAGAAACTCACCAATTATGGATTAGACGTAGTAAGGACTGGATACCGAGTGTGGTACACAACACGCGCAGCAAAGTCACGAGGGTGAGAATGACCAACATGACACGTCGACTAGTGAGGTGCCCTGCTCATTTTCCGGTGGTACTGTGGCCACCGCACGGCGAATTACCACACGAAGATGGATATGTTCGCCTGAATTCGGATAAGTACCATGATTGGCAAGTACTGGCTTACGAATCAGCGCTCGACAAGGATTTGTTAAAGAAAGAGCAGCGACTGTACGCCGAATGGCTCGCTCGACAACCACCCCCAGTGGAAAATAGGCAAATATGACCAACCGACGGGGGTGATGCAGAGGGATCCCGCCGACTTCGTAACAAAACGCCAAGTTGACCTGTGGACAATGCTGGGAAAGGATGGAGCAAGCTGACTCGGCTATAAGGCGATATGGTAAGAAAGAGTCAATTACAGTCCTGGATTCAGCCGAGTCTCCCATCGACACAGCTAGCCCTCCGTTCGAGTTGGTAATCAACTCACTTGAGTCAGCGGTGCCCGCAACACAAACCGACTCGACTATTTCAATGGAGGAACTGACTTTACTAAATAAAAAAGCCGAGGCTGAAGGTCCAAACGATCGTATCAACTCAGCTGAAGAGCCAATCGGGGAGGTTTTGGAAGGAGCTAAGCCGCTGCCCTCTGATTTCAATTTGGCTGGCAACCCCACTGAGAGGGCAGCAACCCAACGACTAGACGATGTGATGGATGTGAGTGATGACGCTTGTGCAGAAGGTACAGGAAAGATTCACAGCTGCGGTTTGTAGCAGCTATGGCAGTGTGCAAAATAGACGACTTAATTTTAGGATCACGCCCATGAGATGGAAGCTTTGCCTGACTTGGCTAATTTGACACCGACAACACATGATCACACTGGTGCTAACGTGGTGATTTCAGCTCATACGCCGATAGACCAACACGAATTGGTGCATCGGCTACGGTCCCACTGGATCCAGAGCTTCTCTGTGCTAATGTTCCTCGGGGATTTTGATGGGCATGTCCTATCGTTCGATGGGCCAGCTAAGACAGGGACGAACGGTGGCTATGGTAGCTGTTCATAGATACTGTGGCGCTTACCCGCATGGGACATGCGATCGCTGCGAGTGCGTACCTCTCGTCGACCACGGTCAACATGGCTGAATACACCGACATGACCAATGGTGTAATGGCTGCGTTGGACCATGGGATGACCGACCTGATCATTATTGGCGACTCTCGGCTTGCAATCCAGCAATCCATGGGGGCAACCGCGTGTGAGAAGGAAATATTGCTAGTTGAGTTGGTGCGCCACAAGACCTTGACGGGGAAATTTAATTCAGTCCGTTTCTTGCATGTAGTAAGTTACTATAACTCAGCAGCCGACTCCTCGCTACTGAAGCCTTGGCGAGCCGAGCTGGCAGGGGATACTCAACGGCGACAGAAAAGCTGAGCTGGAGATACTAAACAGGATCCCAGAAGTACTGTACGTACAAGCCGACTCAGCTGTGAAGGGGGAAACCAAAGCTGAGATGACTGTGATGACAAGAAAGCAGAAACGCCAAGTTTACGTCGAACACGAAGTCCGCCAAGAATCGGCTGAGTTTGAGACACCACCGATATTGGATTATGATCTGGGAAAATGATCTGGGACACGGATGGTGGATATGGATATGGGAAGCGACGTATACGACTTGACGATGAATGTCCCACCAGCTCAAGATGAAGAGTTGATATAGGCTGACCTGAAGACCGTGCTCCAGGGTGAACTCGACGAGTTGAGTCATCGACGAGCTCAGAATGCGAATAAGATCGCCGACAATTTCGTACTCAGCGAGGACAGACTCTTGTACTACCGAAGTCAGCGGAGTCGCCGAGATGGACTCGGCGGAGACTGCATTCCGTTGAGATTGGTCGTGGTCGGAACGACGATGATCTACGAAGTTCTCCACGGTTGCCAAATTTCCATAGAAGGGGGCATTAAGGCATCGGGCGGGCTTTCCACTATGTGAAAGCCGAGTATTACTCGGTGGGCTTGTATGCAGACGTAGTTAGCACGTCCGGGCGTGTGAAGACTGCATCATGAGCATAAGCAAGCGCACACTGATAGGCTGCTCGCCAGGAAACCTGGTCGCTGACCGTTTATTTCAAGTTGTGTGGTTGGACTTCGTCATTCCATTGGCTAAGACTCGGCTAGGCAACACAGCTTTGCAACTCTTTCAAGACCACTTCACAGGATTCGTGATCGCTAAAGCGATGAGTGATACAGGGGCACTAGAGGTAGCGAAATCATTGGAAGAAGGTGTCTTTCGACATTTCGGAGCGCCTTCACTCATACGCCATGGCCGCGATCCACGATTCATGAGCGAAGTGCTCCAAGCTTTCACTGAGCTGATGCAGTCGAGATCAAGGGCTACGCTGAGTTACCGACCCCAAGCGAATAGACCGCAAGAACGCTCGGTCAAGACTATATTTCAAATGGTGAGGGTTTACGTAGAAAATCCACTTCAAGCTGACTGAGATGATATCGCCGAGAAGATAGTGCACGCTATTAACAATTCACATGACACGACTCATCGAGAAACCCCGTTTTATGTGGTACATGGCTGGGGCACTCAGTCGACGCTGAATGCGATGAATTTAACTATAAGAACCGATACAGCTAGCTCGGTGGATGCCTCTCGGTGGCAACGAGAAGTCAATCGTCAGCGTGAAGTTGCTCTGCAGTTGGCCAAGGCATGTCAAGTGGCAGAGAAGGCACGAAGTGAAAAAGAGCACAAAGTTAGACTCAGTTCGAAGGAGCGCGATCCTAGTCCGCACCAAGCTGACTCGGCCAACGATGAAAATGGTAAGCCAGCCGAGTCACAGAGTTCACTATTCAAAGAAGGGGACCAAGTCTGGCTGTTTATCGAGCGTGTCAAGTCTGGCTGGAAAAAGAAGCTAGCTCACCGATGGCATGGACCTTTTCGCGTGAAGAAGGAAGTCGAAGAGATTGCTTACGATTTGGAGTTACCAAATAAGAGTGGATACAGGTTCTTCCCGGTGGTACACGTATCTCAGCTGAAGGCAGTAGATGAGTCAACAAGCGGCCGACTGCCCGACTGGTAGTTGATCTAGCTGAGTCCGATCGACTGGACTTTGACGAAGAGCTGCTACCTAAAGACAGCTGGGGCCCCCACGAAGACGCAGACCAACATGAAGTAGAAGCAATCCTGGGCGACAAACTGGCACTGACGAACGATTCCTTTCGAACTCAGCGGGTGTTCAAAGTCAAGTGGGTCGGCTACGACGAACCAACATGGGACTGCTTGTAAGTCTTTCATGCGGTGGCCTACTGTTTGATTACTTGCGAGAAAAGATACGGGCGATTCGCTTGCAAAAGGTCAGGTTGCAGACAAGAATTAAACTACTGCATTACAGATGACCGCCACCAAGTGAAGAAGTTCAGGCTTGGCGGAACGTGAAAGCTACTGCACTCACTGCATGGATTTATATGGATGAAATGAATTGCTTAGGGACTCAGCTGAGTTCTTACGGGCTACGAGGCATTGATCTCGGCGAGAACGACTTGGAATCGGCGTCACCAAGACCAGAGGTGGCTGAGTCGTGGACGCCAGAGCTTGGTGGAGACTCCGGTGGTGGAACATAATCAAGGCCCAACGAGACGGGGGCTAATGGGTTCAGCACCGTGTTCCACTCCTTTGACGAACTTACTTTAGTTTGACTCAGCTGACTCCGTAGTCGAGTGGCCAGCAACCGAAACAGACGGCAACGGACCAAGTGACACCAGATGGGTCAGGACACTCTCCAGCTCGACTCGTATCATGACCGGGGCAGTTGTGGTACCGTAAGTTTGGATCGGGGTGGTCCACACCGGTTATGAACTTAGCTGAGTCGTCGGTTGGCTTAGCTGAGTAGCTACGGTAACTCAGCTGGGTCGGACCTTACAGAGTCGGCGGGAAAGCCGGGTCGTTACAAGGGAAGTCAGCGAAGGGTCGCTGAGATCCAAAACTACTTCTTTTCACTAGATATTTGTAAATATGAGATTAGGAAACCATTCCTTCAGGACTCCCGGAAGATAAAAGATAACAGAGCAGAATTTTCTAAGTCCAAGACAAGTGAACACTGTCGGTAAGTCCCTGCACGGGCTGGATTATGCCTGCCGTCGACACCCGAGAGACATAGCTTGTAGGGTGTTGACTGGTAGCGCCAAGAGAACAGGGTCGGCCCGGGGAAGGGCGTGTCTCGCTTCGCGCTGAAGACAAGTCTCGCCGACTCAGCGAGCCGGTACGCCGGATAGCCCGGGTGCCGTGACACTTCTAGCCGAGAAGCCTTTGCTCTCGGTGACCCGTAAAAGCGCTAGCGCGCCGTCATCCGTCCTTTGGCGGAGGGCACGGTTTTCCGGAAGTCATCTAGCTCAGCTGACTTCCGACGTTTGACTGGCTTGAGTGTTTGGTCTCAGCGACTGCGAGACACCACTGTCCCGGCTGGGCCGAACCGCTGGGGGCAACTCAGCGGCGGGCCAACAATCGCCGACCGAACTCGGCGATTGTTGTGTTTGTTGCTACTGGATATCCATATCTGACGATTTCTGTGTTCTGCAATACCACACTACAGTACTGTTTTGTACTGTCCACACAAGTTCTGCGCACGATACCGGTATACGATGTATACAGGTGTTTATATGATGCATACATGACGTTCGACGGCCCGGGAGCCCTCTTAATTCAGCAGCTCAAGCAGGCAGCTAATCATGGTTTGTTGGATCTTGGCTGAAGCTTGGAAGTTGGACTGTGCTCGAGAAGGAGAATTGAAAAGTGATTGAAACTTAGCTGCTCGACCTACACATGAACTGCGCCTCCTAGGCGCTCCCTTGTGGACTTGCACGTCGCCCACCCTCTTCTCTCCTTGGGCTTCCTTCTGTCCACGTCGTCCTTCACTTGAACTTAGTCTGCCGTAAAACACTGTTGCCACACTGCCTAGCGACATCAATGTCGAATTTCTGTCAGTCCCACTTACTTGGATGCGCCGCACTAGAGTCATAAAGGATGCTCCAACACTTCCACTCAGCACAGCCCGAGCATGTCGATGAACGCTGCAAACGTCGAACCACCCAGTGGTACGTAAGAACATCTGTGATCATCTCCGACGTTGCACAGTAGTGGATTTCAATGACTCTTTGTCGTACTTGCTCGCGAATCCAGTGATAGCGCTGGTCGATGTGCTTCGACCGCTGCGTCACATCGTTTACTTCAGCAAGGTTCTGTGCACCTTGGTTGGCTTCGTGTACAACACTACGGTGCGCAGTGGCAGACCGAGCTCCTCCAAGAATACCTTGAGCCCGATACACTCCTTAATACCCGCCGTTAGAGCGACGTACTCCGATTCCGTGGTTGACAGCATCACAATTGGCTGCTTCTTGGCACCCCAAGCAACGCAGCATCCGTTTAGCATGACAACATATCCTGTTGACGACTTTCGGCCTTCCTCACAGGCATAAGCTTCGCCACAATATACTTCCAAGTGAAGTTTGCCTCGCCCAACACGACGATACAGCAGCCCGACATCTACTGTGTGAGCGAGGTATCCCACAACACGACTGATATCGTCTCCAATTGTGGCTGTCGGTCTCTCCGTTTCCTGTGTAATCACCCGCAGCGACACACCGAGATCTGGACGGGTCACCGTTGCAGTATACATTAGCTACCCGACAATCGAACGGTATGAGTCGTCCACAATATCCGTGTCTTCTCTGAACCGATTAGGGAATGCTTCTTCCATCTGTGTTCTTGGCAACCACCGCTGGTCACCATCATAGCGATTCACCACAAGGAAATTGTACTTTCCTTGCGAGAGCATCATAGCGCCTCCATCAGCGGTCTCGTCCAGCTCTACACCAACGAATGCATCAGATACGTCGTCTATGTGCATGGAAAACCGTTACGTGATCTGCACTTGGAAGTCGTCCAGTGTCTCGTCCTCGTTGCTCAATATGAGTATGTCGTCGACATACAGCAACACTACGACAACGACATTGCCAGTCTGCTTTACCAGAACATACGGGTCGGATCGCAGGCTTTAAATCCAAGCGACTTAAGGTACTCCGCCACAGTCTGATACCACGCTCGGGACGCCTGCTTGAGTCCATAGAGCCTTGTACAATTTCCACAACTTATTTATGGCGCGTCGTTCGTCCGTCGGAGGAATGATGTAAATCACCTCTCTCAACCGACTGTTTAGGAACGCGGTCTCAACATCCAACTGCCTGCGCTCCCACTGGCGCTGTACTGCTACAGCCAACACCACGCGAATTGAGTCGTGCTGCACTACCGGGCTGATCGTCTCAGTGTAGTCGACTCCAAATCTTTGCGTGAATCCTTTTGCTACAAGTCTCGCTTCTACTTGTCCAACGTTCCGTCTGCATTCGTTTTGCGACTAAATACCCATTTCGTCTCTGCTGGCGTCACATTTGCTGGCGGGACCACTTCCTCGTAAGTCTGTTATCCTTCAAACTCTGCAACTCCTGCTAGATCGCTCGGCGCCAGTCCTCGAGACATTACATCTTGCAGTGAGACTGGATCCTCATCAATGGCCAATGCGACTGCCTCTTCAACTGCATGCGACTCTTCGTACTCCAGTCGTCGTGCACTCTCTTAGTCTTGCGCTTGCTTCTGCGCACAGCACGTTTTTCCTACCAAGGCTCTGCTCAGGTGTCGACTTCTGGTAGCGAGCTCGACGCTGCTTCTGGTGGACTTGGCATCATTTCATCTTGGTGCTCTTCAGTGTG
The DNA here is from genome assembly GCA_011947335.1 of Phytophthora constricta. Lineage (NCBI taxonomy): Eukaryota > Oomycota > Peronosporomycetes > Peronosporales > Peronosporaceae > Phytophthora > Phytophthora constricta. The sequence continues at coordinate 19,573 of JAAVTI010000715.1, forward strand.
GGGTACTCCAACTGGTTTCGATTCAACTTCCACGGGTTCTGACGACTGAAAGTTTGAAAACTTGAGCTCTGCATCTCGTGTCTTCTTTTCCAGCTCTTCATGAAAGACTGCATCACGTGTGATCACCACACAACCGCTGAAAGTAACACCAGACGGAATCCAGAATCGATAATGATCAGCTGCACCATAGCCTATGAAGACGCCTGACTTCGTCTTCGCGTCTAGTTTTCTTCGATTAGCACTTGGCACCGACACTTGAGCTGCACATCCGAATACACGGAGCTTGTCGAGGGCAATTGGAGATCCAGCAAGCGCCTCGATCAGTGTCTTCCCTTGAAGCACCTTTGTCGGACAACGATTGCGAATATACGCCGCCGTCAGCACTGCATCACTCCAGAACTGGTTTCCTATTGAAGCACCTTGAAGCAGACTTCTAGCCATTTCTACAATGACCCTGTTACTGCCCGCCCCCTTTTCGTTCTGCTCGGGGTATAGGAAGCGCTGAACTCCTGCGTTATCAACTGCTCGTTACAGAAGTCTGCGATCTCCCCAGCAGTGTATTCTGCAGCGTTATCGCTTTTTAGAATACAGATTATCGTGTCTGCTCGCGCAGAATTCAGCATTGCCATATAACTTCGAATAGCGCGAAGTTGAGTCGCTGAACTCTTGTCTCTGACACGAAAAACAGCAGCGAGATGAAATGGCTCTACCATGATACTAACCACTTCAGTAAACCCGTCATGAGACGTTGTCTGCATTGGTTCAACGTAGTCTATCGACATCATAGCTTGACCGCGCTTCGGTACCGCTGGTCCTTCGCCTTGAACGGTTGACGAGCCCAGCTTTCCAGCTACACATGCACATCAATCCAACTTTGGTGATCCACTCCAACGAATACCATTGTTCTTCAGTACCTTCAACATATCGCGCTGGTTTAGATGCCCCAGCCTTTGATGCCACAGTTCATTGTCTTCCACATGTGACTCCGCTTGATATGCCACCGCTTTCTTCGCCTTCGTCTTTACCGCATACAAACCACTTGAGTTGCGAGCAGCAGCAAAACGCGAGTCACTCTTGCTCAGCACACACCTGTCCTCATTAAATACCGTGCGCAAGCCAGCCTTACTGAGGCTAATCAGGTTACGTTGCAGTCCTAGTACATACATGACGTCCTTCAACGTGAACGCCTTGCCATTGTCTGGCACCAGCCGTGCCTCACCATTTTGAACCGCCTTCAGGCGCATGCCACCTGCTGTGGTCACCGTAAATTCACGAGTCATTGCCCTCAAATTCACAAGTCATTGCCCTCAAATTCACGAGCATGCTCAGCATTCCGGTCATGTGACTCGAGGCTCCCGAGTCAATGATCCACAGATCCCCATCAGCATCATCCAAGGTCTCGACTTGAAAAGCAAAGCTGCTTTCCTCAGTGTCGCTGCTGCTGGACTGATCGTCGTCGTCTCCGCGACCAGCCTTGTTCGTGTCCGTAGCCTTAATCCACTCGTGACACGCATACTTGAAGTGCCCTTGCTTCCCACAATAGAAGTACCAACCCTTCCTTTTTCCGTTGCTCTTCTTCTCCGCGGACACGAACTCACTACCAGCACGAATTGCCGATGCATTTCCACCTTTACCGCGTTGAGCCTGCACGTTCCGACGACGTGCTTCTGCTGCTGCCTTTTGGAACATCTTCTTGATTGACCCAGAAATCCCCAGTGTGGAGATATACCCGTTCCAGTGTGATCCCAATGACTGTAGAAAGTTGCTGCGCTTCTCGGCATCCGTTATCTCCACCTTGTACGCAGCTAGATCTCCCAGCAGCATACGCGTCTCACGAATGTGGGTTAGCGTGTCAACTCCAATATCCAGGTAACGCGACATGTAGTCGCGCTTAAGTGCGCCCACAGTCGAATCGCAGACATGACGATAAGTCTTCTGGAGCATCTTCAGCATCGTGCGCGGAAGGCCCATGTCTGCCACTTCCGCCGCAATGTCCTCCGCAAGCGATCCCAAAATGATAGACATCATCAACTTGTGCTGCACCACAAGCTTCGCGCATTTCTTCTCAGCCACCGTGTCGGCGTCGATAGCCGCCTTCTCTTCAGCGAGCTGTACCGCAGTTGGTGTCGGGAATGCTAGTGACTCCCATACCTCCTTGACCTCGAGGTACAGCTGTAGCCGACGCGACTACAAACAGTAGCCCGTGCCGTCAAACTTCCGGATCTTCATAACGAAGGTGCTTTGGTTGCTCATAACCTGTTGTATATCTGCTGAAGCTTGGAAGTTGGACTGTGCTCGAGAAGGAGAATTGAAAAGTGATTGAAACTTAGCTACTCGACCTACACATGCACTGCGCCTCCTAGGTGATCCCTGGTGGGCTTGCACGTCGCCCACCCTCTTCTCTCCTTGGGTTCCTTCTGTCCACGTCATCCTTCACTTGAACTTAGTCTGCCGTAAAACACTGTTGCCACACTGCCTAGCGACATCAATGTCGAATCTCTGTCAGTCCCACTTACTTGGATGCGCCGCACCAGAGTCATAAAGGATGCTCCAACATGGTTCTCAACCTCCTTCACGGCTTCGATCGTCAGTCACATCCGCCAGTTCGGTCGACTCCTCGGGCTTTGATGTCGTCTCAGACTTGACCACCGTTACTTCCGTCGTCTCCTCCGTCGTGATTAGCAGCATGTCCTCGGCCATCTCGCCCGTTTTGGTGACCACGGCTGTCACCTCCGTAAATTCCTCCTCGCTTGTGCCCGTTGATGTACTTTATATCAATATCGTCTCATAAGCATGTTCATCCGGAAATGTCCGGATACTTTGGTCCGGAAGACAAAGCCGAATAAATCCAAATAAAGACGCGGCTTTCCACTCTATGCAGGGGTCAAACGAAATTACATTGATGGGAGCTTATGTATGACCGTCAGCTCAATCCGATAAGGGACGAAGGGGAGAGGCGGGTCTTTCTTGCGTGGTCTGCTGTTCTCCAAACTGGAAGTGAGGAGAACAGCAAGCACGGGTGGTCTGCAGCGAGCGGCGAGCACACGACCACAGGATATACCGGTAAATACCGGTAGATACCGGTACTTACCGGTATAATGATGTACCTTGAAGTGGAAAACACAATTGCCTTGCTGCGCTATGGGTATACACCTTTATTCACTTGCGGAGGTCGCAAGTTCAGGCTTTGCGATCCATGCGCACGTTTGTTTTTACTTGGGTCTAGAAACCGGATGATGCAGCAGCAAAATCATAAGGCTCACACCTTTGACATGTGCAGATGAACACTTTCCTGCAAATATGGCTGCAGGTGAAGACGGCGGTAAAAGAACGAGTGCATTAAAAAAATTTGAGCCAACGAGGAAGCGCGAAACCTTTTGGCTGCCAGGACCTACGCTACAAATGCAAATACGTACTTAAGTAGTTCACTTGATCTGAAGCCTTATGCTCAATACCAAGACTCCGAACGGGATCGGTCAGATCAATGCAACGGTGCAACATTTGGGAGACCTTCACTTAGGCGCAACTCTCCTAGCAAACTTTGCAGCATTTCGACAACTGCTTCGAGCTTCTCAACCCTCTCCGTGAGCTGGCTGCTCGTGTCACTCAGCTCCTCCACGTGACCTTGAACGCTCTCGTCATCTGGCTCCTCATGCTGGCCAACAGCTAAAGTATCCTCCAAAACCACTGCAGGCTGCTCCACGTTTACGAAGTCCGACTCCGCTGGAGCTTGATCCCAGTGCCACTTGCAATATCCTCGGGCATTGAGCTTGGAAAAAAGTTGCAGGGCTTGCCGTCCTTCCGTGTGCCGTTACACGTCGTCTTGGTCGTCGCCATCTCGAACTTGGTCTTGGTCTTACTTGGTGTGCTCGATCTCCCGCAAATTGGAGAATGACAAGACTTGCCAAGCCTTCCGTTGGGTTCAAGTGGCAATTGGACCCCAACGATGACGCTTGATGGTCATCAACAGAAGCGACGTCGAGGTCATCATTGGATCCTTGCCCGCATGAAGCCCACGGTCGCTCCTTTCGTATCGACTGAGTTGTGATTTGTCCCCTGCGCTCGCGGTCACTTCTGCTCACAGCCCGATGACGTCTCGAAGCTGTCGCGGGGTCACCAAGCAAGGCCGGCCGTGCTCCATCGATTCGGGTCTTGACGGCGATGGCTTCTGCAAGTTCCACGTGCCCGACGCTCCTCAATGCCTCGGGATCGCCCAGACCACGGGCCAGCGCTGCAGAATCCGCTGGGACCTCGACGACTGCGGCTACTGCGTCCACCACCGCCACCAATCGCCTCTGCCTGCGTTGCCAATTCCAGGAGCCTGCAAAGGCGCCACCAAGCGAGGACTGCCCTGTGCCGTCACGTGGGGAATCGACGCCGACGGGTACTGCAAATATCACGTCCCCAACGCCTCTCGGTGTCGTGGTCTCTCGCGAACGACAGGCCGGCGTTGCAAGATCACGTGGCATTTGGACTCCCAGGGCTACTGCCAATTTCATCGTCGCGTGGCTGCTGAGGCTGTTCGGCAGTGTGCAGCGGTGCTGACCTCGGGTCGGCAATGTCCTCAAACTGTTGGAATCGATGCCGACGGGTTCTGTACCGCTCACAGTGCTGTCAGTGCTGGATTGCCATTGTGCCAGGGCGTACTGCTCGGATCGAATACGAGGTGCAAGAACAACGCCAAGCCTGGATACGACTACTGCTGTGCAGCTCATGACCCGGCCATTGCAGCTTCGTACGTCACTCCCAGCTTGTTTGCAGACCCCCGACTTCGCGGCAACGTCGAAGGACAGATTGTCAAGTTGTTCAGGGGCAGAGATCTCTATCATGGTGACAAGCTGGATCTGAACACGATTGGCGCTGTAGAGCTGGACCACATCTTCGAGAAGCAGTGCTTCTCCTTCGCCTTGCAGCGTCACGTTTCGTGATGGACTTGCAGAGGCCCAGGACGTGGCAGTGATGCTGCGCGAAGAGGTCGTGAACCAGCTTTCCAACCTGTGTCTGACGCGCGCAACAACCAACAAGATCAAGGGTGCTGCGGTGTGGGGGTTTCTCGACGACTCAATGACAGGTCATCGCGACTCGAGATCGTTCACGGACTATTTGTTGTCTCAGCAGCGTGATGGTCTTCGGCTACCGCGTGAGGTGAGTCGAACAATCAGAAATGAAATGGGCTCTGCGCTCCGACAATGTCAGTGGAAGCTGTCCGAGGAAGGCGAGACACCAAGCTTCGATGCGCTCAGTTGCGAACTGCAGAGTCTGTTTGTGGATATGGAGCTGCGAGCCCCTCACATTAACAAAACCAAGCCGCCAACGATGCTGGTTGTTCCTGACGATGTTCCACGTAAGAATAATGATGACGAGTTCGTGGTTATCGACTCGATAGTACCAGATCCCTGGACTGTGGTGGACATCAAGCAGACCAACAAGTCGTCGAAACTGACGCTAAGCGCTGATGCCATGCCGTTTGTACCAGGGATTGCTGTTCCCGTAGCAAATGGGTCTCAAAAGAATGCTGCGGAGTCTGCTCTTGCCAGAGAGGATCGGAAGCAGGGCTTGGTTGGGTCGGAGAGCAAGACCGGTCAAAGTCAAGAATGAGTTGATGTTGCATCGCCCTACTGTCGGTTTGCTGCATCCATAACACTCGAGTCTCCGTTCTACGATGCAGTGCATTGTGCTTGCACTGGGACCTTGCCCGTTGAACCTCCCTCGACAGCTGAATACTCGCTTTCTTACGTGGACCAACGACCCCAGATCGCTTTTAACGGCAACGTCTAAGTTGACGACGATGTACCACCCCCAGGAATACTACCACCCCAGCGGTTCTCATCCGACAATGACCCCTATCTGGGGCCGCATTCAGCACGACAGTGTTCAGACAATAAAATAAAAACTGTATTGGACTTACTGAAAAAATACAGCATTGCAATATGCGTGACTCCCGTAATAAGTATTGCAATTATTCACAAATATTGTAAGGGTTTGGAACGACCCAACTGCGCTGCAGGGAAGAAATACTGCGGGATCCGACGCGAGCTGGATATGATACTTGGATGTTGAAGTCGAAAATCAAACTGAATGCATGATTGAGAGAAGCACACCGTACCGAGTTGAGCTGCCAACGCACCCCGGAACCAGTCATTCTAGTCATCAATCACCGATACGATAGGTAAAAAGTGAATATATTTATTACGGGGTCAATTGCATATTGTACGGGTTGCCCGGCTTGTCAATGATCCGTTATTCCGTCAATATAATACCAAAATTATTATATTATAACTATTCTTTTCGATCACTGCATTCAGTCTGTGGACGATCACCCGGATCAATTCACTTACTAGCGTTCAGCACTATTCAGCACTCTATACAATGGAGGACCCTTCACCACCACCACCACCACCACCACCACCAAGAGGCAGCAGTTGCGAGAATGAGCGCCCGCGTGAGCTCCAGCAGCACCCGAGGGCTGAGCTATGCGACCACCGGCAGGGCCGAAAGTTCCGCAAGATCACGGCCAAGGCCGACGAGGTGGACTCGTACATGGAGAAGCTCGACGACGACGACGTGGGGTCCAAACTGGACGGGACCAAGATGATGCTGCAGCTGGCCGAGTTCGCAGGGAACATCGAGGTGCTCGTGCAGAACGAGTCGCTCATGGTGCGGCAAGAGGATCGTGTAGTTCCACCAAGTTTTTGTAGCTATCACCAAGCATTTTGCACCAAGAAAACTCATCAACGGCACCACACCAAGGAAGCAGCACATATATCACCAAGGAAGTAGCACATATCACCAAGGAAATAATACATATCACCACCAGTTCTCATCAATACAGATCACGTAGCCGTCCGTTCTCAGCCAGTAAGTACATCGTGCTAGCGTCCTAGTGATCTCAACCTTGCTCCATCAAATTTCCATGTTAATTAATAATATACGTCGTGCATTGAATCTCTCAGTAAATATGTAGGTCTTCTCCGTTTGCTCTCCTGTAGTCCCTCCTAGTATGTGTGCCCGCAGCTTGTGTTTTTCGGCGTGTAGGAACCTTTGCAACCTTCTGGCCAAGGTGCTGATATGGTTGGAACCTGACTGCTGGATTCACTATCGCCTGCCATGCCTATAACAGCGTGCGAACGAGCTCGCTTGAGTGCTTGCTGGCGAGATTCACGAGCGCGTGGAGTTTGACAGAGGCGTGTTCCCGTCCTGTGAGGTTTACGCTTGAAGCAGCAGCACCTGCAGGGGATAACTGCACGTTGTAGACTTAATATTTGTACGAGTTGAAGTGGGGTGAGTGCGTCACTACAGGTCCAGGTGCAGCATTTCGCCCGTTGCAGTCGCTTCACATTTAGGTGATGTAGTAGGCCCGTGCACTCAAAGAAACTAGCGACAACGAAGGAACTAAGCGAAAGGAAGCTGGCCCTTTGCACTTTGCAGGACGGAAGGACGACGCACAACGTTATTTCCCTAGGTGATCCTCACAGTTGCGTTGGTGAAACTACACGGATTCGTGGTGAGTGACAAGCATCGAACTCCACCAAGTTGTAGCCATCACCAATGAATTCATTGGTGATGGCTACCAAAAACTTGGTGGAGTTGCACGGCACTCGTGCGGCAAGGACCTATTGGGATTATGCAAAACTGTTGCTTCTGTGCTGCAGCTAACGCTGTGTTACTGCCCTCTACCGGTAGAGCCTGCTGTCGCGAGTGCTGAACGACGATTACAAGAAGAGCTACGAATTCTCACTCACGATGATGCGGATCTTCTGGTGCTTCTCTAACTTCCTCCAGCTGCACCCGATGCTAACCAACTACCGAATCGGAGCAATCACGCTCAAGATCGTTGAATTCGAGCTGAAGCACCTCCAGCTGCGTCTTGAAGAGGAGAAACTGCTCAAAGCTGCAGCATTGGAGGCCCCGCGGGGGATACTGGAGACGTCTGGGCAGAAGACACTCAGGCAAAGCTAGGCCGCGAGAAGAAACGCAACAAGAAGCGTATGAAAAAGCAGGACCATGTACTGTGAGGACACCAAGCAGGCGGCATTGTTGCACTCAAACGGCTCGCAGATCTGACATCTGTGACTGTCTTTGCAGCTATGTGTGCTTCAACGTGCTGCTCAACTTAGCTGAAGATATCCACACGGAGCGGAAAATGGTCAAACGCAAGATCGTGTTGTTCCTGACAAAGGTCTCTATTGTACACTCGTTCTGATTGAGAAGCCCACCATCATAACTAACTGCCACTCTGCAACATCTATTCGGTGAAAGCTGCTGGGTCGCGTGGCGCCCGATCTGGTTATTCTTATAATACGTTTCTCAAGAAGCTGAGCATGTTTGAGGAAAACAAGGACACGATGGTGGAACTCTCCGTAGTGGAAAAGTTCGTGCACTACCTCAACTGCAACCACGACAAAAGCATCCAGACGGCGCTCAAGCTGTTCTTTAATTTTTTTCCACCCAGCACTGCGGGAAGTACTGGTACGAAACCAAAACTTGCGGAGTTACTCAAGCAGCCACCATTCCCCGCGCTGTCGCTAAGAATTCTTTATCACCTCAGTATCGACGATCGATGCAAGTCAGTGTTCACGTACACTGAGTCTATTCCAATTGTCATGGAGCTCGTGATCAACTTCCCCCAGAACATCGTGGCGAAGGAGCTTGCTGCTCTAGCAGTAAACCTCAGTCACAACGCGCGCAGCAACGCAGAGCTGATGTGTCAGAACCGCGATCTCGAAGCGCTTGCCACGCCCGTCTTCCGTACCCGCGACCCACTTCTCATGAAGGTGATTCAAAATATCTCGCTTTGGTCCTGCACTCTTCAGGAGGATCTGGTGAGTGACAAGACGTACAAGTATCACGGCATGTGGGCCCCTTTCATTGTGCCCTTTATTGGGCTCTGCATCAACACGGACAACCATGACTTTTCTATTGAGGTCCTCGCTACGCTGGCAATCATGACACAAAGCGACCTGCCCCCGAGGACATCTTGGGAGCGACTGGTGACGGACCATTCACTGATCCCATTCCTGAACTTCTCCCAAGACGATATGATCCTTGAGGCTGTCCTGTTTGTCAGCGCACTCTCGCTGGAGCCCAAATGAGCCCCTATTTTCTCATCTCCGCGTCTGGTTCGCGCACTCCACTCGTTGTTCCAGGAGAAACAGCTCGTCAACGAGCTCACGTTGCAGCTACTCTATGCATTCTACCGCATGCTGCGTCAACCGGAGACGTTTGAAGAAACAATTTGTGGGTGGGTTTTGTACCCGATCTCCTGCTTGCAGCTGACGCCCCGAACATCGAAGCTCGCTGCATGTGCGAGTGCTGATGGACCTGATCCTCGACGATGATCTCAGTGACGGCGGCACTATCGGGTACTTTGAGCACCTGATTCGGCAGCGTAGGTTTGAAATCAATAATGCCGAGTACCTCGAGATGATTCACGTCGAAACACAGAGCGCGACGTGCCGCAAGCAGCACGGAATGGATGGAAATGGCAGCGACGACAACGACGATAGTTGAGCATGACATTTCAATCCATAACTTAAAAGTAGCAACGAAGAAATTCCGCTGAATCCACTCAAAAACAAATATAAAATTCTTGAGGCGATTAGAACGAACGAAACCTTTTGCTTCTGCGCGAGGAAGTGACAATACTGAGAAGCGGTAAGATAGTTGACGATGCGAACAACAATACGCGTGGTAGTATAGAAGACAAAGAAAGAAGGATACCAATTCGAGGACAGGAAGGTGGGTGGACGCCATTTTGAGCTGCTTAATTTCACATGGGTATCAACTTTGACGAGAAGACTCATACTTCGGTTTTATCGATGTTTCCAAGACCAATAATCTTTTGGACTTGTGTCTCATGTAGCCCTTGAATCCCACGAATGGAATGCACGGTAGTGTGATCAAATAGCGATTGTGGACAACATTTTTCGAGACGAAGGATTGCGAGTCAATTAGTTAGAACATAATTTAATACCAAAGAAATGGTGTAGATGAATTAATTTTTCCTCCTCGTCAACGCATGTTAATTCACCATCCCAACACAACCAACCGCGTTGCTTTTCAGAGACTGAAGTGTGTGCCTCGCCTTAATCAGTATCGCGGACTTGAAGCGCATGAAGCAAGCTTTTCAGCTTGTTGAGGTCCCCTTCATCACAATCACCGTATCTCCCTCACCAGATACATTCTGCTTCCTGTTCTCGTCGGTGGCATCCGTCTCGACTTCTACGTCAGCCTTCTTGTCGTGCTCGTGCTCGCTCACCTGGGCGTGAGATGCCCCCAACTCCATCACACTGACCAAATCTTGCAGTTCCTTGATGTCCTCCTTAGTCACCATGGTCATGCCCTCACCAGGGGCTTTCTGCCGGCTTTTCTTTCCAGCAGCATCGCCATCGTCGCCAGACGCTTCTTGTCGTCGATGATGTTTGCAGTAGCCGTGGTTGTTAAGACCCTCGAGGTCCGACAGCGAGACCCGTCAGCTTTGTGCCCTTGACATTGGTCTGCACTGGTCCTCGCTATATCCGTCGTCGGGTTACACGGTGTCGCCATCGCGGAAACAGCTCGTTCTGCGTGATCTCCTCAAAATCGGGAATGACACAACGGGCTGATCTCGGAGCGCCGTATCCCATAATTCTTGAAAAGGCAAGTTGAAGTCGCTAGAAATCGGATTCCGCTGCCGCTATGGGACGTCAATGCAGAAGGCTTCTGCAAGTCCCACGCAAATTGAGGTGCAAAGGGAAGCTGATGAGTGTGAGTAGTGAAGTTTTACAGCGTGTTGGGGAGATGTAGTATCGCAGACAGACTGCGGTGCATTTCTACCACCAGTGTATGGCGAATCCTGGACATTCGCCTACAAGTGGTGACGATGAGGAATTCTGCGTCAGACGTCAAGCTGCTACTGCCATATCGCCGTTGTGTAAGGGGCCAGGAGGCAGATGCAGAAAAGTCGAAAAAACGGGATAAGAGTTTTGCTGCGCGGCGCATGATCCAAGCTTCACAGCCTCATATGTAGCACCCAGTTTGTTCACCGCCAATTTGGGTCGAGAACCAGATTATCGAGTTGTATGACGGGAAAGATCTTTATCACGGCGACCAGATTGAGCTCGTGTAGTGAAGATGGATCTTGTTCTTGACAAGCAGTGCTTTGCGTACGCGTTCCTATCGCATCCAATTTCACGATGTGCACGAACCTTTCGCGATGTGGTCGTGACACACACCACCACCCAGGAGCAACGCAATTTGGAAGTTTAGCGACGACTTTGGAATTAAAGATTGTTACACCAGATCAATCACCATTTACAGAAATGGGGAAATCGGCCCTCAGAAAATGCCAGCGACAGCTAGCTGACGAGAGTGAAACGTTGGTTCTGGATGCCGAACAAAGAACTTCGGTCATTGTACAGGGATATGAGATCCCGCACCCTCGAAGGTAGAAAGCAACATCAACGATCAAATATTATTGGATTTTCCCTATCCGCAAAGGAATGCAACGAAAAATGGAGCACAATGGTAGCGATGGCGAAAGTGTTGGTGGTAAAGAAATATTGAATTCACCGCGCTATTGCGATCAGAAGCGACTTTGTCTACTGAACATCAGGGAGTCACCAATGTTGCGCTCTTACAACAAAGTGCAGTTTGCAATTAGTTGCGAAGATCTAACCCTTTTTGAGCAGACATCGTGGCTGCCGGCTGTACAACACTTATATCGTTTCGTAATGCATTCAATACCTCCGTAACAGATCGAAGGTCCTTAAACACCCTTCAGATAGCTAAGGGTGTTGATAGCTTAATGGTCACTGATACGAAGGTTGAGGATTCACAAACTGCGGTGGAACTTGAGCTCCAAAGCCTTGATATGAATCTGGGGAAGCATTTAGTTGCTGTAGAGTTTGATCTCCAGCGAAATACAACGATGACGGAACACCTTCAAACATCTGCGGAGGTGGATAACTCGTAAACTGCCACTGCGACGGACCATGAATGCCAAACTGCTGTGGGGTGTGTACAGCTTGGGCTGTCATCGGCGGACTATAAACCACAGCTATATGATTTCCCTGACGCCGCAACCGGGCGTGGGTTTTGCAGAACCCCTCGGAATCATTGTCTCATTTTCACTTGCAGCGGTTGCCCCTGTTATAGTACTTGCAATAACCGTTGGCGTCCAAGTCTTTGGAGCAGAAACAGGAGCCCCCACTCAGCTACAGCTTTGCACACTATGATTGATTCCACTGGGGCCATCAAACTAGGCTCCTGGTAGCGTTTCGCGAAGGAGGTGGAGCACCAAACAAATGTCATGGCGTTGAAGCAGTGGTCGATTGCAGCAGCGTCTGGTCTTTCTCGACTTGCCAGGAAGCTTGAGGTGGATATTGCACCGGTTGTAGTGCAGTTCGAACAGCGTTGACTGAACTTGGGAGCGGGTCTTTAACCACCTTCAGCACCTTCCCATTCAGACGCTGAAGAGCGTGAGTCCTGCAGATTCCGTCTGCATTGATATCCCACGTGCATTTGCAGCGCGTGGCCTTCCAGCCTTTTAACACTCGACACCGTGTGGCATTGGGACTGTGGAATTTGCAGTAGCCATAGACGTCGAGCTTATTTGCTCGGACACAGGCCAGTCCTTTGTCGGTGATAGCTCTGCACACACCAGACTGTGCTAAATAATGTCCAGCGTAAGGCGCCTGGTGGCGGTGTTGGATGCAGTATCCGCCGTAGTAGGTCGGTTCGGCGCATGCAGGGCTTTCCAGAAATCGGATTGATGCCAGGGCATTTAGGGACGTAGAGCGAGTGGTGTCTGCAGTAGCCTTCGACGTCGAGGTCCTCAGAGATAAATGCACATGGAGAACCGTACTTGGTGTAACCGTGGCATGTCGGGGCCCAGGGCGTGGATGGCGGCGGCGGCCGGGAGATTGACATACTCTTAACCCCTTCAAATAGTCTTATGACAGGAAACATAGACATAAGTTTCGAGAGGCAACATTTGAGTGCTTGCCAACGGCAGACAATCCTCTGCTTAGTGATAGCGTCGGGAAGAGGCTATTTATCACTAGCGAGATGTATCATGTAAGAGGTACATTTGACATTAGACAGCTCATTACTTATTAATAGTATTAATACTTCTACAACACAAGTCAGCAAGGGGAGGTCTCCAGTATATCACTCCAATGACAATCAATCTTCGCGCACTTCGTCGGACGTGTTTCGGGAGCAGAGAATCGATAAATGAGCGAGCCTGATCGAAGCTCAGAGGCGGGAGAGGCCAGAGAACCATCCATTTGGATGTTCTTCGAAGATCTTACGCTGGTTGGAGTCCCTTCCCATTAGTAGAGCTATTAGCACTACTAGCGCCCTAGTTCTTCGCTACTATAGCCATTAGTTCTACTTGTGGCCCCGAGACGAGTGCTATAGCACTAGTAGTAGTAGTAGTAGTAGTGCTAATAGCACTACTATCACTACTATCCGGCGGACTACTACTAAACCCTGATGGTGGAACATCTTGCGCACTCTTCGCAATGGAAAAAGCTGCCGCAAGCGGGCATCTTGAGGTGGTGGCGTGGTTGCATGAAAACCTTCCAAATTCGAGAGCAGTGGAAGAAGCTGCATTAAGCGGTCACTTGGGAGGTCGTGCAGTGGTTCCATCGTCGTAACTACTATATTTCGCTGCTTTCTATCGAATGGCTGCCAGAGCGGTACTTCGTAGCTAGTGTGACGGCTGTAGTGAGATCAAGGTCGAAGTGCAGGAGCAGCCAACTCAACAGCACAGTGCGATTATGTTTGGCGGATGACAACTCGACCTGCTAGCCACTTCTAAATGTCCATTCTTAGCAGAGTGATAAGCCTTCAGTTCGATTCTCGTGCAGCCAACGCACGATGTCCAGGTGAATGTTGCGAGCGGCTCCATCCATTGCACGCTTCATACACCGCTCCGCTATTGGGGCAAAGCCCCCTATAATCAAACACAAAATATTTTTTTACTCTGATTTTAATATGCTACTTACCCTTTTTAAACAGTACCCATACGGATATAGGAAGCGGGTTAGGAGAGACGATTTATCATTGCGAACTTGAGGACGATTTCGATCAAAATTTACCTCTTTGGGCCCCCTTACAATCGTGAAACTCGATTTAATGACTCAGATTTACTGCTCTTCAGTTTTTACCAAGGGTCGGTGTTTTCATTTTGAAAGCGGGTTAGGCTCGCAATTTATAATCACGCCCAGGGCAAAAACAATTTTTTTCCCAGACTTTAGCCACAGTATAATCTCAAATAGAGGGGGCTAAAAATAGAAGAAATTGAAGTGAGGTGGGGCAGTCATGGCTACCATCCGTTAAACCGAGGCTCAGTTTTGTCATACAGGGAAATCGAGATATACTGTCGCAGTCTACGCAAAGAGCTAAAACGGCGATTTTTAGCGATTCGGCTACCCTTCTCATGTTCCGAAAACTCCTTATAAGGCCCCTAATGTCAAGGTCAACCTGTTAGAGTTTATGGGCTCGTAAAATGCGTAAAAGAATCGGTAAGAAGTGCCGGTCGCACACTTCCTGCAGCTGGCGTGGCTGCACTATGGATTCGCGAGGTGTTGTATTTTGCATCCGGACGGGTTATACCGCGTGGTGGCTTCGCGTGGCGGCAGAGCTGCACATCGCTGGTGTTTCGTGCTAGCCCGCATGGCTGAAATGCATTGTGGAAGGAGCAGCTAATAGAGGTAACTAGTGACAGTGTGCTGATGGTACTGTGACGCCCGTTCATTGCCGAAGGAGTTGATGGTGACGTCCGCTGGCGGTTGTTCCGGGGTATACACTCTCTTTCGTTGAATACTGCAACTTCCGGGCCGTGCTAGCCTTGAAGTTGCTGCCTGACGCAGCTTGGATCGTGGTGCCAGTTTAGCAAACGATCGGGGTACTAGAAGGAGACAAGAGCGCTGCGTGTGGCATTTCCAATGCGCATTTCGCGTGGCTCAGGCTAGACAGCATGGTTGGATTATTTTCATGCAGCCACTGCCGGTAGTGGTAACTGGCAGAGGTGTGTTGGTGTTGCTGTCAGTCCGTTCAACGCGGGACGTATTGACTTCGTCAGTGATGTCGGCGTACGATGAAAGTTGTTCGTGGAGATGAGGCCGTTTCGTTGGGTGCAACGTGTAAGCTGCGTTAACATTGAAGTCACAGATCGTGGCGTCAGTTCAGAAGCTCAATCGACATACTAGAAGGGGGACGTGTGTGCTCTATGCGGCGTGTTCGCTCGGTAAAATGTCCGAGCCATTCTAGGGGGATAGCTTGGATAGTTTTGAAGGTGGCATCGAAAGCTGCGCTAGCTGCTGTTGACCTCTGGGGTGGAATGCATGGAGGTGTGGTGAGCTTGTGCGAGGTGGAAGGGCGAATGCAACATGGGTGATTTGTAACCGTTCATTCGATGTAATAATGTGATACGTTGAAGTGCTTAACCGCTGGGATATGTTGCTGGAGGTGCTTGGTGCATTCGTTAGGTGCTGGTGTAAAATCTCCTTTGAGTCCTGTATTGCCGTTTTCCGTCTAAACCCCGTCAAGAACACGTTTTGAAGTGCAGACACATTTCGCTAGCACGAGTCTATTTATTTTCCATTTGTCCGTCTTGCCCACAACATAACCCGTTCAACCTAACCAACTGGAATGGCGGACGGCAGCCCTGGCCCGATCGGCGAGCCGGCAGCAGCACTTTTCGCTGAGGTGGACGCTAAAATCCGTGATTAGCAGGAGGAGGAGGCTATCAACGTCTTCGTGTCGGCGAAGGAGCTCCGTGAGTTCGTAAAGACTGAAGCACCGGGGATAAGGTTTTCCTCTCGGTTATTATGTGTTTGCAGGCAATGGAGCGCCTTGCGAACAACCGAGGTACGCCTAATCAAGCAGCACATAGCTTTAGTTTGAGCGCGTGCAAGACCAATTTGTACCAGATACCCCTACGGTGAGCGAGCTCTCCGCTTTAACCGCACGGGCGTGCGCTGCTTGAGCCTGCTTCGCTGCAACGCGGCTCGTATTCGCGAAAGCCTTTACTCCAGCCGACTCTCCGCTTTCGTTAGCGGAAACCTGCGTCGCACCAGGATCGCCAACGCTATGGTCATCGGATTCCACGACAGCTCCTTCCTTGAAGCCTGGATACAGCACACCCGTATTATGACACGAAACGCATGACACCGTTAGCGTGGCAATGTACCTACAGCGCCGAGGACGGAGTAATGGAGAGATCCGTGAGATCCACCTCGCGCTAGCAGGCACAAAGCGTACCATCAGCACTAGCACAACTCGCACATGTGACACTAATCCTTACATTTAGCGGTGCGCTGCTTGTTGCCGGCTGTGGTTGTCTTCATCATGGCCATCTTGGTAGCATGCGCGAAATCTGTGAATGCAAGCGCTTGTTGCAGCTGAAACAATACTAGCTTAGGGGCGCGCGCCCAAAACAAATTGTGTGTTCATACAATTTTAGGGGTCGACCCGTCAAGCAACACGGTGTGGTCTCAACTAGTTATAAGAACAATCAACTCTAATAGTCGTGCCCTTTAAATAGAAGGAATGAAACGTCACCTATCAATACTGATCTAACAGTCACTAACGTGCGAACATTTATAGAACAGTAGGTGCGGCCTTATGTATCAAGAAGAGAATGATTGTGCGTAATGACTACGATTTAGCAACGAATTATGCCTCACGGCTTTGGCTCAGAACCTGGACCTACGTAGCGATGTACCTTTTATAAGTCGGTCAACAGTCCGATTGAGCGCCATGTTCGTAAAAATCCGTAAAAACGTGAGGTTGCAATAACATTTGTGCTGATTTCCCATTTTGGTTTATGTGAATTAGACTGTGGGGCAGCCGCTGCGTTCATTTCTCATTTTCGTCTTTTGAAGTCAAGACGTTCACACGTACAAGTAAAGCCTCTTTACCGCAGTATGGAGCTGCTGGACATCCTCCACAACAAGATGCTCAGGCAGATGGAAGAGCAGACAGTCAACATCTTCTCGAGAGTAAACGATTTCCTCGAGTTTATTTCAGCCATGCACCTAAGTGCAGATGTTGTTGGCACGCTAAAGGTGTGCTGTGTCATATCTGAGCAAATGGCAAGATGCCATTGTACTAGCGTTACGGTGGTGGATGCCATGGAATGCCCAGTATTTGACCTAATGTTGCGTCAGCTGAATAGATGTACACCTCAGCAAAGATGTTCGCGTATCATCCAGATCGCTGTGTGGGACGCGAAGGTGACAAAAGATTATCTGTCCGCCCCAAACTTTGTATTCCAGCCTGGAGCAGTTTACGAGTTTCATTGAGTTGAATTGGCGGGATATACGATGGTGTTGCGGGAGGTAGCGTGCAATGTGAACCCGACAACCCGGCAACATTCGAGAGGTTTGGGCGGCTGTGAGGAACGATAAGAAGCTCCGCTTAAGATGGCAGCAGTACTAACCCATACGTTCAAGTTTTGAAGTCCGTAGCCATCTACAAAGAAACCAAAGGGCGAGATATCGAGCTTCAGAACGACGTATGACAAGCATGTCAAGCAACCACGATCGCAACGAAGACGATGGAGGAAGCAAATTACGGTGCATCGTGAAAACGATCGTTAGCAAGTGGCGCCGGTCAAACTACGGGTGATTTTCCAGCGTGGATATGCGGTGTGTTCCCGCATAACTAGTTAATTTGATGTAGGTAGTGTGGTTATCTCGCTACTTTGAATGATTTTGATTATTTGGTAGTCCTTTGTGCGCTATTGTTGTCAACGCAGTGTAGTGTATGCATTTCTTGGATGGCTTCGCCATGGCGGATCAGCAGCCACCTTCGCCGACTATGCTGATAAACTCCTCCGGTGAAGGGTAGCCGGTTGTGCATTCAAGCAGCTACTTGACGACGCGGCTTGCGGCGAAGCTGCCATGTTGAAGGTGCTGCGTTGAAGCTGAAACGTGGATGGTTGGCGTTGCAATCCTCTCCCAGTATTGGGGATGCGCGAGTGATTAGATTCAGAAGATGAGCCGTGATGGCATGGCGGGACACGCTGCATGTTTTGCATGCTGTCTCTAGCACCCCAGGAATCTTCCTCGGTGAGCCGTTAGCTGATAGCGTGGATCGAATTTTGCATGCAGTACATGATGCGAGAACGTTGTGCTGCTGGGCATGGTAGCGACATCATGTGCACAAATTCATGCACGTATTTTAATTGTCGTGTTGCAGCTCATGTGCTACAATGTGGTGATCAGCAGGCCAATCTGACGTTGCTTGTTGGTATACTTGCTAAACGGGTAAATCGACGTAAATACACCTTTTCAACTTCAATAATGCGACAGCTAAAATCAAAACAGCAACACGTAAGTTTAAACTGCACGGGATAGAGATGTACATGACGCAAGATTGATATTCAGCTTATTCACCTACCGGCATCTCTTTCAGCTGAATAGCGCCCGCGTAGAACGTCATCGCATGCAGTGCGCAGCTGTCATAGAGCTCGGGGCTGTGAGTATCTTCACTCCGTTCTTGGCAGCGACGTCGCGCCAATTCTCGCCATCTCGAGCGGCACGGAGGACGCGACACATGGTCATGTCGTCGTACAGCATTGCGACGTAGGTAGGAAGTAAGAAATGAAAGATCAGCCTGTCGTGACACTCACACAGCCTTCGTATCCATCAATTGCGCCGACAGTCTGATTGCCAGCTATTTCCTGCAACGACGTCCAGCACTTTTTGGCGGGCTTTTTCTCGCCACATTTTGGTTTCCGTAAATTTATTTATTGTATAACATGATTGAACCCGATATTATACATTGTGACAGTCGTGCAGCT
This sequence comes from Phytophthora constricta, assembly GCA_011947335.1. Classification (NCBI taxonomy): domain Eukaryota; phylum Oomycota; class Peronosporomycetes; order Peronosporales; family Peronosporaceae; genus Phytophthora; species Phytophthora constricta. The sequence goes on from JAAVTI010000715.1 coordinate 38,369, forward strand.
TTGAACTTACGTTTTGTAGCTTTGATTTTGGTTGTTGTATTATTGAAGTTAGAAAAGGTGTATTTGAGTGGAAGTTTCGTCTTTAAGTTTTTATAGCTGCCGTGTTGAAGCTACTGCGTTGATGTGCGATGTTGATGTGCTGCGTTGAAGCTGCTTTGTCGAAGCATGAATGGCTTGTATGCTGTAGGCTGTCTGGCTGCATCCGTATCTAGACGAATAATCGCGGCCAGAAAAACTTGCAGAAATGGTTGCAGGCTAAGCTGCTACGACTTAGAATTGGAAGCGATGACCGGCACTAGAAAACGGTTATGATTAAATGTTTCAGCATGGAGTAAAACTAGAAAAATGGTTTTAAATGGAGTGAGCAGAGAGCTATAAGGTACGTGCTCACAGGCGTGTTCACACAAAACCACGTTCACGCTTGCCATTTAGATATGTCGGCAACTCAATTCTCTAAACGTTGCTTTCTCGGATACCGTACTGTATTTTAATAGTTTTCAGTGTGTGGCTTCGCAAGACGGATCGTTTTGATGGTGTTAATTGCTGGGAACGCAGAACTTCCGTTTGGCCCAAAAGCCATTTTTGCTTATAACACAAGCTGATGGCGGCATAACAAGGGCTGAAAAAACGCCGAGGTACATCAAAGTCGCGATACTCAGCTTAAGGAAGATTGCTGACCAGATCACAAAAGTGAAGCCTCGTGCGTCGGTTGATCAAACCGAGGACGACAACACACGAGCTCGGCTGGCAAGACATGAAGAGACGAGGAAAAGGAATGCAAGCGCTCAGCAACTACCATGCAGTAGGTGGCCAAAGAAAACCAAAACCGTGATTAACTGTAGCAATACGGGAAATCTTGAGGCGGATAACACAGGTATGTTGCTTTGTGTAAGGTTTGCTTCCACACGAAACCTAAAATGGTTATCTTTCGTTGCTGAATCACAGCAATTTTTGACGAGATCGATGACGTCTCTGATTTGCGGGAGCTGTGGTGAGCTCTCCAATTCGTCGACAGCAAAAATTAAGAGCGTATGAACCGAAATCCGATTTTTCTCCCCTCTTTGCAATGATCATGGTATAATCGAAGTCATCGAGGCAGGCCTTGTTCCCGCTCAACCCGACGGACCGTGCGCATCATTTTGGTTGTGTGGGCGGTGCTACAGATCCTTATTGGCGCGCAAAACACCGAAATTTGGCCGTAGCAGTGGTTTTCGCATTGGCGACACACCAGAAGAATTGTATGTCCTAAATCGAATGGAAGCAAGACTTATCGGTGTAGGTATATCGTTCACTACGTGTGTCACTCTCTGCAAAGGTGGTCAGGAGTTTACCCGGTGAAATGCAATAAACTATTGGAATGAACCTGGTGGTGTCGTTAAAGAACTTCCTCGATCTTTAAAATCTGTGGCGTGATTTTTCAAGCATCGAAATCCGAAAAATGTACAAACTACTTCAGAGTCCGTCCTGCCGTATTACGTCGACCGTTGATGTGACTAATCGCCAACAGTCCGCTGTACAAGCAAGTGTCAATATCGGAGAAAAACCTACAGGCACTAGAGCACATTGACATTGACCAGGACGTACCACAAATTTCCGTGACATATGAAGAAGTGGACGAGCTCCGTGGTCAAAATCAGCAAGTTTTTAATCGAGAAAAAGAACTTTCTGATTGCACAGGCGGTGTTCCTGATTTCAATTCGAACACCCTATGCAATCGCGCATACCCTACTGCGAACGATTCACTATCTGTAAGCAACTGCACGTCAGATACAGAATTGACACGGCAACCGTAGGGCTTTGAACGCGTCCGCCGCAATGATAGTTTGACACTTCAACGCTGTTGTATACAAAGCAAAGAATTACAGCTCTGTTACCATGGTTGCAGTTAGCTCCAGTTTGGTACGGCTCGGCTTGCAGTACACAACCAAACCAGCCATGCGAGAATGTACAATGCCGTCGTAGCGCAACCCGTGACTATGCTACTGCTTCTAATTACTGAATTGATGCAAGTGAAACTTGATGTAATGGGAATCTAACCGAATCATTTGAGTGAGAAGGCGACTGTAATTCTGAACAAAGTGAGCTGGAACAGATCATGAGTGCAGTAGGATTGTATGCATCACACCCTCAGATTCCCGTAGGAGAACTTCGCTGTCAGAAATATGCAATTGATGAATATCGCACACAGCAATTTATGCAATGTTGTTTTCCAACGTTATTTCCTGATGGAAATGGTGGTTATCACCCTCATAATGACAGTGAAATTAGAATGCACGAATATCTGTATCCGATTGCTGCGCCCATTTGATGAGATGGCATGACAGGCGCTTCATTATTCATGGTAACGCCAATTTTTTGCATGAATTTAATTCAAAGAGGCAAATTGATGGTATCGTGAGAATATTAGAAGCTACAGAGATTCGTACGGTAGCCCTTGAAGCTGCTGGGTGCGGAAAAGAACACCAGTAAGAGAAGAGCTCCCGCAACGAAAAAGACGAACTCAGTGCTGCTATGCAAGTGCTAGATTCCTTAAAGCCATATTTTCCAATGATTCGGGGAGGGCTTTATTGGTCGAATACACGCGATGACTTAATGGCCAAGATCGAAAATCGATCCCTCCAAACAACGAGGTGGCCCACATTTTGTTAACACTTAGCGCAGCTGACACCATTTGGCCCGATTTTGCGCGAGCTTGCAACCCTTCTTTGACTCTGGATGAGTGTAGACGCCTTTCATTTCGTGAACGAAGCAAATACTTAAGCGAATATCCTGACATAAGCGCAAAACTCTTCAACAGACGCTTTCAGGCATTTATTGATATAATTCTGTGCGGCAGCGCAAAACCATTAGGAGAGATTGTGGACCCTTTTGGCGTGTAGAGTTTCAGCAAAGAGGATTGCCGCATATCCATTGCCTGTTGTGGATTAAGGATGCACCTGATGTCTTTCAGTTAAATGAGACTGACAGAGGGCGCGCAGAACTTGCTGAATTTGTAGATAAGCATATTTCTGTATTAGCGAAAACCCTGAGAGAACTAGAAAGCTGCTTATGCTCGATGTGTGAAGCCTGTCGATCTAGTGATATTAACATTTTAGCTTTCAGGCCACCTCGGGTTAATCACGCAGAATGGTATTGCGATTTGGTCAGGCTTATGCTTCGTGTACAGCAACATGAATGTCTTGGGAATTCGTCATGCCGGAAGAAGAGCGCGGAATGCCGTTTTGGGTTTCCCAAAGCGCTGCAAGGAAATAATGTCATCGAGTCGAATGTCAGTCGTGATGGTACTCCATCGTTAAAGGTTCTTTTAAAACGGGATGTCTCCACAATTAACAACTACTCGCCACATCTATTGTCTTGCTGGCGAGCCAACGTGAACTTGCAAACTAATAGGAAATTCATACGGAGCGGCAGAATACGCTGGAGCTTACATGATCAAAGCAGAGCCAGATACCTGGGATTCCGATGCGTGATTGGAAAATCTATTCAACGGTGTGATGCAAATCTGCCATAGAGTTCTATTGTGAAGCGTGTGGCAAATGCCACACTTCCCGTCCGAGAAGTTGGCACACCAGAGGCCATTTATGTGTTACTTCAAATTTGCCAATGCATAGCAAGTCAAGATCAACTCAAAAGGTAAAAGTGATGCGCCATCATTTACGCAATTACCGTGTCGAGCCACATAGCTTTAATGAGCTTGTTTCTTTAGCCGACAATCTCACTACGGATTCTATTTGAATTGACGTGCATATATGAGCCGTCCTTCTAATGCTACATTTATTGTGCCTTTCCGATATTTTGGCCAATCTGACTCCAAAAGGTAGGTCCTTAGCAAGAGCGGGTAGGGTAAAAGGTTGGATTTGCCATACGATAGGAGCAGAGGAGCAGAATTACGGAGATGTGCTGCAAACAAATAGGGATACCATCCAATAAAATCGAGGTTGCTGATGAAATGTATCCAATGAGCTCCGATAAAGCAGGTCCTACGTAAGGGCTCCGATTTGGTCGAAGGAGTACGTTTTTGAAAAGTATGGCCCGAATGACCACGATTCATCGGCCATTAGGACCGCTGTAGGGTTACAGCAGTGCACTATCATTACAGAAAAGTTCAATCCGCCGAACGCCGATTGGACAGAAACTCCAGGTGGTGCTACTATCCCAAAATTTCTGTCCCGACTGTTCCACATGAGACTCACCCCCGAAAGGGATGGAGCGCGCCGACCCAGACACTTGATTGTGTCTCGGAACCGATGGAGGACTTGCACACGACACTTACCTCAAGTATCGACTCTCTACAGGCAAGGGGATTGAACCCACGCCACCTGTTAAAAGCTGACGGGTCAAGCAGGCGCACACAAACCAGTCGCCCAGGAGTAATATTCATCATTTTACGCGAGCTTTTTGTGCACGACATACGTTCCTGTCTTTTTCGGAGGGGTAAGTAAACATTTACTTGCAACCACGCGGTCATTTAGGAGGGCTTGCGAAAGGGTCGTCCTCCTACGTAGGACCCTAAAACAGAGGGCGTTTTGGCAGAAAGGCACAATAATTGTATGATCCTTGCAACATTTGTAGAACAGTATGAAGCAGTAGCTTCAGTCGGAAATCAAATAAATGCTCCTGACATTTGGCAACGAAATGGACGGGGAAGGGTGGATATAGCGAAGAAAATATGCTGTTGTGGTCCAAAATTTACCGCGGATTAGGCCAGACTCTAGAAACCTAAATTTCTGTTTTTCGGAGGTGTTCCCTTATGTGTCGTGGCGTTCATTAGTGGACTTACCCCAGCCAGATGACGAGTGCATTTCCCACTTTTACGATGAGCAAGAGCGACAACTAGACGGTGAGCTACAAGTGGAATCAAACGCTAATCTACTTCGGCAGCACAAATAAGATCTTTTGAAAACTTCCCATGAAGCATCATAATATGTGTTCCTTAGCAGGTCGAACGATAGCAGCGGCTCACAAGTTCAGCCAAACACTACCGCTGTTACTAATGAGGGTGAAATGTTGAAGCCAAAACATGACTATTCACCAGAGCTTGTAGCAACTTTGTTAAGGACTGTTTGAGTCCACGTATGAAAGAGAAGAGCGAGTTGCTGACATTCGCTAACAGGTATCACCAAAAACGAGCTAAAGAGAAGAGAAGAATACGTTGATTAACTAGAAACCAAAACGAGCTAAAATCATCACGTTACATTTACCCCATTTCTGACAGCGAAAGCAATATAGAAATAAAGGAGCCGATGGCAGAAACGCAATGGGTCCCATTTTCATTGGCGATGCAGCAGTCACGACAACGCTTCAGTAGTTCATTAGAAAAATCACCTTGTAAACCTCTGCACATGATCATCAACGGTGAAGAAGGCTCTCGAATGTCCAGGGTAATTAGGCATATTATAAAAGATATGCACAATGTTTTTGGCGAACATGACGAACTACAAAACGAGCCTTGCTGTTAGCCCACCAGGGAACGGCTGCCTTTAATATCAAGGGAACGACAATTTGCTCAGCATTTTCGTTTTCATCGTTTTTGAAATCCGCATTTTCAATTCCGTATAAATCATTAACAGAAAGCGAAGGAGGGCCAGCCAAACTTAAGCGCATGCAGCAACGGTATAAAGACGTCCATCTCGTCATAATTGACGAATTTAGTACGATTTCTGCCGGAACGCTGTATTGGATAGACAGGAGAATGCGAGAGAGATAGCCAAGCCATTCCGACGAGCTATTTGGTGGAAGATATGTATATTTCACCGGGTATGCCGCTCAACTGGATCCCTTTGTTTCTTTTTCGTTGTCTACACCAGAGATATTCGTGAAAGAATTGGCAACGTGTGCAGGTTAACAAGCCAAACCTGAGGGCGACAGGATCCAGAATGGTTTAGTTCTCTCCGTAGGTTACGAAGAAAGTCTCCTACACAAGCTGATGTTAGACCTCTTTAACAGTCACAGTTTGCAAGCAATCGGTGAACCAAAATAGCCCGCTACGGCTAAGCAAATCGCTTATAAAAACATTGACGTCGATGCAGCAAATGAAAAAAGTATTCGTGCAACAAGAGTAGCAATCGTTACCATAACATTGCAGCACTTTGTGCAACAGAATGGGCTAGCAACTAAACGAGACATTCCAGTAGGAACCGTTCAAGCGCTTTTACAGGATACAGAAAACGCTAATAGTGAACATGATAGAGTTGTAGCAAACCATCTAAAGTTGTGCGTTGGCGCCCCTGTAACTATAACGTTTAATATGGTCCAGTCTGCGGGATTATGTAATGGAACAAACGCGAGGTCTAAAAAAACAACGATTTTTGTTTGTCTCTGGGAGTGACTTACCTAGTATTCTTATCCAAATCACAGACAACTACCTAGGGCCTTCTATTTTAGAAGGAGTGCCGAACATTGTCCCGATAGTGCCTAAGGAGATTTCATGGGGGAAATCGAGTGACCTACGTGTAGTCCGTAAAGGATTCCACTTAGATTAGCCTACGCGACGACAGCCCACAAAGTGCAAGGTCTGACGTGCTCAAATGTAGTATGTCATACTAATTCGATTCCTAACATCGCATTTGCCTATGTGGCGCTTTCGCGCGTCCAACATCGAAATGCGCTTGTGATTACACATCCATTAACCTTAGAACATCTCACGACTAATTCTGATAAAGTTGCAGCATTTGATCGAGAGGAACAACGAGTTTCAAGCGCTGTTTCTAGGACCATGGATGCTGCCACATAAGTTGTGATTCGCATGAAAGCGGTAGCTCTTGAGCATAATAAGTCCGTTGTACCTCGATAAACAGTCAGACACTTCTATCTGGTCGAGTTATCCTCCTCTTCGAAAACCACAAAGAGCACCCGGTACGAAGCTCTGGGTGTGGCAAACGTGAATCTCAGCACGCTCCAGGACAATATGGAGAACACGTTCAGCATCAGCACACGTCCGGGCTGGTGCGTGCTCGGAGCATCATCATCTCGAGCTCTGACATAGTTTTGGGCTGCTCGAGACCTGACCTGGCACTAGCTGCGCGACGTAACTTCGCTCCAGCACAAACCTAGCGGCGACGTCGTGACATCAGGAGTGTCCCGCTGTGGTGACTCAAATTTACGGTGATACTTTGAGAGCAATGTGCCCTACGCCTCGAAGGCATTACTTGTATGCATGTAGTCGCAGATCAGGTCAAAGGCCTTGAAATCGCTCAGACTCTGCTGCAGTGCGGAGGACGACGAGTTTTTGGATCATAAGCAACAGTCATCCGAAGCCTCCACTAAAACGCCCAATATATTTTCACGCAGGGGAGCCTCATACCGTCGATAAGGCTCGTATAACCGACGTAAAGAGAAGCTCTACGAGTAAATAATTATGTGGATTTCTACTAGTGCCAGATGTTGTGAGCGCAAGAACGTGTGTTTAATTTGGCGGATACGACCAAACCCGTGCATGTTTTCAAAACATAAGAAATATTGCATGTGTGCTTGCAATGTGGTAAATGATAGTTGATGTTCGTCTACCTCAGAAGCAAACATTGCACTCAACTTTCCACAAACCGATTTTATAATTTAACCACGGCCCCCTCGTGAATGCGCAACATTAACGCGCATATAGCGGAGCCGCTTGAACAACGAAAGCGTGATCGACGCATCCTGAAAAGCATACAGTAATATTGCCCTCCGCTCTCTGCTTGTTATTTTCCCGACACTCCACGCTTATCCTGCCCTTGGCCACGGACGGTGCTCGGTGGACCCACCGGCGGACTGCCTTACACAGCTATTCTAGACTAGATACACGCACAACAGCCGCCGCTGGCTTTCCGGGTGTAGTGTCGACGAATCGAGTCCTCGCAGGTGCCCGACACGCGGACTGCTGATACCGGTCGCTCGCACGGAACTGCCGATACCCGTCTCCTGCACGCCTGGGAGACCTCATTGCAAGCTCGGAGCTGCTGACTGCACTAGTTCAGTTGTTGTTCGTTGTTCTTAACTAAATGCGAGACCGGCACTAGCTGCTGCTGCCGGGTGCTCTCGGTGATTCTGAAAGTGGCTACTGCTCTATTCTGCCTAAGAATGCACCCGAAGGGGCGACTGCTCCCCTCGATTCCCAGCCGCTTGTTGTTGTCTTGTGCGGCTGCCACCTGCTGCTCCCGCGACCTTTCGTCACCAGCGACCCTCTGGCGAGAAGATCGCTGAGTGGCCTGAATTCCAAGCGGGTTGGCCCGCTCGGTCCGGCCCACTCTTTGCGTGTCCTGTACTCCGTCGTCCCGCTGGTCCTTGCTGGCTTGCAACTCGTCGTTCTGCTGGTCCTCACTCACTCCGCGCAAGGGGACGAGAGCAGGGAATTACCCACTTCTTACTATACCTTAATAATCACGGCCTGTAGCAGCGTTTAACTTGTAAGAGATACACCCTGAAGAAATTTCTGACCGAAGCCGTGCTCAAGACACTACCAGGAGCCGCATTGTCTTAGACAATTTGTCTATGCCCACATGCTTCAGGTCGGTGGAGGTGAACCAATTCAATACACGAACGTGCCCATTCTCTAATGAAAAATCCACGCAAAGCATATATTTCAATATGGAAATTACGTAGGCTGTTCACACTACGCAACAACATATAGCCGCACTACTCGCATGCATCCGTGCATCTTCATTTTCGCTTTCTTGACTTGGTGTCTTTGCTTTGGGTATAACCGTGACAATAGCTATAGGAGTGTTGCTGTGCACGACAGTGAATGTTTGAGCTGCAGTTGGTATCACGCTGTCACCAACTTCAATAGGTACAAAAATCGTCCTTGCTGTGGCTTCTACTCCTTGGCACGAACAAGAATTATCAGCCCTACAACAAGTTCCAGTACGTGAACTCGGCGATTTTTGTTGCGACACCTGGGAGCCTCCTGTAATCGGGACTGTCTGCACCAGAATCAACAATTGTGATACTGCAGCCTCTGCCGGATGCATACATCGCGGTGGCTCGTGTTCGGGGAGGCTTGCTGGGTGGTGTGAGCTGGAACTTGCTGGTTCCACTTCTGAAGTATTCTGCTGCGCCTTCTCGCATTCGTTTACCGCAGCCGCAGCGTTTTGTCTACCAGATTCAGTGCCACGAGTTTGGACAGATTAACGCAATATCTCATATTAGCAAAACGCACAACTTATGGAAGTTACTGTAGAGATAGCGAGCTCACAAGAAGGCGCTGCTGTCTAAGCCCAGAGCTGGGACGTACAGACGGAGGCGATATCGATTGGTGTCCTGGTCCCCACATTCATGGGATGTACCTCCGCGAGTTGGGCGACCGTCCCGATCGTTTTTGGGTTTGGGCTTCCTCTTCACTTTTGCATGAATCACTCGGTTGTTGCCCGCCCTCGTCACTTTGTACCCCCCGCTTTCTTCGTTCCATGACAAGCTGGTATCGAGCTCTTTGCATGTCATTCTGGCGCTTACGGTGCAAATCGCATAACCAGTGGCGCTCGCCGCTGGTCTTGACAGCTCTCTCGTTGAAGTACGTACCGCGATACTGGCACTGCTGCGGCGCTAACTTTCGCGCCTTGCGATCTGGACGCCCTTCCGCCATGCGCGTCTTGGCCTCTTTTAGGCTTCCGTACGCAAGATGCTCTGGGTTATCGGTTGATGCAGTATGTGGTTTTATTCTGCAAGAAATGGTAAGGCTTTTGGGGGGCGGTGGGGAACTAGGTAGGCATGGTACATAGATTTTCCGTTGTCCGTCCAGCAACCGAGGCGCTGGCGGATGATGCTACTATACTAGTACGGTATTAATACTAATACCATACTCTTCTACAGTATTTAACCTCTATCCACAATCGTTCGTGTTTGGATATAAAAACGCTTTAAATGTTGGGATTGGCCATTAAGCCTGTTGAGACCACAAGAGATCAAAATCACCACAAAATCCTCAAAATCTAGACGACAATACCAAAGCTGCACCACATGCTTGAACTATCGCATACGGACGTATTATGTATCGTCTGCAGATTATGACAGTTTCATTAACATTTATTATAGCCAAAATTTGAACACATTCCGAAAAAACTTATGTTATCAAAAAATGAATTTTGTAAAGTGCCCCTGCTTTCGTTCGTTTTGCTGGTTTTAGCCAGCCAATGAAATCACATAAAAGGCCATTATTAATATCTCAGTTTATTTTGCGGTGTTTCTTGCCCTCCAGAAAAAAATCTGTAAAACGTTACTGCTGGAAAACCGAAGTGTCGAATGTAGTATATGTATCAATACAAATACAAAGGTACAAAAATTTTGTCAGTGGAATAACCAGGTTTTATTGGCTAAAAAAGGATAGGCAAATTTTTCACGAAGTCTGCTTAGATTTGCACGTGTCCTTGCTGTTTTTAGTATATCTAGATGTGAAACAGGTAACGCTATCCTGAAAGTCTGAGCGAAATCGGACAAAAATTGGCAAAATTACAACAATAACAAATCTTCCATGCTGTCGCTGACTGTTAATTTAACCCTTTCACTACCTGCCAAATTGGCCAGCTTTAGGGGTATACTGCGTTCCTCTAACTGAAGTTCTAGGTGTCCTCGATTGGCCTAATTTCTCTCACCGTGAGTAAGTGTCTGAGCTCACCAACACTAGAAGGTACGCAGCAGACCTCTACCTGCTCACCGCTACTGCAGTACCGTAAAGATCACAACAGTTGTAGGCAGGCTCGAGTCGAGCTGCTAGCCAGTCAAACTGTCAAACTTCTGCGACGGTATGGCAAGCTGCCAGCAGTGCGTGATGGGCATCGCTGACCTGCTGAATCTGGACGATGACAGCGTGGACTAGGGTTTCGAGGTGTCCGATGAAGAGGAGGCGGAACCCGAAGGAGGAATCTTCGCTGCAAATGCGGGGGAGGAGGTCGGTGCTCTAGAGTCAGCCAACGAAGCGTCATCAACGGCAGGTGCGGCACCATCGACGTAGCGTCGAACAGGCAACGAGTACATTGATCAGCTTATTCGTGACAGCTGCGTTCACATCATCCGCGACAAGGAAGTGAAGGCTACCTACAAGGAACGCAGTGAGCTCGCCATCTTCTCGCTATTCACGCGTGAGTTTCGTGACTCTTTGCGCTCATGGACTAATGCTCAAAGGGGAGGGAAACCTGAGGCCACTGTGTATGAGCCGGGTGAGTACATCGGTTTGGAGATCGCTATGAATTTCAACCCTGTCACAGAGATGAAAGAGCTCTGGTCGCAGAAGTTCTTCATGGGACAATCCAACTTTGGATCAACGATGCCGCGGAATCGATTTGAGAGTATTCGAGCCCGACTTCAGGTTACACGCCCCATAGAGCGTACAAATTGAGCAGCACGAGAAGGATCCAATGTGGCACAGTAGGTGGCTGATAACTCACATTCAGAAAAAGTTCGCTGCAATTGCTGTACTAGTTGGAGCTGTTAGTCGCGTTGAGAATACAGTGCGCACGAAAGCGCGTACCGCGGCTAAGATGTCTTGCCGTTGAAACCGGACAACAATGGAGTGCGGTTTTACGCAGTTATGGGGTGGAATAACTTGTATGTATACTCTGTGTGGGACCAAGGTTCTGGCAGTCGGACTAGAGCCACACTTGCCAAGCGATATATTGACGCCTTTCCGTCATTGCGAACCGCGCTCTTTTGGACGTTGGAGCGCGCGGATATTCCGATCAGCCGAAAGGTTGTGGGTGGCGATCTGCGGTCATCTAACCAAGACATTTGCAGCCCAGAACGGGCATCGTCTACTTGTTTGCGATAACTTGTATACTCGCCAAAACCTCGCAAGAACCCTCCTTGCATTTTCCGATGGTGAAATGAAGATGCTGGGTACTATGCGGATCCCACTTCGAGCAAGTGGAATGCTATGGAGCTGGAATCTACAAAATCCAGGATTGACAATGCAGAGCGGGGGTCGTAGGAACTGATTGCGGCGGTCGATGTGCCGACGGGCTGGAATAAACTTTAGGACAAACACGAGCGCGAGCAAAACAAGCTGCCCCGCCATCTGCAAACGCCGTATATCGCACCGATGACCATCGCAGCTAATGCGGGCTACATCGTGTTTCGAGACAAGCTCACCGTCGTCTTCTACACCAACGATCTAGCGGGAACATCGTCACAGCATGTGCTTCCGGGCAACTCGCCCGCGGCTGTACAGCTTTGTCGCGGCCTTGATCCTCTTCGGCGCTGGACCGGAGACCAAGCTATGCATCACAAGACGTTCCAAGTGCCGGCAATGGTAGTTGCATACAATTTGTTCATGAATGGCGTCGATCGAGTCAACCAGCTAATGAGCACCAACCAATTCGATGGAAGGAAAAGAGGTTATCTATGAGTATTATGAAATGGCGCTAGATATTGCCCTCATCAATGCTTTCACCTTGTTCAAAAACGGTAGCAGGATTAGCCTACGCGAATTCAAGCGGCGCGTGGCAGAAAATTTGACGGTGGTGCAACACGCACGGCTGGAGAAGAAACGCCACCGTGAAAGCGCCACGCATTATCCCATTGAGGATCTTGAGGGGGCGGACGAGAGCCTAAACCCTATTACACCCAACTCAAAGCAGCACTCGTCAGGAAAGCTAACGTGTTACCTCTGCTCGCTGCGTGGGTTCTCTAGGAAGGCTGTCTACGGTTGCACCGGGTGCCACAGAGGGTTTCATGTGCAATGCATCAGCGCGTTTTATTACCGAGATGCTCTCAACTCCAATCCACTCACTGTCAGATTAGCATTATGCGCTGCAGCTTTCGGTGATGCTCTCGTACACACGCGTCTAAAGAAGAAGAACACAATCACGTATCTAGATGAGCTCGAGCTCCCTTAACCCCAGTTAATGATATGTAAGACGTACTCGGTAATAGGTTGAGGCGTGCTATCTGCTGCTTTACGCAGTGAGGCAGCGCGATCTGTGGTGTCTTGCACAGGTGCCCGCTTCTCTTGTAGAAACTGAGCTGGCTTAGCGTCTTTTCACGTGGCAGGGGGCGCGCCGTCTGCTTACACGCGCCAGCATCTGTAGCCTGCAGCCGATGATGTACTTGCCGTACTGCTGTCACTCACATAGAGCGTTGCCGCAGTAGCAGCATATCCGCGGTGGTGCCTCGCTTGTGAGCATGTCCCTCACTTCGAATGTTCTTATGTGTGCAGTACCATGGATGTCTTGGAGCGACAAAATGTGTGTGCGACGTGGACAAGAACTGAGCGCTCATACGCGTAATTTTTGTGCTGTCGTACAGTTATTGGCCGAGTTCAGGTATCTGCCGTACCTCCTAAAACATTCTGGTTGTGAAAGGGTTAAAGCACGATTCATGACAGAGGTTGTTCTTGCTGGATGCAAGAGCGCTGACTTTGCTGGACAAACGATGCAGGCTGCCTAGGCATATTTCAGCCAAAGAAGACAGATGACGATGAGGTATATTGAATTATTTATACATAATCCTTATAACCCTTCTGCCTTGAAGAGCTCCAAAGTAGGTACAAACTCACCACTTAGGTGGCGCTGTCCCGTGATTGAGCACGTTCGAAAGATCTCGTTGAATAATCACATATAACTCAGGAGGGAGGTCCAAGACCCCACCAGATAGACCCCACCAGATCCCGGGGAGCTCGTGATGATGCTACTTGAGTATCTATTACAAGGATGGAGTCGCCCGAGTTACAAGAGTTGTGAGCAATTGACGAGGATGTCACTCGTGCCTGGTCAGCTAGTGTTTGGCATTTCAGATACCATTACATAAGTGTTTGAGACTTCGGGGTCTTGCGCTCATTAAGCATTTTTGTTATAAACAAAGAATAATCTACAACATGGAACCCCAGTGAATGGGTGTCCAGAGCGGAGTGAATGAAACAGTGCGAAGACGGCCGCTAGATTGGCCGTCCAGGTGGGTGACGGAAATCATATTCCCCTGTATCTCGCACTGCTGGCCCTCTTCGTGGTAGCCTATGTCCACAGCGAAAACGCAGCAGCAGTTGAACGGTGTGCCAGCGAACAATCAAGGTCATGCATCCAGAGCCAAGGCTCGACTGCGCAGGATTTACACTCAAGTTACATTAGACCTATCTCTGCCACCTGCAACCTACACAGGCTGCAGCGTCTACCAAATCACTTTATCGGATCTTCGATCAGATCTCCCAGGCGCATTGCACACAACAATCGAAATTGGTGTGGTGGTTTTCTTCCATGGGGTGTTTTGGGTCAGGATACAGGACATCGATCCTATATCTCCAGATTAGCGTTATACTGTCGCCATTCCCGCCCGCCAGTACCCATTAGAAATGTCGCAAGCATTGCCCTCTATGCGGCTACGCGCTTCTGAACTTCCTGAACTCGGTCTTGAGGATCTAGGATCGTTGAAGTGGATCCGCTGGCGTTTCCCAAGTAGTTTAGCAGAGGCCTCCCCGTGGTTCCATCAGTACGCTTATGCTAAATCAGCATAACTGGGGGCATTCTCTGCAGTTCTGCTAGCCCAGACAAGTCTCCATACAATAAGAGTTTGGCACATAATTTTTTCCACCCGGCGGTCCTCCCAATAGAGTGTTGCTCTGTCCACAAAGTAGTTCGTGCCTGCTGCTGGGGTCGGGTTCCAGCCGACCAAGGCCAATGCGATAATGTAAATAATACGTCATTCCGCCTCCTCCATACTCAGTGGTTTTGTCCGGTGCTGGCAGCGATGTTGTTTGCTGCGCAGTCGAAACCAATTAGTGTTTAACCATGATACTTGAGCATTGATATGAGGGAATCCGTAGCTGATGATTGGTACCGATCCAAGCAAAACGAACCTAGCTAGCAGAGGCTAAGCCAGTAACCTCAGTTTGAAATTACCTTCAAGCTGGTGAATCTAAACACACAGATCATATGGTGTATTGTATCTCGGCTCGTTGAAACTCGCACACTTCGTAACGCCCTCTTTTGTCACAAGAAACTCTGTTGGCCATGCTGAGAGCACAAGTTCCGGAGCTGGGAGGGTACCCATAAGCGTTCTGCACGCTTGAATATCAGCTTTAGTACAATCCACCAGCTCTCCAATTTTCTTTTGAGTTCAAATATTAGCCGGGAAGCCATTGCGACTGTTAAGCGTTTGTCTCCACTTCATGTACGCCTGATGGTTGCATCCACAGTCATCGAGAGGTGGCTGGCTCACGATGACAACTTCATTATCGCCTGTCTCTGATATCCGCTCTGCAGTAGGGATATGTGGAGTTGCTGCCAGTCTTGACAGTGTTGCAATAGTATGCTCCCGCTCTTGCTTAGAGCGCATTCGCTGTGCAGCTGGAGATGGAGATAGATTCTCCAACAGAAACATGTTGAGGCTGATTTGGCTAAAAATAATGTCACGACTGGAGACAAACGTGCGTTTTCGTCTCGACCTCTCAGAGACCTTTAATACAAATTCAAGACTGACTTGTTTAGCTTAGGGTGTTCTCTCCAGTCTACCGTTAGTTCCTTTTCCTCAGGAGAGTTCATTGATGTCGCGTGACCTTACAGTTTCCCAACAGCTATCGTGTGTCACGACCCCTCAATCACGTGGCACAACATCTTCCCCCATGGTGGGGGACTGGAAAGGTTTGACTCGACGCATGTGGATACTCTCTTGGTATCTCACCTTGTCGATAACTAGAATCCCATCACTGCGCGCACTGAAGATTCGGAAGGGGCCGTCAAACAGTTGTTGCAATTTCGGGGCACGTTGATCGCTACGTGCAATCATGACCATGTCGTCAGGACGGAATTCGTGGTGGTCTTTGCCTTGGTTTTCCAGTCTGGTTGCCTTGGTGACTTGATTTTGCTTGCGCTCTTGCTGTTGCTTCCAGTCTACGGGGTTCGAACAATTAAACAACATATCTCGTCCGAATGCTGCTTGTCCTGGCGAGACTGCGGTCATTGTATGGTACTGGGCACGTAGGGCGAACATTACCGCGGATAAGCAATTTTCCCAATATCCCATATTCGAGATGTCTTCAGTGCGTAGCTTGTTGTTGATTGACCGATGGACGTGCTCAATTACTCCGTTGGCTTGCGGGTTTTTAGCAGTTGTACCAACTCGCTTTACTCCGTAACTCTCAAGCAGTTCACGGAATTCGCCCCGGAATTCCGGTCCTTGATCACACAGACATCGTTCAGGTCGTGAATACCGGTTGAACCAGACTTGGTCTACAATCCGTGCCGCTTCCGCGCTCGTTCCATTCGTCATGGCTGCAATTTCTACTAGTTATGAACTGGTATCAATGGTCGTCATTGCTCTCCAGCATGCGCTACCTCCTTGGGGGCCAAGCGTGTCAACGGCGATCTCTGCCCATGGTCGCATTTCCACCGTTTTTTTCGGGAGTTGACCATGCTTGCTTTTCCGATCCTTGCTTCGCGCGCATTGTGCACAATTGCGCACCCAGTTGCGCACGGCCTCCGACATACCCGGCCACGTTAGAGTTGCCTTAATCGATTCAAGCATGATCCGCTCTCCGGGGTGTAATAACCACTGGTGATAAGTCCGAAGTATCTTGTTTACCATACTTCCGGGCTATATAATTTTTCCCGTTGCTCTGTTGACAAACACCGTAGTGCTGCCAATCGCGCGCCGTGCAGCTTCAGGGCCTTCGTGAAGGCTTGAATGCTGCTGCGCTTCTGCGATTTCATCGAGCGAGAGGGAACAGAGGGGTACTTCATCTTCTTCGTCGTGACTGACGCAGCGCCGCTAGGACGGGCGAACCATATACAGCATAATCCCGCCGGGCACACACTTCATTGGCGACGCTGGCTATCGGCTACTTCCATGTCTTTTAGTACCGTACTGGGAACGCGAAGAAGGTGGAGTGCTGTCTTCTCATCAAAAGGAGTTTAATTTCCTTCACTCGACCCCGCGAATGGCCGTCGAGATTACGTTTGGAATTTGGAAGGGGCGATTCAGAATGCATCAAGGTATACTCAATCAGGAGACACCTCGCGCTGCGGCGGACTTTGTTAATTGTGTTGCACAATTGGATGACTCGGTATCGTGATTCGACGACCATAGCACCACACCTTGACGACCAAGACGACGATGATATATTTCTTGCCGACAGTCTGCTAAACAATCACCGCAAACTTGGTGTTGCAAAGCGAAATGCCATTGCTAGACATATTTGTCACTAGAAGTTTGAAATAAACTTTGTTATTGTGCTGCAACTAGTTGTTGGTAATATTGTTGGATGTTCCACAAACGGTAGCCGCGTTGCAAGCGTTGGCAGTCAGAAATTTAATGATGTTGTTCAATGCCTCCGTCTGGGCGTGCACGGTCTGCGTTGGCTTCTTAATGGAGTTCGCCGTCTCGCTGTCCCTACCCGACACACGCGCTGCTAAAAAAGCATCTGCAATGTTGTTCAGCCCGGCCCCGATGATATCGCATGCCATCTACAGCCTCCGCCTTCTCCCGGGATCGTTTGCCCGTGTAGTGTCTCCACCTGCTAACTACCACGCCGCCGTCATGGTCTCCACTTCTTTCACGTTCAAATTGGGTGGGGCGCTCAGCTCACCTCCACCCTCCGCTAGGCTCTCGAGGAAGTCGGTGCTAGCGGTATCGCTAGAGAAAATGCGTCCGCGTCCATGCCTCCTATACCTCTCCACACGTCACACATAGTTGCATAACATGGCAGCTCTTTTAGAGGCTTCTCGGTGGTGTTGCCGGTGGCTTCTTGAGCGACGCGATAAGCTGTGTACTGCTTGTGCATGTGCTTTAGCTACAGTAGCGAACAAAACAAATTTATCACTCGTGAGCTCGCAAATAGTCGACTTCATAGCAACAAATTCTGCCTTTGATTTGCACTGACTAGCATCCACCTCGAGGCCTCCGACACGTAAAGTCTCCGCTGCCACCAAACTCCATGCGGCCGCGAGCTGTTTGGAACTTTTACAGCCCTGAAAACGCCCTTTCATAGCAACAAAGCGTACGAGTAGAATTGATTCTGCCGCTTTCGACGTCCAAGCAAACTGCTGCTTGAGTGCTGAGGATGTCTTTTGTCTGCGCTTCCCTGGACACACCACCGCCTGATGTGATGGCAGCATCCCAGAGTGCTGCAGGGTTTCTGGGCTCTTAGAGCAGCTTCAGTTGGCGCTGGAGTAGCCAAAGTTGCTGTCGAAGCTTGGGCGAGCGGCACGGATATCGCAACCTCAGCTTGCCCATCAACTGACAGCAGCGCTTCGTCGCCCAGAGATAGCGGGGTCAGGGGCGAGAGCGGCCCGTTCCCTAGAAAATCACCAAGTCGTGGGAGCGGTGCACGAGAAACTACAGACTCTCGTGCTGCGGCAGGTGTTGCTGCTTGGCTGTTTGCACGGGTAAGCCGAGTGGGCATGACTGCCAATGTCTGTCTGAGTGCCTGCCGTAGAACCACACGATAATGTATAGCATCTCATTGGTTGAAACCTCGTCAAGAGATGGCTATACGGCGAACCAACTTGAGCTGGAGATGCAGACAGATTTCCGAGATCTCCATCTCCAGCTGCATAGCGAACACGCTCTAACTCAGACTCGTTTCAAGGATCGTAATTAAGCGGGGCGTATATCAACTCCGCAAGGACCACGTTGTGTCGATTGTCCACGTCGTCCTCCGCGGTGGTAGATCCCGCGCTGATGTTAGTAGCGAACGTGATCGCCTGAAAATGCATCTTGGTGCGGTCATAAAGCAAGACAACGGACAGTACGTTGGCTGCAATACACTGCGCGCCATAACTTTTCGGACACCCACGTATCAGGCCATATCTCGGCTTCTAGTGGGAGTTGTAGGAGGCTATTCAGATATATTATAGATGTGTACAGGACGAATAGGGGCATGACGCGGAGCTCGATTTCGCTGCTCGTGACTACAACAGATCGATTTTCACCCAGCGACAAAACTTTCGGACAATAATTCTCTTAGCGCTAAGCTAAGAGCATATCAGCCAGGAATGTAAGATCCACTGTTTTTTTTACTTTTTGGCCCTCTTTCGTGCACTTTGTTCGATTGATTCTTTCGAATAAATTAGTTACAGTTGCTTTTTCTATAGAACAATGTTTTAAAAGGGACACCGCGGAACTGTCCCATTTGACTTTTGGATGTCTAAGAAAATCCCGCCTCAAGTAACCCTCATCAACTTAGCTGGGGGCCGCGGGTACAGGTGATAAACTTGGCATTTGTAGGGGGCGACCCTTGGCGATGCCGCCGACCCTTTACGACTCTAAATATCGGAAAAAGAGTGAAGGTCCAACCCAAGGAGTGCTGGTCAAATTACTGGCCCAGATTGTTCCTTTCCCAGGGCCGCACGATTGGCCGATGTAATGCAAATGTCTGTTTGCTATTGTGAATGTCCGACTGGGCACGTGATTTTTAGGGGTAATGCTAGCTGATTGGACTATAAACAACGGGCTTCCCGAGCAGGCCCGATCTTCCAGCAGGCAGGCAGCCCATTCGATCATTTGCACGCTGGGCGAGAAGGACCTGCTGCTGCTACTGATGCTGAAGCCGCGTCCCACCGCATGATTGAAGGAGGTGCGGTCGTCGATAACTTGCGCGATGTTGTCATGCATTTGGCTACTGACAGAAGAAGCGTGATAGCAGGGTTTGCCGGAAGCGCGGACGGTGCTGACCCGCCGCGGGCTTGCCGGGGTGGGTGTCTTGGGCGCGGCGGGTCAGCGCAGTCCGCGCTTCCGGCAAACCCCAGCAATGGTTTGCCGGAAGCGCAGACTGCGCTGACCCGCCGCGCGCTTGTGGTGGTGGGTGTCTTGGGCTACCGTTGCTGGGGACAGGCAGTGAGACCACTCCGGGAGCGACCGCCGTCAAGTCGAAGCCCCTGCGTCCTCTATCGGTTGCAGCGTGGCAAGGCCCCAAAAGATTGATCCGTAGGCTGTGGCGACTCGTCGCCAAGTAAATGTCGCTGGCAAGGCGCGGCAAGATCGGCTAGCACGGTCCCGAAGGGCTGCGACTCTCTACAGAAGAAACGCAGGGAGGCTGTTCGCGCACAACAAAAATGGATCGCACGGTGCCGAAGGGCGCGCCTGGTGAACGAGGAAGCCCATGGAAGCTTGGCACTCACAGCAAGATCGGATCGCACACTCTTGTGGAATCTGGCAAGGCACGACACGATTGAGGCAGACAGATGCGGTGACTCGTCGGCATTGAAGTGAAGCGTGGAAGCCGGCAAGACGTGGCAGGATTGGATCGCACGGTGCCTGTCGAAGGACGGCGCCTGGTCAGTGAGGAAGAGCATGGAGGCCTTTCGCTCACAGCAAGATTGGATCGTACGGTGCCGAGGGCGGCGACCTGTCGGTACGGAAGTAGTGGATGCAAGCAAGGCTCAGCGACATTGGATCTCGGGTGGTATATTACTAGAAGAAGTGAATGGTGCCGTCTCGAAACGTGTGTCAAGATGTACTATAGCGGCTCGTGGATCGCATGCCCAGCCACGCAACTAGCACCCGCCGCTGAAAAATCAGAAAACTAACGAGGATTGCCGTGTGTTCATGGTGATGTTCTGTTGCAACCGGTCGCACTGGAGGTGACCGCTTGGACCAGCCCCTTGCCAGCCCCTTGTTGGCGTTTCGCTGTCGTCGGTGCGGTGCAGCAGGCTGTGAAAGTATGCGGCACGCTGCCTTGGTCACTTTTCAAAATGAGGGCAAGCCTGATGAACGCACTGGAAACAGAGCTAGCGGATCAAGAAGAAGAATCTCGTCGCGCCCCATATCGCTCGGTGGACGAAGTTCGCAACTTCATCTCGGACCCAAGAGTGGAATCCAACATCACTCTTGAGATGTGCGTCGTCGCCGTGAAGGAGAGCCTTCGGCTCTTTCGCCTCGAACTTATCGACTAAGATTATGCTGAACAAGCCAATGAAGTGGTCCGCTTGCTCGACAAGTTGGACACCCAGCGTCGGAGCAAATTCGTTTTCTCGCTCACCCTTTGGAAGCCCAAGAAGCGTGCCGCAAACGAACAATGGAGCTTCACGGTTGGCAGGGTGTACTGCTTCGTGAAGGTGCACGGACTCCGCCTCTACTACATGCTACCACAAGGTAATTCACAGCTCCAAAGCGGCGCTGTCGCTGCCTCTGCACGTCCGAAAGGCACGGACAGTCGTGCTCTAGATGACCTTCTCTCGGCAGCAAAGGAATTTACGGGTGAGCCGTCGGGTGACGGCGTGAAGAGCGCTTCTCGTGAGAACAAGGCTCCACCAAATGGCATCGGGGATGGCGATTTGAATCCGTCGCCCAAGAACGCGGCCGACGTGTCAAGAGCTCCGTGAACAAGTAGACGGAAGTCCGATTGCTGATACACGTGACACGTCTGATCTCTCGGTGGTAGCCACAGTCGTGGTATACCACAAGTGCATGTTCCAAGCAAAGAAAAAAGCAACATTCATAGTGAAGAGCAAAGTTCTACGCGTATAACACACTCGACCGCAACTACAAGTTTGCCACATTTGCATGTCTATCAAAAACAATAAACAACACGTTGACAGTGATCAGCAAATCATATTTGTGAAGACGATCGGTATAAGCATGAACACAATCTTTCGAGAGGTCGCCATTGTACTAGCTTTACTGTAGATCACGAGGATGAGCGACTTCACCCCCAGCTCTTCGATGAAGATGTCTGGTTGAGGATGAGGGTGGGCTCACATTTACTTTGGTGCTCATAACACCATGCAGGGGGTCCAGGATGGTGACCCTCCTGCTCTACTCGTCCTACTTGCCGAGCGACGCCGTTTGCGATCCCCCATAAACGGAGCTGCTTCGGCCGCGCCTACAACTTCAAGAAGTCCGACGCCACAAAGGGTACGGCCACGCACCGAAGAGGAAGTACCAAATGCGGGAGAACCACCCCGCAAGCTTCCCAGATTACCATTCGCCGTCGCGGCACAAGGTGGTCTGCAGAGATTACTGCTGATGATCAAACACCATCGCAGGATGATACCCAGATAGCAGCTCTGAACAACAACGCGGCTTACGTTCGGAAGTTTCGATCTCGTTTGGCTCTTCAAGCCTCGTATGAAAGTGTTTACTCCTGCACGGAGTTTGACAGGATGGATCGTGGGTATCAGCTCCACATTCCTACCATCGAGCAACTTGAAGATATCCCGAAAAGAGCTATGTCAAGAATGGAGATGTACCAAGCCGAAGACAAACCATGCGGCATCTGCGAGACACTCCATGTTTTAGAAAAAATCAGCGAACGCTCATTACAGCAGATCTTCTCAAGGTAAATTCGCTTGCTCTTTGACTTGACATAGATGATAAAACTAAAAGTTGGTGTGATCATGGTAGCGCATGCAACGACGCCTACGAATTCCAGAAAAGCAAGTATCCCGCTGTTTATCGTGAATCAATACGATGCATCCAATGTTTTAAGCGACCAGGTTGGCTTACTTTTCACCTACCTGCAGTGTCTCGTGCGACCTAACTTGTACTGTTTACTAGCTTTTTCAAACAACAGTATGGAGAAACATTCATTGATAGTTGCTCTTCTTGCGAGAAAGACCTTCGCTCCGACAAGACGGCCAACCCCCCGTGATGTCGATAGCAAATGGTAATTACATCGGCTGGTTACCAACACATCTCGAAGGTCTCACTCGGACAGATGAGCAAGCTATCGCTCTGGTAGTTCCTTGTGTTTCGCTGTCAACGCTAACAGGGGGCAGCTGCAAAGTGGTAAAATCACACCACTACATCGTCAAAAACACTGAAGGACCAGTGCTAGGTATGCTTCCGTGAGACTTTACTGGTAAGGTCCGAGTGACGATGGTTGGCGCCATGACGACAGCTCAACAGGCGGCGTGCCGAAAACGCTATGAAATGAACATACAGCTCTGCAAGCAGGCCCTGGAGTTTTTGGTTGCTAATAACCCACTTTATTCGCTAGCTCAAGATCGTGTTAACCTGAATGCTGAGGCGTTTGGCGCCGCTTCAAGGACTTCGGTAGTTGTTGACCGAACAACTTCGTCCGACAAACCAATTCAAGGAGACGCACTCGAAAAGGCCCTACGTGATGATAGTACCTACTCCACGTTCGGTTCGACCGTGGAAGAGGGAAAAGTTAGGAGCCTGAAAGACACTGCAATCCCAAGCTCCAAGATCATCTTGCAGCAATCTGACGCAACTACGGATGTACTAGTCCGAAAGTCTACGTCGTACGTCCAGTCCAAAATTGGGGGCGGTGACAGAAATGTTTCCCGTGCTTTTACCTGGTGGTTGTGGTGGCCCGAACGAGAAGCGGACGCGAAAACTTTCACTTAGGAAATGGATTCTAAGGTGTCTTTCGCTTGCGGGCCATCGATTTGAGCATCACTACGCATTCATACTTCTGGCATTTGACTTTCTTGCGTTGCGAAATGCGAGGCGATCACTCTACGTTAAACTTAAAGTGTCAACAGCAGCGCTGAATGCGGGAAGCATTTCGAGGGAAACAATTCTTGAGTCAGTGAAGTATTACAATCAGCTCACACATGCACACATCCACGGACTGCAGCCACTACCAGTACCAGACTCTGTGAAAAAGTTATCGACGCGCAAAGGACTAAGCACAAGTGAGAGCGCGTACTTTGGCTCAAATTTGAGTCGGATGCGGGAGGCATGATCTATTTGGCTACCTGCAGCGTTTTGGAATCCTTCAGCTCTTCTTTACTATTTCGCCAGACTCCAGCGGCACGTACAGCATTGCTGTAAAAAGTGGCGACATAGCTAAAGGGGCGATCGACTCAGCAAATCTCGCATTACTACCTAGTCGGGCTGAACGCAAGCGTATTGCGGGGAGTCATCCGATGCAAGGTGCCCGGTACTTCGAGTGAGTCGTAGACACAGTCATAGAGGATATCCTTGGTTGGGATACGACGAGGTCACGGCCTAAACGAGGTGGAGGTGTTTTTGAGTGGTTCGAGCATTTGGCGGGGCAGCAGAAACACAACAAGCAGGTGACCTTCATGCGCACTTCGCGGTGTGGCTCCATGGATTTCTCCAAACATCAGAAGCATTGCACGAGGCCCTCACCACGAATGTATTATTCAAGGCTAAAGTACTTCAATTCGCTGACACGGTGATCACAACCAATTTACCAGCAATAAGTGAACACGCTACTTGTCCTGCGCCTTGCTGCGGTCGGCTACATTCTGTCGAGATCGGTGTTGACGCATTCCGCCGCCCACTTCCGGGGCAAAAAGCTCCTGTTACTTCCGCTTGTGAAACTTGCCACAAACCATACTGCGATAAAGATCTGATAAACAATGGAATTGAGAATCTGGCGAAGGAGACTCGCACCCCAATGTCTCGAGGATATGAGGACTTCCTGAAGTGCAGAGCATCATCCTTCGAAGCTCAGGAGAGCGACAGCACAAAGTTAGCTACTAGTGTTGCGATCCGCGACGTCAAGTGCACTTTTGGACGCACTCAAAATCTTGCTTCAAGGTGGGTTTTTGTTATTGTGACTGACCGGACAAGAGCCGTTCGCTGACTCCCGTGTGTATTACTACAGGCAACATCTCGGACGCCTAAAGGATCAATGTGTAGATTTTTATAGCCTGACGCACCATCGCCATCCCCCACTCATATCGGCGAAAAAGGTCGACTCAAGCTCCGGAGACCCATCGGTTGCGAGTATCTAAACCCTTTCAACCCGTCGTCATGAGAACGTTTAAATGCAACCATGATGTCCAGCTAGTTCTGGGGTCAGACAAGCGGAATGCTGCAGTCTACGTATGCAAATACTACATGAAAAAACAGAAACCTGTCGAAAATCGGCTTGCCTTAGCAATAGCTGCGTTTGCCAAGGGAGTGCAAAGTGCAAGTCGACTACCAACTGAAGTGACACCAGCCATGCGAGGTCAAAGGATTCTCGCTTTAATGCTATACTCTATCACCAATCGACAAGAAGTAGCCGCGTCAATGGCTGCGCTATATCTGCGCCGAGAGTCACCTTTTTGGTTTTCGCATCACGTCGTCCACGTAGATGCTACAAGACTCCTCGAGACTGTGACGAAGGCGCAGGAGGTGACAATCTTGCCCGCAAAAATTCTTTCAGGGAAGCCACCACAAATACGCGCTGCTGGTGCATTGCTTATCAGGTATTGGAAACGCCCGAAGATGCTTGATAATTCGTGGTTTGCTCAAGTGTGCGAGCAGTACATGGGAGTTCAACCGAGTAAAAAGCCCTCCGCCACCGAGTCGCGCACTACGTCTGCGGAAACTGTGTTTATCGCCGCGGACAAACCGCACGTGATTGTGCTGTCAGGACGACCTTTGCCGGATTTGTCCAATGCTTCCGATGCAAGTTCCAGAGATTTTATTACTGTACGTTGCTCATGTTGTTTCGACCACATCGTCGCAATGACTTCGCTTCGTTAGGATCCGATGCTGAAAATCAGTACAAAATGTTTATGGAGTCTGATGCTCACGACGCAGTAGCTGCCTGTCAGCAATTCGAGTGTCAATGGGCCGAATTATATATGAATCAGAGATCGCTTAATACCGGCGAGCTCTCCCCGAAGAAGAGTTACTACGGACTCGTCCAAATGGCTGCCAACGTGACGTGCAACGGCACCATATTATCTGACAGCGAAAGTGTAGAAGATGCCACGCAAGATAGTGAGGATGAAGACGCGATGAACCAACCCTTCTGTATTTTCGACACTCGTGCAACCAGCGCTATTGAGGTTGCCCGTGAAATCGTTCAAAATACTCAAAATCTGTCTGGACTTGTCGACTCAGCCAGTGCCGACTACCCGCGGATGCATGATGTATGTGCGCGCGAGGTACCGGACGATAGCGACATTGACATTTTTATCTCACACATGCGACAACGAAAGCAGAGGATAGAAATTTGTAATGCCACCGGAACAACTGAGTTTATCGACGCGGTTCCTGAACTACCTACACGGCTGAGCAAATTTGATGAGTGCTTTGAACCAGTGTCTTGGCGAGACCCTGCTGTATTTGGTGGGGGTTGGTTGACTGCTTACAGGAATTTCCCTCTATCAGTGAAGTTTCGCTGGCGTTTCGACTTAATTTTTGGCAGCACGCAATATTTGAGATGCTGGCTCGCCACCTTCTCTATGCGTATCTAGAGGACATTGTGCAAGCTTCAGTCGCATTAAATACCTCTGGTCGGCAGCCGTACCAGCTGCGCGAGCAGCTACTCGCCTATTTAGGTGGGGAAGCAGGTACCGGTAAATCGACAGTGATTCACGCTGTCCTAAAGTTTGCCGACAAGTCGGGTCGGAGCGGAACCGTTGAAACGATTGCGTTCACTGACGTCGCAGCCATGAACATAATGGGAAAAACTATGCACTCGGCGCGAAACTTGAACATATCAGATGAAGGCCAGCGGAGTCTACCCACCATGTAAATGAAAAGGGCGTTCGAAAGAGTAGTGCTTACAATCGCAGACGAGATCTCGATGACTAACGAGGCTCTCCTAGGAAGTACTGATCTCGCATCTAGGGGGATGTCAGCCCGGCCACACCTACGAATGGGTGGGAAACATGTTCTACTTTGCGGAGATTGGTTTCAATTACCAGCAATTCGAGGCACGCCATGTAAGTAAAGTAGCCTTTTTCGCTTTTACCACACGTATTGTATTTGATGAGTCTCTTGCCTTTCTGTCTCGACCTATACAGGCTACGTTCCACCGGCGGAGACGGCCAGTAAATATTACCACGCAGGATTCGACTTGTACCACGCCATAAACTTTGTGGTTTTCCTTACCGAGAACATGAGGGCCAATACAGATCCTCTGTATGCCACTATTTTGGCGGGACTACGGTGGAGCAAGATTTCTCTTAACCATTTGAGGTGCCTTAATAGGCGGGTCGCACAAGCGCCTCCAACGCAGCAACCATCTACGACATTCTATAGGCCGTTTGTCGTGTCGACGAACAACGTCCGCTGCGCTATCAACAAAGTGATGACGTTTAAGGTCAGCGCTGACAGCGGGCATCAGTTATACGAGTTTCCTGCCGAACCACAAGCACGATCAACCGAGATTTTCGACAACATCATCAACTTAAACGACAACCCTCACAGAACGAACTCCGATGCGCTTGTATTCATTTGTCGGCATGCCAGTCATGGTGACACGGAGGCCCCTCAGCTGAAATACACGGACGCTGTCTCAAATGGCACCACCGGCATAATTATAGGATATTACCCGGCCATTGATGAGACCGACGCGATTCTACTGGAAACAGAGGATACTACAGTGTGCAGCCCGGCGCAATCTCCTCAGCTTATCTTGATTAAATTGCATGATTGCAGCAGAAATCTCGTCGACGGTTTTCCACCCGGTGTCATCGGCCTCCCCAGAGTATCAGCTAGCATCAGCTTGAAAAGCATATCCAACTTGAGCAAGCTTCAATCACGATCAAACAATTCCCCTCGTGCCTGCCTTCGCATGCACCACCGAAAAGTTGCAGGGTAAGACATGCTCGGATGGGGTAATAGTCACACATTTACAGCGACCAGGCGGCGTACCTCCGCAAACGCTATACGTCGCACTCTCCAGAACAAAAACAATAAGCACTCTCACTCTCACACAGCCCCTCACGCCCGAGTGTATCGCCAAATTCAAACCGGACGCTGGGGCTGCAGATGAGATGAAGCGCCTCGTAGGAATGGTCAAAGAACCACCATACATTTCACAACAACAGCAGCTCCTGTTCAGGCAGTGGAAAAATGACCAGAATAGTGCTTAGTTAGCTTCATACTCACCCTAATAAACTACCGCAGCCTCACCAACGTCTTATATTCTGGTACCTGTATATCCGAGGATGGTCCCATTGACCACTTGTAGTGCTCGATTACTTGTACATGACTGCAAACGGCTGCAGGGAGTCCTGTGCAGCAATACAGGGGCTGCGGTCGCAGCCCCTTACTCTTTCGTTTCGACAGGATATCTAATTCGCGGCGGATCTTGACGGGGTACCGTAACAGGTGCATTAAGTACGCTAAGAGACATTGCACTCATAGCGAAGCGGGCGTGACCCAGTTGACTTGGCTTCAGTATGCTCTAGAGTGATGGTCATGTTTTAACAACCAATCAGGAGCCTACCTTGTCTGACGATCATCATGTTGCGTGCTGATGTCGAGTCCAGCGACGCGTTCAGATTATCCTGGGTCACGGGGCTTGGCCAGCAGTAGTATTGCCGGGTAGTGGGTGGCTGCCTTTAATACGGTTGCACTTTTTCCTAGCGAAAATCGTCCACAGGTCCTCGACCAGGTTGGGCAGGTCAAGCCCAGGGAACATGTGGGCCTATCTATGGACAACAGTTCAGCCTCCTCATAGGGAGCTGTATAGCCTAACAGCCTACGGATGGACGCCTTGCGCGGCATGAATACATTGTCCATTACTTAGTTACTAACGTAACTATGCCGCGCTCGTCCGCACCCCTTGCCATCTTCATGGAGGCTTCGGGCGGCGGCGCGCTCGATCGACGACCCCGTCCCATACAGCAGACGAGGGAATTGTGTCAAATCATTACGGACTATCCGTGACCATCACTCTAGAGCATACTGAAGCCAATTCAATTATTGTCCGAAAGTTTTGTCGCGGTTTGAAAATCGATATGTTCTATCGTAGCCCTGTCGCGCGCTGCGAAATCGAGCTCCGCGTCACAATGTGACATGTGACTCACATGTCCTCTTCGTCCTGTACAAATCTATAACGTATCTAAATAGCCTCCTACAACTCCCACTAGAAGCCGAGATATGGCCTGATACGTGGGTGTCCGAAAGCTTATGGCGCGCAGTGTAAGAGCCATGAGTAGCCGTTCCGTCACTCTTGGCTCCAACATTAGTGTTATCGCTTGTCCGCTTCTTTACGGTGGCAAGCTGACTTTGGAGTAGTGTCGCAACTATTAGTTGCTTCACCGAACGCCGTTGCTTCTATTACAAAGAGATCTTCCGGCTTCAGCACAACGCACTCTTCCTGGGTTACCGATTTCAGCACGTTCAGGAGGCGCATTCAATGTGCCCCCTAGGCTGCTCAACTCTTGAAACAGCGAGCCACATCTTCTGGTACTGCGACTTCTCGGCACAAAATTGGACTTACTGGCTACCTCGCTTCCGGTCGCTCTTCACACATGATCTGGAGTGGCACCACGCATTGTATTTCGACGACCTTAAGCCCACAGACTCTGCATCTAAGAAGTACGGCTATACATTCTTCCTTGTACTCCATATCGTGCGCTGCGTTATTTTTCGGTGCATCTGGATGCACCGGAATGACATCCGATTTCACGGCGCTGCTGCAAACCACATCGACGTAATGGAACGTATTAGCAGCTTGATCAAGCTCCACATTGACCAATACAAGCTTTGGATTGCCAATCACCCCCGCACGAGCCTTGTAACAGCATTAGATGACTTACTCCGGTTCTGCCATGGAGGAGTCCAGAAGCCTCAGAGCGAATCGCCGACTTTGCGCCTAGAGAACACAGCAAGAGACGTCTGTGAGTTCTGGGAGACTCAAATCCATTTACATGAGCTGGCCCACTGACCTGGAGACGGCGGAAGCGCGTGGCGCCGTCTGCAGTGGCTTCAGTGTGCCTCGGCATCAGACCAATACACAAACTGGGTCAAATATGGGTAAAATTTACCCAACCACGTAGTGAGCCAGCGCGCCGATGGAAGATGCGTGCACGTCGGGCGTTCAGGCCCCTGCGGAGTCGAAACTACATGAGTCAACGAGTGTGGAACGCCCCTACTCGCCCCGGTAGCCACCTGGTTGCACGATTACACCAACTACATTACAACAGATATCAGATAAGAATAGGGTAGTTAGCAGTTAGGAACCGCTCAAGTGTAATGAAATTTGTGACTCATTACAAAGAGATGCTCGTGCAGGTACATCGACATAACTTGCAGGTATACCGTTTGGACCAATTCCTTGGGAAGAGCTGCCAGCGAATATTACATGAGCGTGCAGCAGCATGTTCGCGTGCAGTCAGCCAGAGAAGACTATCTTTACCGTTTGAAAGCTCCTCCATCCTACTGCACGATAAACACCCCATCATAAATTTGATTTTGATTTTGCTGTCTGAATCGCTCAGCAGCTTGCTTTCCTATTGCACGGCCTGTCGACAAGCTGAGCAGTGATCGGCGATGATGCATCCTCTGTCTAGTGACAACAGTTCGTCCGCCGAAAAACGTTTTGCAGTCAACTACCGTGTTCGTCGATAAACTACCCCCCATTTCGTCGATAAGCTGTCCCCCACTCGATTTGCAGTATAAAGTGATGGGCCAGATAAAAAGGGGCCCTTTACCGCAAGCTAGACCGTCCATCTTGCGAACAGCCCAGTCGTTGTACTGAATCCGGACGCCATCTTTTAGCGGCTTATTCATCCCAACATCGCATGGCTGGAGCACTCACGTGTAACCACCAGGTATAACCTCCAGAAAAGTTCCCACATCATCAAGGGCTTGCACTGAATATGGCGTGTAAACTCGTCCATCATGAGAAAAGTAGTCGGGTGATCCGCCACGTACGGCTTCCACACTTTCCAGCCAGATTTGTCAGCCCCGCTCATCCAGCCAGTCATTTTCCTGACACCACCGGGTGGCAGAATCCTATCCAGCATCTGCTCGATAATTGCGCCAGCCTTAGCCTTAAAGATAGCAAATGATGGTAGTTTTTGTGCCGCCTTGAGCACACGTCACAGAAGCGGTTAACTGTCTAGAGTTTGGCCCAGACCCACAAAATGACACGATGCGGGCGTTCACGATGTTGATGGCCGTATTTGATGACATTTAAAAACACCTCGGTTTCATCCGTATTCACACGCAGCGCGGGGAGGGCGTTCTCTCCAGCGTACCATCAGGTAAGAACGCTCGTTCACTGCTTCCATACATTCGCGACGCACTTCCGCCAAATATCCGCTGAAATTTGGCCAACCGTGTTCTGCTACGGATACTCGGGCGATGGCGATGGAGAAAAGGGTAAGCCCAGCTCCACATAGCTTTTCTGTTGACATGTCTGAAATGGGAATTGACTGGTATGACTTTTGCGATTACTTGGTTAGTAGCTGTCGCTTGGGTCCTCCGATCGATTATCCAGCGCGCGAACTCCTCTTCGAGCTCTAGGTCAGCACAGGGTCGCCCGCTGTTCAGAGATCTCGCGCAAGGATTTTGCCGTACTGCAGCTTCCAGCTCATCTCTGTTCTGTATCCAGCTTCATACTTTGCTAGGCAGAGCTCATTGGCGACGAGCAGTTCATTTGACAGTAGCATGCTCGGCGGTAGCCTCGAGCACGACGAGAAACTTCTTTCACACTGTGTGCGACGCCGGAACCATGGTGTACTGCACTGGATGATTTGTAAATGATCGATGGCGTGTGGCTGTCAGCGCTTTCTCAGCTTATCCGCCAATGGCGTCCAAGACGACTGTTTAAGCTTTCATCGATAAGCTGACCCCTTTGGAGAAGTCTGGACGCGTAATTGGTCTGGGTCATAAAGATCCAGACTAATCGTGCTCACACATCGCGGAAATCGCTTGCGCAAATAGTCTGAACCAGACTAACTACACTTTTTACTGTGCTCGAGCGATGACTCCATGCAATATTTAAGGCCGATGCTCCTGTCCATGCGCCAACTGTATGTATTGACCATGTCCCCATCCAGGTATTGTCCGTGTCTCGAAATAAATTTACTTACCGAGTACTTTAAATACATAGTGAGATCAAGTAATTTGCACCGATCAGTCCTTCATCACACCGAGTGTCGATGATCCCATAGTGAGATGCAGTGGTTTGGACCGTGTAGACTTAGAGTGCAATGGCTGACTAGAGACGAGCAGTTCACAAGCAGACATACATGAGCAGAGAGGCACACCGTAAACGGAAGTGATTTTGGCCACGCATCGAGTCAATGTATTGTCCATAAGCAATCCATGTATTAGCCTCAAATAAAATTGGGTTGTTAAGCTAGAGTTAGCGAATGCTATCGTGGAGCACGAACTGGAGGACGCGATAGCGTCCAGCACGATACTCTTGTCCACCATTCGCCAGAATCTTAGTATCAAGAAGAACCCACAGTTGTGGCCGTCCGTCCGGATCGGCGCGTTGACAGCGAACACGTGGTAGTCGTCGCTTAGGGTTTCCGCGAGATCAAAGGTCAGTCGATCCAGCACGGCCTTGTACGTCGTTTGATTCATGGAGTCGTGATATGTGACTTGTGTTTGCTTGACGTTGACGGCGATTCCACACCGGTGCCTGTTGCCGAAGTTCACAGGGATCATCAGGACGTCCGCGTCACCCACAAGCTCTTGTCAACACATAAGATGTCCGGGTTTTGACCATGTTTTGCCAGGTTTTGTCCAGGTATCTCCGTTTTTCGTCGTCATCACGGGTGGGCTGGCTCTGAGATAAGACCGCGATTGCTGTCTCTCCCGTGTTCTTCACGGAAGGACGGAGATGCACTTTCCAGCAGTTACGGAGGAGCCACTCGCCTTCCTCGTTCATGATGCTCCGGCCTTTCGACCGCCACCCGTGCGTGTAAATACATGTGCGCTGGTACGTGATCCACTCTGTGGGCACGTACGGCACGTCAAGTCCTTCTTGCGCGGCCACAGTCTTGGCCAGCCGCTTGTTCCGCAAGTCGCAGCTGCAAGTCATCGATACTCGGATGATCTGGCGCGTAGCCGACGCGTACTCCTTCAGATACGCCGCCCACGCATCCCAACTTGAATGCACGGCGTCAGGGGCATCGACAGGCACCGGGTCATCCACAACCTGGACACTACACGGACGGTCGTTAGTGTCCATGTCCGGAGAGTCCGAGTCCGAGGAACCATCTGCGGAGTTTGAGGGAGCTCCAAAGTCCAGGTACGAGAACTCTCCCGATGAGCCAGCCTGTGCACGACACGTATGCGCACACAGTTAGTAACCTTGAAAACACTAGCAACAATACACTTGCCGGGTTCTCAACCACGCACCTCTGACTCAGCTGTAGCGGGTGCTGTGGGCGGCGCGGGCGGAAAACGCGGCACTGGCGGCGCGAGCGGAACTACGGGCGACGCTGCCGGGAGGGGGCTCCAGACTTGTTACCCGTTATCGGAGCGGGAGGGGGGCGAAGGAGCGCATGGCGACAGGGGCCGAGATGATCGGCACCGGCGGCGAGTGAGCGGCGGCTGCAGGCTCTGGGCTTTTGGAATTTGAAAAGCAAATTGAGTGGCTGCGCTGATCCTCAATACTGGTACACTGGTACCAATACAACGTTTAAGTAACTGTGAAACATGGACATTACATGTTCAATTAATGGATGTGACACGGACGGTAATTTATAAATTACGGGTCGGGTATTTTACAAAACCTGGACAAAACCTGGACAAAACCTGGACAA
Organism: Phytophthora constricta; assembly: GCA_011947335.1. Classification (NCBI taxonomy): domain Eukaryota; phylum Oomycota; class Peronosporomycetes; order Peronosporales; family Peronosporaceae; genus Phytophthora; species Phytophthora constricta. The sequence goes on from JAAVTI010000715.1 coordinate 71,662, forward strand.
AACCTGGACAAAACCTGGATGAACGCCTGGACAATACATATGCTCGACGCATGGACGATAGCATTTGCGAAAATTTAATGTGGTCGGATGTTGGCTTTACTCCATATGTACCAATAGGCTGGTACATATATTCCTGCGTACCGCCTTTCTGGCACACTCAACACGGCTGCCCACATGCGCGCGATGCGGCGCGTCCTGCTCCTGCTGGGGCTTCTGCTGGCGCTGGGCGACGTCCGGGGCATCGTCACACCCGACGCGCCGATCTCCCGCAGCCCCAGCGATGACGCGGACGTCCCCGCCGCCGATTTGACGCCCTCGCAGCCCTCAGAGACGACGCCGGACTCCTCCTCCGTCCCTGATGACGCGCCGTCCCCGAGGCCGCCCGCCCGCAGCAAATCGCCGAGCCGGACGAGCCCCGAGCGGATGCGGAGCTGGCGGACGAGGACGTGGACCTGCTGGACCTGCCCAGCGGACTCTTTGAGGTGGTGGACGCCGACAGCGTGGACGCCGCCAAGCGCCAGAATTACGCGTCGCTGGACGCCGGAGCCACGATATTGACGCGGCCGAGGGCACCAAGAGCCCCACGAATCTGCTGGTGCCGGACAAGGACCGCTACATGCTCACGCCATGCTCAAACCCGCGGAAATGGGTCGTCATCAGTCTCTCAGAGGACGTACGAGGGAGCTCTTTAAAAGGAGCATACGAGACGGTGCTGACCGACTCACGTCGTGTGCTCAATTGTGTGTACAGGTGCATGCAGACGCCATTGCAGTGGCCAACTATGAAAAGTTCTCGTCGCCCGTGAAGGACTTTATCGTGCTGGGCAGCGTCAACTACCCCACCGACACGTGGCTCGTGCTGGGCAACTTCACGGCGGAGCATACGAACGGCGAGCAGATCTTCCAGCTCGACGCACAGCAACATGTGCGCTACATCAAGTTCCGCTTCTTGTCGCACTACGGTGCCGAGTACTATTGCACGCTGAGTCAACTACGGTGGGTGTCGTCAACTGTCTGCTGACGAAGATGAAATGCATCGCATTTTGGCTAACGGAGGGCACTAAACGCAGGGTCTTTGGTCGAACGTTTACTCAAGTGATCTCACAGCTTGAGAAGAGCATCGACGCAGAAGTAGAGGCTCTCGATGCTCAGGTGTCACTTCGTGTGCCGCAGTTGTCCTCTTTGTCGGAGAGTGCAGAAGTCTCCGTACCTCGCATTCCGGGCCCTTTGGAGCTCGTGAGTCAGTGCTTGATGGAAAAGAACAACACGATGGTAGCTGTTTTCTATAACGAAACGCAACGAGTCCAGCACTACCAGAGCCATGGAATGTGCTGTTTAGTCGACTACACCCCGGAACAAATCGAAGCGGAAGTCGCAGCAAGTGCCAACACTAAAGAACACCTGCCCTCTACGACCGATGCCGACCCGACCGACGCTGACGTTATCGATAGTGCATTTCATGGACCTAGCCCCTTGCCTGCAGGATCTGGTGTTAGCGTTAACGCGTCAAGTGTTCTTGCAAGTAATGTCTCGGGAGACTCCAACACCACTACAACGCCGAGCACTGCGGCAACGCAAGCCTCGTTGTTACAGGCTGCCCATGGGGAAAGAATCACAACTGCGACACTAGCGGCGGCATCGTCGACACAAGGACTTGGCCGACTGGAAAGCATTTTTGTGCGCATCACCAAAAAAGTAAGCGTTGGGTCTAAGATTGATAGGACTGTTGCGAACAGCTTTCCCAGCGTGTGAGTTTTGATTTTTGTGGTGTGCATGCAGTCCAATCTCTTGAAGTGAACCAAACCGTAATCAGCAGACAACTTGAAGAATTTCACACGCAGCAGTGGGCCGCCATCAAGATGCTTCAGGTACAAGTTCCTATGATAAGGCTGTAGGTTTGATGCAAACGAGCTTGCTAACGATGAGTGTACGTGCTGGTCCTGGTGTCTTTGTAGTCAAATCAGGAGTCCCTGAATTATCAACTGAAGGAAATCCGCACCATGATCGTAGACCTGGTATGCCTCAACAACATATTCCATGCATGCTATTAAACGTTTATTTACGGTTTTGCTGTCAATTCGACGATTGTAGAAGGACCACGTGGCAAAGGAGCTGTCTGCAAATGACCAGACACTGCAGAACTATGGCCGCTTGCTCGATGATCTCCGGCGGATAATATCGCCCTTTGGGTGAGTTGACAAGTTGTTATGTGAAACTTCCTGGGATTGTTGTGTACATGCTCACGGTGTATAACTGATTGTTAATGTGTAGAACGAAATGATCATTGTTCGTGAAGTCATTACAACCATGAAAGCGGGTATCCTCTGCGCCATCGTCCTGTCAGGATTCATTATCTTCTTTTATTTGTTTCGGCTCCTATTCCGTTGCGTATCGAAGTGCAAAGAGCGTGCCGATCTCCGCGAATGGTTCTGGCGTATGGAAAACCACGAAAGCAGTTCAACGAATACCGGTCAAGGTGAGAAGCCATCAACTAGCAATATGCCTGCAGGCGCCTTGCGTGTAAACCGAAAGGCGCAGTTCGGTTCGTCCTGGGATGACTCAGCTATCGAGCGAAAGACTCTTGTGAGCGACATAGTCGGCGATGGCCCGCAGAAATTCCGAAGGCATCGGGTAAAGCGATCGAGCCAGCCGTCCATGCAACATGTAAAGCGCTCCAGAAAGTGAAAGTATTGCCGAAGCATCGCCCGTCTTCTTTATAAAATCAATTTCGCTCAAGTGTTCCAGCATTATTAGAGCTACCGCGAAACGACGCAACCGTTTGCCTGCCGCCTCCTTCACTTTACGTGCAACCTCCACCTTCGTCTTGTCGAGGAGACTCCGAAAGTAGCAGACTAGGTGCTGGGATTTTCAAGAATGAGTCGCCGTGGGTCGGGTTCGGAGTCGTTTTCAAGCAGCAGCGACGTCAACTTCGACGACTTAGATGATCAGCAGGTATTTGGATTTCTGGAGGACGATGATGACACGCGATTGTCCAGTCCAGGTAGTCGATCCAGAAGGTTCGTTGACATGCTGGAATGCGCTGTGCAGCGCACAAACGTTTGACTAATATACTCTGTTAGTCCAAGTTCAGATTTCCGCCTTGATTTTTCCTCGCGGATCAGTGCGTCATTGGCGCCACCACCACCTAAGCCAGCAGTAATTCCGAGTAAACCTGTAGGTACCGCTCATGGTCGTAAGGCAACTCACAAGGGGCCCTAAGGGCTCAGTTGTCTTCAACTATCTCTTTTGTGTAGGTCGCACGGAAAAGTGTTGCTACTTCCAAGCCACGGTCTCCTTCCTTCACCGCAAAGTATGTTTTGATCTCGTCGAGTGCGTCTTTATCATTTTGCTAACATCTGCCTGCCGTAGAAAACCAAAAGTAAAGCGCCCGTCCTCGCTTTCTATCAGCACGCCGACATCTAAGCTCTTTTGCAAAAGGAGGACCCACCCGAGAACTCGGTGCGTCCTCCTTCAGAGGGCTCAGATAGTATAACTTTTCTGGAGCTAGCAGCCCCTGCAATGACAACAAGCATTGAAGTTGAAGGCAGCAGTGGCGAAAGACAACCACCCATGATCAAAGCGCCATCGATTACGCTCGCCGAAACTCCGTAAAACCAAGTCAATCGAAAGCAGTAGCACGTACGATGTTGAGCGAGCAGCTGTGCTTGAAGTTCCAGTGCCCTTGTTGGGGCTTTAGCATCGTTGCAAGCTCAAGTAGAGATGCTGACTAGCGAGAAGACGCAACTCGAAGCTGATGCAACCACAACACGCACAACAACCCAAACCTTGAGCAAAAGTTGGCCGCTGCTGAGCAGTCTAGTAATCTGCTTGCGCAGCAACTCGCTAACGTCAAAGAGAGCTTTCAAGCCAAGTTGTTGGCGCGTGAAGAGGAAATATCGCTCGAGAAGATGACACTCGCAAAGGAAAGGGAAACACAATTGCAGCAGCAGCAAGCTCGTTTCACCACAGAAGCAGAGCTGTGGAAGCATGAAATCGCGTCGCTGACGAAGGTGAAGCTGGAGCTCCAGAGTGAGAATGACAGATTGCACAAGGAGCTAAGTGATGAAGTTTTACAACGTGGCTTTGCGGAAGCAAAACACTGTGCACTGAAGACGGAGCATGGTAGCACTCGTGAGGAGCTGCAAATGCTGCTTCAAGAAAGAGATCGGTTCGAGAACGCGCAACAAGAGCTCCTGAAGCTTCAAACAAAACTGACAGATGAATCCCAACAACATGAACTACGATGTCGGCACCTTGAGGAGCACGTAAGCGGATTGCTGCTTGAGAAACAGGATCATCTCGTCGGTTTCGATCGAGAGCGTCAGCAGTGTCTTCGTCAGCATCAAGATGAGAAAGTTAAGCTTCTTCGCTTTGTCCAGGAAGTTCGTGGGCTGCACCGTTTACTCCAATTGACTGTGGTGGAGGCGCGTGAGCATCTTAACAATGAGGTGAAGACGACGAAGGACACATTGGAAGCCATCCACCAGCAAGCAAGCGAGTTTGCTGTTCGTCAAAGCGATCGTGAAGTGGCTCTGGTGTCGCGAAAAGGCCGCATCCTTCAACTCGAGACCCAGTTAAAAATGACCGGCAGACGATCAACCAACTAGAAGCGACACTAGCCAAGTCAACGCGGCTGCTGGAGAAGAAAATGCCACGCTCAAAGCAAAGCTTGAGGAGCAGAAAGAGCACCTGGAGATCACGTTGGCGGTGCGTCAGGGACTCACGAACGACCTACAGACCAAGCGCAAGCAGGTCGCAGAGCTGGAAAAAGAGGTCGCCAGACTTGCCCTAGCCAAGGGCAAAACAGACGTGAAGTTGAAGCACGCGCAACAGCAGATCCACGCCATGCGAAAGGTGCACGCTCACGAACTGGAGACGCTCTCGAAGAAGGCGAGCTGCATGGGCAAATCTCTGCAAGCTCAACTATCCGATCCCGCTCGGAAAGGAAATGTACGTCTGCTTGTACAGCAGTGGTAGCGGTGTAGAGGCTAATGTTTGTGTCTATCGTGCAGAATGAGAGCAAGACCTTAAAGCCTGAGGGTCCGGAAGAGCCAGGTAAGGACTGTCCGGAAGGGTAAATATGATCTCCACGAAGTAACTCGCATGTCGTGGTGTGCACAATAGAATGGCGCGAGTTCGTGGAGCTCACCGCGGCCTACGAGGCCGAGCGGCAGCTGCACGCGGGCACAGGAGACTGATAAATAATGTTCAACCACTTCAACCGCAGCTTTGACCCGAGCCTCTCATGAATCAACTCACTTCTGTGTCCAGAGAGCCATTGTGCGTTCGATTCGAAATTTCCGTGGTCAGAAGATAGAATTTTCAATAGCAAATTGCGATGGCCCGATAATCACGATTTGAGGGTGATAATCATACATTATCTAATATTAATACCAGAAGTATTAATAAAATTGATCGACGTTGGCCTCGCATTTTCTCGTCAAGAGCTTCGCGGGGGCGACTGGCATGATGTCTTGTGGACGTGCTTGAAGATTTGAATATGAGCGTGGGTGTAAGGATTGCAAAATGCGCGCGTTTTTTTAAATTTGAGCACCAGCGTTGGCGCTTCGTCGTGTCGTCTTGCCAAAAATATAAGCAGTGCGAGACTATCATTTGTACCTTATTCACGCAGATTACTGTAATACAATCCACTAATGACGTGCGTTGCCCGGAGAAGCTCTGGATATTTGTATCGCTGGCAAAAACATTTTCCAGAAATGGCCACACTTTTAAGCAGCTACACAACTGAAGTGCGAGCAGCAGGAGCCTCGACCCAAGCAGCTGCACCAACGACCCAAGCAGTACCAGCGACCGATGTGTCCACTAGCATCTTTCGTGTCCGTCTTATGGAAAAAGATGGAAGACCGCTTCCGATTCACGACAAAATGCTTGCAGGGTTGAATTATTTAACTCCACTCAAATTGTGTTTGCCCAGTGTGCAATCTTCACTAAGACTGCAAGTTTGTCCCGCTCATTGCGTTTCTCATGTTACATGAATGCTGCACGAGTGTGGCCTATTGTGAGGTCGTATGAAGGTTGTTAGAGTCCGGATGGGTCAACATTCACCAATTTGCGATAAGAAGTGAGACAGGTATTCGATTTCCCGACCGTTTATCGCTGCGTACAATAGAGAGTCAGGTTTCGTTAAATTACGAAATGTACTGCAATATGCGTTTAAACAAGTTTGGCGAGGGTCAGCGATCCCACCTCAAACTCTGGATAATAAATATCCAGAGAACAACTCTGATTGGTTAGATTATTTCGCCAAAACCCATTTCAGTACTGAGCGGATGATGGCTCGGCGCAATGTACTGAACGGCGCCACTGCCTGGGAGCGTGAGGAGAGAGCGAACCAGCAGCGAGATTATGCGGCGCAGCTGCAGGAGCAGGTAACACCCACAAGCACGCAGCAGGAGTCCGCATCACTGTCCTCATCGCTGGGCTTGAGCAGGTTCTGCAGAAACAGGTCAAGCAGGAGCAGGAGAAGCAGCGCAAGCGGCAGGAGCAACGCGACGAGCTAGAGCTGATGGTGGACTCGCCCCTCCGCGTCGACTTGATTAGTGGAGGGCCAGGGCTCTAACACGCTGTCTGTCTGGCCTTGCGTTGTAAGGAACGAGAGAGAGCAGCGGGGAGTCGGAAACCCCAGTCACAGGCGGCTGTAGAGCCCCCGCCGCCAGTCCCATCACCGCAGAGAGTGGTCTCCATGCCGCATATACCGGCGATGGAGCCTCGACAGGGATCCGATGCGGTGCTGCCGGCGAAGCTTCCTACTGGCAGCAATCTCGGTGGGGTTGGTTATAACGCCGGGTTGACTGCTGAGCCGCAGCCACACGAAGCTGAAGTAAAGTATTCTGCGGGGTATGGGGAAGGTGCTTCATACGCAGTTGCATTCAACCCTGCGCCATCCATATTTGAGTCCCTTCTACGGAAGCCTGGCATTGGCGCACGCTCAACAGTGTTTTACGACGACTTGGCAGCCCTGCAGCGACTTTCTACGGAGGTTTGTTGTTGTTTTGTATGCGATGGCATATCGTACGCTACTGACTTGACGTCGATACTTAGCTCGACACTGTGGCGAAAGAGAGACGCTCAAAGACTCAGGTTAGTCAGCACCACAAGATCCCTCTTGTATTTGGTTTTGAAGTATTGGTCTCGACTCACTTCCTTTTGGACGCAGAACAACTATTCCAAGCCGAGCTTTATTCTCCACTATGAATCCTCTGCGTCATCGCCGATTGCTCCTTCGACAGAATCTTTACGTTCGTCCTTACATCTGCGAGACGAGAAGATTAATAGCATACCGAAGAAGATTCGTGCAGTCGATCCTCCCCGGTTTACGTCTGCGCTCCTTGTAATCAAACAGACAAGCATAACTTTCAGCCCGCCGTGCCATACTCAGAGCACCAGTACGTACTTTATTCATCGTGGACGGACACTGCAGTAGTTTGTATCAGTACGCATAACATCACTTCCTTTGGTTGTGTAGGTCAAGCAATGATGGACTGCTCGAGGAAAGCATTTTGCTTCCGCTCAGTACAGCAATACCATCGCCCCCGCCTAGCCTGTCCAAATCAAAAATTATATCTCGCGCACGTGTTTCTTCAACAAAGCAAGACCGCCAATTTGTTCCGGCATTGAATTCCGAAAGTGCGTTGGAAGAGAACATGGTGGCCTTGCAAAACCGTAGTGAGATGATGCACTTTACACAATAGAAGATTAAGTCTCAAGGATGGCTTTTGTATCATAAGCGATAAGCTCGAGTTTATTTCATGGAATCTCTAATGTAGCTAAATGTTTTGGAACTAAAGCTGTTGTTTCTCTCGGGGAATCTTGCTGCTTGCAACATCCATGAGCTCCGTAGATTGACATGTCATGTTCCCGAGTACACAAACAGCATCCTTTTTATCACGAACGCTGGAGAAATACCTTCACCGCAAGCGTACCTGCACAGCCACACCACAAGTTGTTAAAACATGTTCTCGTTTCTTGCACCGATAGAGCTTCCGTAAGCAATCACGCACCTCAAGCCTTCCCATCGCCACTCCCCGACGATAGCCCCGCAACCTTCTCGTGGACAACAGATATTTCCTTCTGGGTATTTGATTGCTTGATCAAGCGTCCACGATTGGGGATCCACAAACCATTGTCCGCAACTATTCAAAGCCACCAGCACGGTGGAGTCTTCGTCCAGCAGTGCACTCATTTGATCTACTGTTGACCTGTAAGCATTTGCTTCCGTAGTGTCCTTGTTAATGTCGACCAGTTGCACGACACTTCGCTGCCAGTCCACTGCATTGCGCTGTAGGAAGAGCAAGTGCGCTGGCATACGACCTACAAAAGATGAACTCGAGCCCTCGACGGCAAAGGTGACTTTTGAAGCTCCAGAGAACCACTACGACTCAACTGACCCTGGGACTTCATGGTGTTAATCTCTCGCTTTGCAGCGCGCTTGGAACTCTTGAAAGACGTCAGGGAGCGCCACAAACCCTCGATGCCACTCGCAGATTTCTTCGTGGCTTCACGATTTGGCTTATTTGGAGACGGAGTGACATATTCAGTACCAGAGTGCCTTGGTGCTTGTAAAACCTGCAGCGGAAGAGGTAAACTAGGCCCTGAGCCCTCAGAATTATTTGAGTTGTCAGAGCTGTGGCTGGGTTTTGTTAGAACCGAAGACGCGCTTTTCGCCTGCCGGAGGAGTCTGTGAGGGTGCATGCGAGCTGCATCCTAGAGTAACGTTGGGAGTGTGTGGTAGCAAACGTAATTTGGATAGTAGAGGCGTTTTTGCGGGGCCCTCCCTGGTGCTCACGGCAGCTCCTTCCTCGCTGGCTGTGTGTGCGGAAGAATGTCCTCTAAGCGCGTTCAGAAAACGCGTACTTTGACCATCAGTGTCTGCGGAGTTGGTCAATTTGTCGTGGTGGACAATGGAACCTGCGCAAAACAAACTTTCACCACAGCTCTGACACCCAAACATCGTTCCCATGGAGCGTAGGGCTGGAATGAAAGAGGAGGCAGGTACTTTACCCGCTACCGGGTTTTGGAGTTCTGTTCGTGGAGGCATCGAGAAACAGAATCCGCTTGGCACTCTTTCCCCAATCATACCGCGATCATCGCACCCAGAGGCTAACATATCAAGCGAAGATTGCTTCTTCAGAAGTGGCGACGGGGGCGATTGACTAGTCCGCTGTTGGGACTGACGGCGTTTTCTGTCGACTTCAATAACGAGCTCGCGATCCTGGTGCTGCTGAGCTAGACGTACCAAACGTGCCTTCAGAAGATGTTGGTTTGCGATGAATACATCTCCATGTGCACTCGAGGCACTTCAGCTGAGCATCGAAGCCAGCATTCAGGTTCACAACAGGCCGCAGTGTTTTCACATGAGCTGTCACAGCCGCGTAGGGGATCTGCTGCTTCATCATCAAGAACGCCATGGCGACTGCAGGAGACCTAGAGCGGCCCCCGGCGCAGTGAACAAGAACCCCGCCGTGCTTTAGACCAGCGTCGATAAACACCGCCGCAATCGGGAGACAACTCAGCAAACTCGCGTATTCCTTATCTCGGATACTAAGACTGAGGTAGGTGAAATCTTCGGGGAACGTGGCGTAGCTGCCAGCAAGGTTGAGCACATGCGAAATCTTGTTGGACTTGAGTGATTCGACGTTAAAGGCCGCGTGAATAGAGCCTACGAACAATCCAGCCGCAACTTCCACAGGAATATTGTCTTGTACGACCGAGGTTTGCAGCCGAAGCCCATGCGACTTGCGTATCGAAGTCATCGGTGTCGAAAAGACTACAGGAAGTTGACACTGTCGCTAATGGCGATGGCGCGAGTAAGACAAGCAGAGCGTATGAACTCGTTCAACGCCAGTGAAAACGCCGAGAAGCAGGTTCCAGTTCACTGCGCAAAATCAAAATAGACGCAGATGTGAGCTCCATTAAAATAAGCAAAACAGTCGATCAGCTTCAGCACCAGGTCGAAAGTCTGTCCCTATCACTAACACACAAAATCCGCTCGTGCTGGCTTCAACCCAACAAGACCACTAGCACAAACGGTATGACCGGTTCTGAGTTGGTGGACTCGAAGACGGAAATACACATCATGTGCAATAAAGTCTCAGTGACAGCATGCTGGAACCGGAAAAGGACAACCTGCCAACAGTGACCGAGCAAACTCAACTCGCAGATTAAGATTGGGCTTTGGTGCTGCCTACCTTTTGAAAAGACAGAAGATTGATCGTCAGAAGTCGATGCAACTCGTGCTGCAAAGCAGTTTAGGTAAATTAGCAGATGAGATGGCTCATCGTGATATTCAAGTACGTGAGGTGGTCGACAATGCTGGTGCAACTGAACGGCGAGCACGCATTGGAACAGTTCGGGTCTTCGCCGTCTGTCTGGCTGCAGCTGCGATAGTTTGCAGAGAACTCGTCGTAGAAAATCTAAAATACAAAACAGCATAGCGCACAACAGCGTTAGAGCAACACCCCCACGCCTTGCCACTGGCCCCGACATCCGACCTCTTGCGTCGTGTGTTCAAACCCAGTCCACGTGGGCGGGAGGTGCGGCACGGCATCCTGAAAATGCGTCAGTCGATATACTTCCATGCTCGCATTCCGCAGCCGCGCACTGAAGTTGGCGTTCCCCACCCGCGGTTTCCCGAACGTGTACAGCGCCTGCACCGGGATCTTCTGAATGTACTCGAGCTCAAAGGCGCAAATAGCAGCCACCGCTCCTCCGAGTGAGTGTCCCGAGACCAGCAGCTTGGCGTGTGGGTGCTGCGTCCTCAGCTTGTGCAAGATGGTCAGGACCTGCGGGGCCACGGATCTGTAGGCCCAGTAGAAGCCCACGTGCACCATGACGCCGGGGAACTGCGTGTAGGCGCGTCTCTTGAGGAAGGTGAGGTTGTCCAGCCAGTTAGTGACGTCTATGCTGCCTCGGAAGGCGACGACCACGGCGTCGTAGAGCTTCGAGTAGCCCACGAGCCCCTGGAAATTGTCCTTGGCGTCCTCCACCACCTGGACGTCCTCGAGCGGCGGCACGAGCGCGCAGGGCTGGCAGTTCCAGTGGATGATGTGCTGCTCCTGGCAGTAAGACACGGAGGTCACGTGCGCCAGGTACATCGCGGTGCTGGCGTTGTAGTTGGAGCTGGCGGGCGATGGCGTTGGGGTCAGGACGGCACCGCGCAGATGCGAGAGCTCAGCGACGGGGAAGGGGAAGGAGGGCTGCCATACGCTGGGGCGGCCAGCACCAGCGGCTGGAGCAGCAGCAGCGCGCGAAGGAGGGCGAGGAGGCCGTTGCGCGGTGCGTTCTTCATTCTTCAATTGGGATCACCTGGTCGGAAGAGACACCTACACTTGGGGTTTGTATGGAGGCGAGAATGGCTGCATGTGACAGTTGGTCCGATGGACGTATCTTGAGTGTCCTCGCATTTTAATCTTCTGCGGGAAGGAAAGCTGCAATGTTGCGCGGATAGCTGAAATGCTGCAAGAGGACGTTGGAGCAGAATTGGCTCGGCACGATGAGCTAAAGTCGCAATGCTACATCGACAGACGTCGCGACCAGCAAGCTGAAAGCTGGTGGCCCATGTCTCGCCGACCAGTCAGCTCGATTCAGTCGTTAAGAGACAGAGGAGTCAAGACACGGTGGGCGCATTGGGTCTGCAGCATTGGTTACACGTTGAAGACAAGGAGGCGAGTTCAGTTCATGAAGACAAAGCGTGGTGGTCCTCACAGCAACTGGGGTGTACTGTAAGAAGCTGCTGCGGCGGTAGCACATCGGAAACGATGGACTTGGATGCAATTCCAGACCATGACTCAAGCAACGTAGGAGCTCGCAGCGACACTCAAGTTGGGACTAATAGCACCTCTCTCAAAAAGGAGTGTACGACATGCAGCTTCAGCATTGAGAAGCACAGATGACAACGAGCTGAAAGCTTAGGCAATGCCTTGACGTCCTTGGGGCATGGATTTCCGGGCCAATTCCATTTCAGCCTGGCCGTTTCACACTGGCTTTTTAACACCGGATGGGCTGAATGGCGGCGTTAGTGACCGCCTGCATGCTGCCTTCGCGACGCGACGCCGCGGTCTCCTCTTGCGATGCCTCAGACCCGGGTCCCAGACCGGGACGAGGCCCCCATGCGCAGATACAGTAAAAGGCGGAGCAGCATAAATGCCGCCAAGGGCAGCATGTCCGACCGCCTTAGACCGCAGTCGTGCCATCCGTCCCACGCGTCCGTCACCGGCCTTTCTGCCCTTTCCCACTGCGCTCCACTATGTCCAACCACCAGAAACATCCTGTACAGACACGGTCCAGACGGGGGTCACGTCCGGCCCGCAGTAAAGCTCACGCGCACCCCCTTTTTCCTTCCTCGGCCATTCGCTCTGAAGGCGCAGAGGCCGCCAGATCTCACCAGCGCAGGCAGCAGCTCGAGGTCCCGAGAGGCAGACACTTAGGCATTAGGCACTCAGGCACTCAGGCACTCAGGCACTCAGGCACTCAGGCACTCAGACACTCAGACGGCAGCTATGACGGACGTGGCGGCCTCCTTCCTGCCGCCGCAGGACATCCATCCCAACAGCGCCGTGTTCGCGGCGCGCGCGCTGCCCCGGCCGCTGACGTGGCAGCGTCGCGAGCACATGACCCAGCGCCGCGCCATCCTCACGCGCATCGGCCAGCTCCTGGCCAGGAACGCGCAGCTGGTGCTGGCCCCACGCGGAAGTTTCAACGCCACCGCCAGCGAGACGTACAAGACGTGGGTGCTGGCCCGCAAGTTGGAGGTTCTCATGTTCATCCACTCGGCCTCGCTGCTCGAGTACGTGAACGTGGACAGCCTGGCCAGACGCGTGCAGGCGCTCACGGCCGGCATCGTCAACAAGAAGATCCGACGCGCCACGTCCACGCCGCCAGCCAGCGAGGCCGGAGGAGTCTCGACGGCCTCAAGCAGCAGAGCACGACAGCCCACGGTGTCGCCTGCGGTGCATCCGGTGCCGTCGTCTCAATTTCTTTTGACTGGGCGGGTGTTCAGCCCGTCTTCGGGCGGTGACACTCCGCCCGTGGCGGCCGCAGGCAGCGTCCGACCGCTCCCGCGCATCTCGAACCTGATCCACAAGCGCAGCATCGACGACATCGACCAGATGAGCTCCCACAAACGCATGCGCATTGCGCTGATGCCGGAAGAGGGGAGGAGGTGGAGCAGAAGCGCAAGCCCAACGAACTGGGCATCCTCATCTTCCGCGGCTACGAGGAACTGAGCAAGATCATCTGGAGCTACGTGGACGGCGTGCAGATCATGCGGTCCCGCGCGGTGAGCCGTGTGGCGTGCGCGCTGGCGCCGCTGTTTGTGACGTCGCTGCAGTTGAGCTGCAACGCCGTGCAGGAGGCCCTCGCGACGCCGAAAGGAGAGGCGTGCATTTTGCGCGAGTGCGTGAACCTCCGCCACCTCGAGATTGTGTCGCTGTCGGCGGGCATGACGTTCGGCAAGCTGTCGATGCGCGCAACGAACTGCCCGCAGCGGTTCGTGGTGACGCACGACGACCACGAGCAAATTGTGCTGTCCCTGGCAGAGCAGATGCGAATGAACACATTCCCGGGGCTCGCGCGATTGAGCATCACATGTCTTTTCACGAACGAGGAGGCAGACGGCGAAGCTGATGTACTGTTGAACAACTTGATGCTGGGCTGCTGTCCGCGACTGGAGGAGCTGTGTTTGCCTGGGAACAGTTTCGGCGACTACGGAGCTACCAAGGTGGCGCAGATGCTGAGGTCGCAGGTATGCCCGGAGCTCACGCGGCTGGACCTGCGGCGCAACTTTATTGGTGAGGACGGTGTGCGCAGTTTGTGCCACGCGTTGGCTGATGGCTGCGCCCCCAAACTCACGGAGCTCTGCTTAGGTGGCAACACGATTACCGACTCGAGTTTCCACCACGTGCTGTACGCCATGGAAAGCGGCCAGTTGTGCAACCTGCGCTTCCTGGGTATGGAGGCAAATTATTTGACGTCGACAAGCATGGAGATGCTTGGACGCACGGTGGGCAAGTTGGTGTGCCCCGTTCTTTCGCAGATCTCTTACAACGATAACAGCGTGGACAATGCGACCGCAAAGCGGCTGATCGCTACTTCAGTGTATCAGGAGCGCGTCTGGCAGGCGAAACGGCAGCAAAGGATTCGTGAGGGCATCGCTAGCGACGATGGCAGCTCGTGCTATGACGAGCAGTACTCGGAAGAAGAGATGATCGTGTAAAAAAGCGGAAGCGTGTGTTTGTAGATGTGAGCGACAATGGGCGGCACACCACCACACCAGCTAGATCACTCGGTGTCGCCTGTTGCCTCTATTTAATCAGCTTGGAACGGAGCAAGCCAAGCCATAATTTATACATTGCACTGTTCCTTTCATCATCTCTTGGCGTTTGTCTTCATGCTTCGCTATCTCTCTGTCTATCGGCGCAACACGTGACACTAACTACTACACACGCGTTTCGATCGACCTAGTTCTAGCAAGCAGTCTGCAGGTTCGAGAGCTCCGCGTCGGAGAAGTGTATGGGCTCGTTCCAGTTGGCCGCCTGCGGGTCGAGCGTGAACACGATGAGTTGCAGCTCAAGGTTCGAGACCACGTCGGCAGGAGTCGGCGTGGGCAGGAAGGCATCTCCCGGCACCCGCTCGAAGCGGAAGCCGAAGGCGACGGCCTCTTTGAAGAACAAGTCTTCCGTCGACTGTGCGCGACACACAAAGCCGCAGCAGAACTTGGTCTCCAGCGGGTTCCTCGAGCGGAGCAGCAAGTACTTGATGGTCTGCAAAATCGGCTTGACGAGAATGGGCCAGCAGACGACGTCAGCGCCGACAAGCACGTCCACGGGGTATGGGAAGGCTTTCTCGAACGCCGTCACGCTATCGCGGTCGCCCCAGAGCAGCGGCAGGGTTTCCACTTTACTAGGGTCTGCATGCTTTTCAGCATTCTCCTCCAGCAGCTCCAGCACAATGTCGTTGCCGTCCGTCAGCGCCGTGTGAGCTCTGCATCAAGAAAAAGGCAACAAGTTCAGTCGAAGCAGCTCCGTCCCCATCCACCAAATGAGCGAACACGCACGCGAACTGCGAGGCGACGAGGCCGCTCAGTCCTGCACCGGCGCCGAGCTCCACCACGTTCTTGCCAGCGATTTCTTCTCGGTGCGCCACGAGGTACCAGGCCAGGAAGGCCGAGACCGGCCACACCACTTGGCCCGTGAGGTCGTGGTCCGTGGAGGCGGCGTGCGAGCACAGCAGCTGCTGCTTGACCTCCCAAAGTCGAACTCCTGCGACTCGTAGCTGCGGTTCACGAACAGGTCGGTGCTGAAGAAATCCTCATAGTCCTCCTCCTGCTTCGAGACGCTGCTCATGGCCATCAGATTTGCGAATGGCGACAAGTTACGATTCGTACCTGGTAGGGTAGGGTTACGGTGCCCACATGGCTTCAACAGGAGGACGATATCGTCCTCCTAAGGTGGACACTCCGTGATTGTTTGTTCTGTCTCTCTTGGTGGTAACTCTGCGCCTACATAGTCTACAAGTTGCCTCACAATTCCCAGCGGTATGGACACCGCAGGCAAATGACGATGATCCGCGTGCGGTCCACCACCGCCTTGCGGCGCCACTGGCGGTAGCGCGTGCGCGAGCTGCCGCAGTTGCGGCACTCGAACAGGTCCGACTCGAAGCCCTCGGCCTCGCGGCCATCGCGCATCACCTCGTGCGTGCGCTTCTTGATCCACTCCTTGCGCTGGCGCACCAGCTGCGGGTTGGCCATGTCGGGGCCGCTCATTCGCACCAAGCTGTGCGCCGGCAGCTCGCCGGACACCAGGCGGTGGCGCAGGTCTGCGTTGCGCGAGTCCTTCAAATTAAATAGTAGCGTCCTCGCCTTGTGCGCGTACGCCTTCGTCAGCGAGTAGCTGTCGACACGGCAGCAAAGAGCGTTAGAAATGCTAAGGGTCAGTCCATTAGCGGATCCCAAGGCCTCACCTTTGTCCATAGGCGGCGTACAGCTCCGTCTCGACGTCCAGAGCCACGGCCACCGCGTTCGGGTCCAAAGGACGCAGAATCTCCGCCAGTCTCGACTGGAAGCGACGACGCGCGACTGCAATGCTGGCCAAACTCCAGGACTTGCACACGCGCCCCACCTGCGTGAAGCTGATGACGTTGGCCAGCACTTCCTGCGGCAGCGTGGCCGCCAGCGACGGTCCTTCTATCGTCTCCGTCTTCTTATTGTCAGTCACAGGCGACTTCTCCTCCAGCTCCATCTCGTCCGCGTCTCCCGAGCTCTTGGTCCCTACGAGTCCCAAACACCTAAAAGATGAGTCCGGAGAGCGTCCTCCATCGTCCTCCTGCGCGTTCTGCTACCTGCCAGGTCCAGCTCCTCCTCCAGCTCCAGCGCCCACGCTTCGTCGTCCTCGTCCTCGTCCGCCGTCCTCACACTCGTCTCCATACGTCCTCCACCGCCACAGTATCAGATGTCGCCGTCTTCTTGCCTATTGAGCAACTCCCATAATGGGAACCTAGTGCGTGTCGCGCGAAGGTACCACTGAACTCTCCGTGTCTCCCGAAGGTCGCATTAACGATCTCGGATCGCCACGTAGCTGCTCGCGACCCCATACAGTCGTCAACAGTAAAACGACGAGACACGATGCGGCAGCGCGCCGTGAAGAGCGACGTGGACGATGGCGGGCTCGGCGATGACGCCCACGAGAGCTCAGTGACGCGCTCGGCGCGTCGTGCACTTAAGAAGGTGGACGTGTACCCGAAAATGCACCGCGAGTTCAAGGTGCAGACGGAGTTCGGCGCCACGGTGTCCGTGATCGCAGGCCTCGTCATGGCTGTGCTGTTCCTGTCGGAGCTGGCGGCCTATACGAGCCTCAACACGCACGAGCACATGGTGGTGGACTCGTCGCTGGGCGAGAAGCTGCAGGTGAATCTGGACGTGAGTTTCCTGGCCGTCAACTGTCGGGACGCGCACATCAACGCGATGGACGTGGCTGGGGAGCTGCAGGTCAACATGCACCAGACGGTGGTCAAGACGCGGCTGGACGCGGACGGCAACCCCATTGGGAGACCCATTAATATGGTCACGGACGAAGACGCAGAGGAGCAGGTTAAAACGGACCTCCCCGAGGGATACTGCGGAAGTTGCTACGGAGCTAAACACCCGGCGGGCAAGGAGTGCTGCAACTCGTGCGACGAGGTGAAGGAGGCCTTTATTTCGAGCGACTTGTCGCTGGAAGAGGCCGAGCAGAAGGAGCAGTGCGTGCGCGAGATCGTGGAGGAGGAGAAGCTCGCGCAGGACGGAGAGGGATGCAGGTTCACGGGCAAGATGTTCGTCAACCGCGTGGCTGGGAACTTCCATGTGGCGCTGGGACGGACGTTCCACCGACAGGGACGATTGGTGCACCAGTTCCGCCCTGGACAGGAGCACACGTACAACTCGAGCCATATCATTCACAGCCTGTCCTTCGGCACGCCGTATCCCGGTGTTGTGGGGCCCTGGACGGCGTCAAAAGGTTGCCATACAATGTAAGTGCATGTGCAAATTCAATTGTTGTGGTAAGAGAAGCTAACGCTAGTTTCTTGTGCATTTTGGGATGCAGCCGGTGGGGTGTTCCAGTACTACATCAAGATTGTGCCGACGATCTATAGCGACATCGACGAAAATGCCATCCACTCGTACCAGGTATGCTCTTTGCCTCTTGTATTTGTATCGAAGCACGTTCCCTGGAGAGCTAATCAATGTGCGCTTACTCTTTATTCTAGTTTTCTGTCACCCAGCAGGGCAACTACATGGACCCTCGTGGACAGATGACATCACTTCCAGGTACGGACATGCCTCTGTTTAGTTGTCAAAACATTGTTGGATCCTTTGGTTGAAGCTAATGCCATCTGTCGTATGTGCTTCTGTAGGAACGTTTTTCGTGTTCGACCTGTCTCCGTTCATGGTCAAGGTGGAGAACGACCGTGTTCCATTCACGCACTTCCTGACGAAGATTTGCGCCATCGTGGGTGGCGTCATCTCGGTGCGTTTAGCGTCCATCAGTCGTAGCTCATGCGGCCAAAGACTCAATTGTTGTCATATCTGGTTGGGTATTCACGCAGATTGCCGGCTTCGTGGACTCGTTCATGTACAACTCGCTGCACGTCCGCCGTCGCGTGTCCACAAGCGCCGGTACGACCAAGTTCGGCTAGACGTGCACGACGTCTGGTGTGGCAGAAGTCAAGTGGTAGCGCAGCAAAGGAAGGTGATAGACTGTCAATTACAGCAGCGTGCCAGAGCTGCCAGCACAAAATACATCAACCTCAAGTTCGTGTCCCAGCGTCCTCCATTGTCCTCCTTCGTCCACCTTTATCCTCTCCACTCTCATTGGCTGAAACCCCCATGAGCGACGTTCGCAACGCCGCCGAGCGGCTCCGGAAGCTGCTGCGGGCGACGCAGTTCCCGCAGCTGCAGGCGCTCGACCTGGAGGCCGGAGCTGTGGCCGACCTGCTGCGCGTGCTCCACTTCGTGCTGCTGGACTCCTCGCGCGCCGTGGCGCAGTTCCTGGTGGACAAAGGCTACGACCTGTACGGCAAGACGGACGCGCGCTTCGTGGAGAGTTCCTTCCGCTTGCTGCGCGACGAATTCCGCTGCTTCCCGACGCTCAGCCCCGCGCAATTCCTGTCCAATCAGTTCGTGGCGCGCAGGCTCAACCTCGTGGCGGACGCGGCGGCGGCGGTGGCGCAGAAGCGGCAGGAGCTGCAGCGCCATAAGCGGCGCCAGGAGGCCGTGTGGTCGCAGCCGCAGAGCAGGCCCCGGAGAGCGAGCGTGGAGAACCACGTGCTGCCAGCTGCAGTGGTGAACCAGGCTGCCAACATCCTGCAGCAATTGCAGGTGCAGGACGAGACGCAGAGAGCGGAGACGGCACCACTTCCAGCACCGAGCTTTCGAGCTCGAACAGTTGACGATCGCAGTGCTCCTGTAGGATGTTGATGGATAGATAGAGGGGAGGGAGCTGAGCTGATGGTCTTTGGGGTTGTTTGCAGAGCGCTGTGGAATGTGGACGCGTTAAGAGTGGTGTGGACGACGGTGTGCAGACGGAGGACGCGCTAATGCAGAAAACTTCTTGCAGTTGTGCTCAAGATTCGGATGCGTTGAGGAGAGCAATCGGTGACCTCAGCAGGCAACTCAATGAAGTGTCAAGTGCACTAATGGGCAAGATGTCGAGTGTGGAAAGCCGTTTGGATCGACTGGAAACCCACGTGCATGGCGTACAAATAGCAGTTGAGGAACAGCGCGAGTTAGCTCGGGAGTCGAATGTGGTCCACCAGAGCGGGGTGACGGAGAGACTGAAGAGTGGAGGGGATGACAAGAACGGCGAACAAGTTGACACTCAGCGAACTTTGGACGCGGAAGCGCCATGCGCCTGGCCACCGCAGCCTTCGGTTTTCGAGCGGTACTAAGGCGTAGACATTATCAAGTTATTGTGCCTTCAACGGAGGCTGCATCGTAGTGAGTTGCGAAGCAGCAAGGCATCAGACAACTATCACCGACAGCACGACATTGCTTTCATTGTCCACAAGTTACATCACTAGGCCAAGCCAGGACCGAAGACAAAACACTATAAAGCGAAAGTTAACAGTAAGGAGCTTCCACGTCACCGCCACCATCAGTGATGGTGATAAGCTAGCACGAGTGCGGCACGTTGCACTTCTTGAGCAGTTTGACAACTTCAGCGAATAGTGGGCGTTCACGTGGATTCTTGCTCCAGCAGCGCTCAATAATCGTTTTCAGCGCCGGCGTCACCTTCTGGTCGCGAATCTGCGGACGATTACCGTCCTTCGCGAACAAAACAGCAGCGAACGGACCTTTGCCGACGAACTGACGGAGGTTCTGGCAGTACGGCTCTTCCTCATGGAGCACCTCATTCATCAGCACACCGAAAGAGTACACATCCGTCTTCTCATCGGCCATTGTCTTCGTGTCTAGGAGCTCGGGTGCCATGTACGCTGCTGTGCCACCGGCGATTCCTCGTAATCAAGTCCTTGTCGTCATTTACCAGCACATGGGACGACGTGGTGCTCATCGTCTTAGCCCGGAACGTGGCGAGTCCGAAGTCGGCGATCTTGGCCTCGAAATCGTCGGTGATCAACACGTTCTGCGGCTTTAGGTCTCCGTGGGTCACGTGGCAAGCGTGCAGCTGGGTCATACCATACGCGATGTGCAGCAGAATGTTGCGTTTGACACGGCCGTCCGTCATCTTAGCTTCAACCTCCATGTCCTCGCAATAGTGCAGCAGGTAGCTGAGGTTGCCTTTTGGTACGTATTCCATCACGAGGCTGACAGGGTTTAGCGTGTAGCCGTTCAGCTGGACGATGTTGGGGTGTTCACCTAGCGTACCGAGGATCAGCGTTTCGCGGATGAACATCTTGCGGTCCTTCTTGGTGAGTCTGGACTCGTGGAGCTTCTTGATGGCCACATCTTCTCCATTCCACTTGCCACGATACACGGTGCCGAACCCACCGCGACCCAAAGGTTCTGCGTCGTCATTAATTTCCAGATCACGAGCATAGTTGAGTTCGGCGACGTTGCCCAAGGGTATGACAAAATCCTCTTTTTGACTGTTGACATCGTCGAAAGCTTGTCGCAGTTCTGCAGTGGCTTGCACAGGCTCCGGATCGCGTACCATTGGTACCGATAGATCGCGCTGCTCCTGCATTATCTTCCCGAACAAGCGGTCTTCCTGGAGCTTGGTCTGGTAGTAATCATCACGCCTGTCCTCGTAGTCCAAGGCTGGCGAACCACCCATGAAATGGCGCGCGATAGGCTTGGACATGTCCGGCGAGCCGTCTTTCAGCTGCGGCACCCATGCGGGGATATTTTCTGAAGGGTGCCAGCAGCTTGCTTGATGCTGGACCCACTCCTTGCCTTTCTTAGTGCGAAGGTCTGGTGCACCAGCTTTCGTGACGGGCACGTCTCGTGGAATTCCCATGACTTGGGGCTGGTCCTTCTTCCCGTGCTTGTTGTATGACTTGAGAGTGAGGTTCTCCATCTTAGCCACATACTCGCGCGATGACTTGTAGCGCATGTCGAGCGTCCCATCTTTCTTGTGGTGGAGATCCGATGTGGGTGCTATTGAGTTCGCTAAACCTGCTCCACGAGAGCTTTTGTAGCGCATGTCGAGTGTTCCATCCTTCTTATAGTGCAAACCCGACGATGCAGAACTATTACAACCACCATAGCTGTAGCTCGGTTGCGAGTACCCGCTTGTCGAATACGAACTTGGCGACGAACCGGTGTAGTCCGAGGCTACAGCGGCCTTCGAGCTACTGTATCGCATGTCGAGTGTTCCATCCTTCTTGAAGTGCAAGCTCATTCTGCCAGACACGTAAGCAAACCGGTGAGATCAATCGGGTTGTGACTATTTGCTTGAAGCGACTGCTTCTTACCAACACAGTCGCTTCAAGCAAATAGTCACAACCGATTGGCTGGATAGGAAAATGATAAGTGAGTGAGGACCTCCACAAATTTTGTCAAACCTGTGACGACAATTGATGAGACGGCGACTGCTATTAAATGCTCGATGTTCATATGCCGAAGCATACTCCTTTGATGGTCCTCGTGGTCGCAACCGATGAGCAAGATAAGATGGTTCCTCTCATAGGACCGTGCATTATTTGAGTACGTTAAGGAGACGAAGATGTTGGACAAGGAGCTGAAGGCAAGACAAAAACGCCATGATACAAACAGCATGCTTACTCAGAACCTCACCGCAAAAAAACAGTTTCGGAACGAATTCTGCACGACACCTTAAAAGGACAATTAGCCCGAGCGCGTGGAGCGATATTCTGGAATCGTGCGTCGATTTGGGCTCTTCCTCTTGTTATGCTCCTCGACTGCTGTTGGGGTCCGAAGCTTTTTGTCTTCCAGTCTATATGACCCTTCAAACTTGAAACCTTTTCGACGAGAGCACCTATCATCTGGCCGAGGTGACTTAGGTCGCGTTGCGTCTTGTCGTCAGCGTCTAGTCACGATCTTCCTTGAACACGATGTCGTCAATATTCCTTCCGGTTTACCAACTTTTTCACTTGTCTCCCACGTGCTTTCTATGGTTGCATTTGTAGTCCCACCACTTACTTTTTCATGACCGAGTCGTATGTTATTCTGCAGGGCGATGTCGAGCTGAGCTCTTCTTCACGAGCACTCTTCTCCGATGAATATTGGGGCAATTCTACTCGCTTCTTACACGCCATTCGTAGTATGTTCGCCCGCTTTTATCAGCATGCTTCCGCTTTGCACGCACCATCGAATGCACCCTCGTGGCAAAGTTAAGGCTGTCCCAGTAATCTGTAAGGTTCGAAGTTGCATCGTCCAGGAGCGATCGTGAGCGTTTTCATGACTCAATCACACGAAATACAGCGCAAAACGAAGCAAAAGGCAAGTTGAAGTTAGAGCCCAAAGCAACGGCACCAAGTCGACAACTGAGACCTGGGTCTCTAGTCATGAGCGGTCTACACTACTTGAGAAGCGGGGCGCTGGACATGTCGGGCCACTCCGGGGATCCTCCAGACGCTCGTCTTCCAGCTCTTCCTCCAGATCAAGAAGTCATGGCGGCAGCAGATCGTCGGGGTCTTCTGACCTGCACTGTGCGCGAACCAAAGCTAGTGCAGGCCACCCACGAACTGTACCAAGCTTTGCGAATGTGATTGAAGACCAAAAGGGCTTTGCCATTCCCAAGAGGAATATCATGCAACTTGAGCTAACTCTCGTGAAGATGCGGAGCCACTTGGGCGCGGCGGGTTCGGCACCGTGTATCGTGGTCAGTGGAATGGAGAAGATGTGGCCATCAAGAAGCTCCACGAGTCCAGACTCACCAAGAAGGACCGCAAGATGTTCATCCGCGAAACGCTGATCCTCGGTACGCTAGGTGAACACCCCAACATCGTCAAGCTGAACGGCTACACGCTAAACCCTGTCAGCCTCGTGATGGAGTACGTACCAAAAGGCAGTCTCGGGTACCTTAACGGAGAGCACACTCGGAACTCACTAACAACAACTTGTTTGCTAAGGGGGATTTTCTGGACTGACGTCCTTTGTGCTGCACTACCCTACGGTGCTCTGAATTCTTTCTTCTTCGTACATCACCCAGATGAGTCCATGTTGAAGTTCACTTTCCAACACGCCCCCTCCGAAGTACTCGGTTACTTCGGAAGATGTTCCTTTTTCAAGCCGATCATCTTGCCCAGCATCTCCAGTCGATTGCTGGCAAGTGGCTTTGTCAGTAGATCCGATGGGTTTACATCCGTCTTCACTTTGTGCAACGTCATGGTCTTCTTCGTGACTTGATCACGGACGTAGTGCCATCTCAATTCAATGTGTCGCGTCCGGCGACTGAATGTCGGATTGGTAGCCATCACAAAGGCTGCCTGGTTGTCGATTCCCAGACGAAATTCCGTCGTTAGATCTGTGAAGACTTCAATCAGCACGTTACGCAAGCCTTGTCCCTCCATGCAGAACTCGCAAGCTGCTACGTACTCAGCTTCTGCAGTGCTCTGGGCCACAATTGTCTGTCCCTTCGACGGCCACGAAACTGCCCATCCAGCTACACAATGCACGTAGCCGGTAACACTTTTTCTGGTGTCGGGGTTGTTGCCCCAGTCTGAGTCACAGAATCCCCATCTATGATCAGATTGCTCTTTGTTGCCTTTGTACCCTCATCGAGTACACGATTCCCATGCTCTTAGTAC
Source organism: Phytophthora constricta (assembly GCA_011947335.1). Taxonomy (NCBI): domain Eukaryota; phylum Oomycota; class Peronosporomycetes; order Peronosporales; family Peronosporaceae; genus Phytophthora; species Phytophthora constricta. The sequence continues at coordinate 95,385 of JAAVTI010000715.1, forward strand.
CGACCAGGTACTTCAGCACCCGCTTGGCCGCGCCGATGTGCTGCAGAGTTGGGCTTTGCACGTATCTACTCAGCTGACTGACTGCATACGCGATATCAGGACGGGTGCAGGTCGCTAAATACATCAGCGATCCTATAAGCTCGCGGTATGGGAATGTCCTGTTGTGCGAATCCTTGTCATTCGCAGTAAGTCGCAACGTCGTTTCCATGGGAATTCTGCTCGCATGTGCTTCACCGAAGTTAAATCTCTCGATAACTTCCTCACAGTAACGAGTCTGGTGAATTTTGATCTCGTCTTTGCACTGCTCCACTTCCACACCAAGGTATGTGCTCAGTAGCTCCTGATCTTTCAGTCCATATTCCTTGTTCAGCTGACTAAACATTTCTTGTTTGAACTTCTCATTCTTAGTCGCACAAAGAATATCATCAACGTATAGCAGAACGATAGCAAATTCTCCATCATGATTGTAATAGTACAAACATGGCTCAGTGCTGCACTGCCGGAAACCGTAACGAATGAACCAGGCGTTCACTTCGCTGTTCCACTCACGTCCAGACTGCTTAAGTCCGTACAACGCTTTGTTGATCATGTAGAGCATGCCATCTTCTTCACAGGGGTAACCCTCTAGCTCTTCGAGATACTGCTTTATCTTGAGTGAAGCGTTCAGATATGCTGTGTTAATATCTCCTTGATAAATCGTTAGCTGCAGCAGTAGACTCACCGCAATGAACAAGCGAAACGTTGCCATCCTCGCCACGGGAGAGAACGTCTCCTGGTAGTCAATGCCTTGGCGCTGCTTGTCACCACGCGCCACGATACGAGACCTAAATCGCATGACATATCCGAGGTGGTCGACCTTGATGTCGTACACCCACATGGTCTTTATCGCCCACTGGCCTGCTGGCATTTCTGTCTTTGGTATCATGCGTAGCACCTCCTTGTCTTTGAGTGCCTGGATCTCTTCATCCATAGCAGCTTTCCACTGCCTCGCATACTTCGACCTCATCGCTTCCCGATACGTTCGGGGTATCTTCACGTCACTAGCTCGAATTCCACATTTACCACGACTGTCTGCATGTAGTGCCTGGAATGCTGACGTTACTGCGTAATCCTCATAACGTTCTGGTGGGCGACGCTCGTGCTGTTCTCGCAGTCCTGGGCGTCGTGCGACAGCGCCTCGCTTCTGACGTTTCGCCTCCACCTTTGCACGCTTTGGTTCTCGCGCACGTTTTGCTTCGTCATCTCGTTGACGTCGACGACCTATCATAATGTCAGCTGGCAGTTCACCGTGCCCGACTTCAAGCTCGTCACCAGGATCAAAAGGTAGTCATAGTCAGCTTCTTCGTCGCTGGCATCCTCGACATCCACCCATGTAGCTAGATCCGTGACATGGTCGGGAGAAACATCCGCGAACTCCACTGCATTACTATCCAAGTCATCTTCATGTTCATCGCTCGCATCATTTTCACGCTCATGATTGGCATTTTCAGTATCATAACCTTCTTGATACTCTGTGCTGGGAGCTATAGTTTCATAGCCTACTGCATCTGCCCCGCTGCGTTTCGTCAAACGCACTATCATAGTCTGGTAGGTAGCCGTCCGGTAGAGTATCACCCCCACTCGCTGATCATCAGCATCTGACTCATTTCCACCTTCAGTGTCCGCATCGGCGACATTTGGTGGTGTGCTGTTGAGCAATATGTCATTCCAGAGTTGCTGGTCATCATCATTTAACTCAGCACTTGACACATCGTCACACATGGTTACATCACCGGGCCGCTCGCTGCGCACCGAATCCTCATCGCACTCTGCGTGCTGTGACGAAGTGTCCTCTTCGTCATCCTCGTTTGCATTAAAATCACCGTCACGAACAAATTCGTCGAAGGTCTGCAGCCATTTGTCCACCTTGGATCTGAATGCGCTGCCGTAGCGATCCTTGTACTTGATGCTCTCATTGATTTTCACGTCTGCCACGAAGCCTTTCTTGTGCTCCGTAGGAAAATAGACCTGACAGCCTACGACGTCCTCACGGTAGCCGAGCAGAAAACCGACACGACAGTTCATGCTCAACTTCGTTCGCTTTCCTATTGGTGTGTGACAGTAAACGAGTGAACCAAAAGTCCGTATGTGATGCAGGTCTGGCCGAGACTTGAACATCATCTCGTATGGAGTGCGTCCTGCTCCCTTGCAGAAGACACGGTTCTTGATGTACACGGCAGTCTCCAGTGCGTGCATCCACATCGACTTTGGCAGTCCTGAATCATGCATCATCGTCTTCACCATACCAACTAACGTTTGGTGTGTTCGCTCAACTAGATTAAGCTGCGACGACTTAGGTCCAACCTTCGTATGCACAATCCCTTTCTGTTTGTACCAGCGCTCCATCGAGCCGTTGCAGAACTCCTGTCCTTTATCTGTGAGCACCTGCTGCAAGACCAACGCTCTGCGCTTTGTCGTCCCACTGACGAGTCACAACTGCATCCACTGGGTCGCCGTGTTGCCTTTCGGCCCATGCGATGTACTGCTTCATGCACTTGTTCACGTTTTCTTCAGTCTTCGACTTCAGTAGGTATGTGGTCACAAAGCGAGAATACCCATCCATTACCACCAATACAGCAGTGTATTGCGTGCCATTATGCAACCCAGGTATTAGCAAGTCTGCAAATTCCATGTCATTCACTCGCGCAATCTCGCGATCGAGGCTCTTGCGGAATGTTTTTCTACGCTGCTTACCAAAATGACAATCAGTGCAATCAATTTTGCCACGCCTCTGGAGCATGATCCCTTTTGCCATGCCGCGGTCAACCATCAGACGAATGTACTCTGGGCATGTGTCCCTAAACGCGCGTGCCACAAGTCGATATCTGCGACTCCATCCGTGACCGTGAAATTGGCGATCACTTGTTTCTTTACTGCCGTGTCGCTCCTTTCGATGTGACGCTGGCTATGTTGTGGGCGTCGAACGTCCAAAGCCGATGTTCGTGTGTCGCCCGAATCACTTGAGTGCCATCCTTTGACATCCCAAACATTCTTGTTTCTTGGTCCCATGACATCTCGAACCCTTGGTCCAATGCCTGACCCGGCGAAAACAAATTACATCCAGCCTTCGGAACGTACAATACGTCCTCCACAAATACGAAAACCATCTCTTCATCGATCATTACGGCGAGTAAAACAGTTCAAATCCTTCAGCTTGAGCTACAACACCATCTGCGAACCCCGAAATCGTCGGGTTCCAGTCGCTATCATTCATGCTTTGAAGCGACGTGAAGTACTCCTTGCTTGCCGATATATGGACGTTGGTGCCACTGTCGAAGTACCATCGACCTGGCTCGTACTCTTTCGATACACTATTCACGACTTCACCTACCACCACATTACGTTTGTGTGCGCAGTCAGGTGCCCCAGTCGTTGTTGGTCCTGCTTCCAGCTCTTTTCCTGAGTGAGCATAGTTAGCTTGTGCGTCCTTCCTTCCACAACTTCTCTTCGGCCAGCAGATCCGGACAGTCACGCTTGTAGTGTCCTTGACCACCACAGTTGAAGCACTCAACATCTGCCATGTTAGTCTTCTTCTTCGTTTCACTTCCGCGATGTTGCTGCTTGCCACCTTTCCGGGATTTCGAAGCGCTACCTTGCGTCTTCTTGCCCACGTTATTTCCGAACGCATGGTTATCCCAGTCCTTGCTGCGTGACTCCGCAGTCAATATCATCTCGCGGACCAAATCCGGTGTGTACTTGTTCATGTCCTTGCTGAACAGCACCTTCCTCCGAAGTTCATTGTAGCACGTCTGATTTGGCAGACTCCTGCAACATGTCGACCATTTGCAGGTCCTGCACAGGTGCCTCCAGATCCTTCAGCTGCTCCTTGATGTCGAACATGGTGTAGAGGTGGCTGCGTACATCACCATTCGCGCGCAGGTGAGTCCTGTGTAGCTCGCCTTGGAGGCGGTACACCTTCTGCGCTTTCATCGCTGGATTCGTCTTCCCGTCGAATATGTTGCAGAGCTCTTGCCACATAGCAGTGCCTGTCTTCTTGGACATCACTAGCTTGGCCAGTCTCATCGACAGCGAACCTTGAATCAGCATTTTCACCTTAGCCTGCTTCTTCTTGAAGTCGTTCTCCGCCTCGGTGCCGCTACCTTCGCATTCCGTCCCGAGGGCAATCTTGTCCACCAAGCTTCTCTCGAAGGCGTTCAGCATCGACTGCTTGTAGAAGTTCCAGTTATCTCCGTCCCAACGGACCGGAGTGCCTGACGAACTAATCTTGAAGCCTTTCTTCTTGCGCTTGCTGTCATCGGAATCGGAAGACGACGAAGACATGCTGTCGTTGTAGTGCCGTTCCACAATGGTCTCAGAGCACGGTCTCACGCGGCTGGCGTAGGCTTGGGCTCGTAACCCTAACGGAGAGCACACTCGGG